>OY723388.1:12658753-13236750 GCA_963210295.1 Ophion ellenae
GTCAGTCGCGTTCAAAGAATTTTTTTTTGGCCTACGAATATAAAACTCTTTTAGACAATTTAATCAGCTTTAATTTGACTTTCTAACGAGCTCCGTACGATGATTTGGCGCGGAGTAATCGTCGGTCGAAAAAATATTTGAAGTCGACAGACCAATTTAAAAACGAGCAAACGTTTGGAAACAAAGATTCGTTGGTTTTCTGATGATTACAAGAAAACCACCCATGCTAAAAAAATCTAAAGTCCAGATCTGAAAACTAGATACTTGAAGCTATAATTTACTTTTTTTATTTTCTGTACGACCATTTTTCTCCGAGTTATCCCTTGTTGAAAATCAGCAAAAAATTCGGAATATTTTAAATATCCCTTAATTTGTGTGAGTAATGTATTTCATTTGTACATTTTATTATTTATTTTTTACAGTTACAAAGAAGACATTTTGGCGCCGCAACCAAAAGAAAAGTGGTCGTCAGCAGCAGCCACAGGGGCAAGAGCCACCCGAGGCAGCCCAAGGGCGCGAGACGGGCAGGCCATCGAAAGAACAGGGGCACGACGCGGGGAGCGGCCGCAGCAAGGTCGCCGTGGGTATCGTCGACGCGACCGAACACGCAGTCGTTCGCCCCACCGGACGCATGTTGAAGTTGCTCAAAACTTCATTTGAATGAAGAAGGGATGGGGGTGAAAACTTTGAAAGGCCAAGTATAGAACGACAAAGATTTCGAAATGACAGAATTATAAACTCAAAGTAACGAAGTGTAAATTATTCAAAATTTTATCCTTCGGCCGATGACGAAATTGAATAACTCTTATACCAAAGGATCATTTATTCAAGAACGTGTATTCAGATTTTCTGCAGTTTGTGTCATACAAATACAGATTCAAACAATCTAGAACATCCATATCTCCGAAATGGAAAGACGTGAGTATCTAATATTGGTAATACCATCTATAGCAAAAAGACATATATTGTAACGTTTCGGCCACATAGGTAAGCCACCGTCACACGTAATGCGATAGCATCTAACCATAGGCCATGCCGCCGGCCGGGCGTGTCACTCAAGTCAAGAAAACAGGGCAAGCCCGCGACACCTCGCAAGGGGCCCCGCCCACTGCGAGGGACAAGACCACCGCGGACTCAAGCGAATCGCCGCGTCTTATAGAATTTCTCGCCTTCCGCGCTCGACCACTCCTATCTTGCTAAGGACGTGATTTAAACTCATCATGACGCCTCTTCGTACCGCGTGCGCGCCTAATATCCTAGAGAGGCACCATCGGGCATATTTTACCCCTCGATATGAGTACAATGTGCTAACGTCCTCGAACTAACCAACGCGGTCAATCCCACCAACGGAGTGTTCTTCGGCGGCGTGATTTCCCACTTAGGTCTCCGGAATCGCGGGAGAAATGGAATTTCTCCTGACGGGCTATTTAAGGGCGAGCGCGAGCCGAAGAGGCACTCTGTCGCAAATTATTCAACATATTACGTGGAGTCACCGTCATCCGAGACCTCGGATCGCAGGATGGAGGCCTTGCTGCCGTAGCCCTGGTCCCATCCTAGGACGACCTCAGCTTCGGGTTAGATACTCTATTTCGTGGGAAGCCCCAGCATTGCGCTGGAAGTCCGACCTCGAAATAGAGTCGTCGTGGTGATTGCTAGTTAGGGAAAGGCAACGAACATCCGATTGATTGTCACTCCGACAATCAATCGCCAAACTACGCGTTTCTCCCACATAAAACTCGGAGCGTGCAGTCCGAGAAGCGCCGATCGCGCTTCGCTGCACGAGAGGAACTTCTACAACCAGCTTCTCTGGTTTTTCGTCCTCCTTGCTTGGCACCGAGGAGGTCAGCCGTCCCTTCCGGACGGCCCCGCTATGTGCACTCGAGGGGATTGAATCCGCCTCGAGCAAGCACATTATTTGTACGCTAGCTCTCTAGCGCGTGAGTATCACGGGCTGGCAACCGTGTACTACGTTGCACTTTGCAACCAGTGCCAACCGATTGTACCGCCATATAATAACCGATCCCAGTAAATTCACGGGCGATCGCATCTGTTACAGAAGCGACCCCGAATCCGGCGTAACGCGTGGACGACGACGCTCGCGGTTTGTGCGAGCGCGAGCGAGAGAGCGAACGAACGAGAATAAGAGAGCGCGCTCAAGAGACACGTGCGCGCGACACCTCTCCCGACTATCTCCATCTCTGTCCCTCTAAACACGACCGCGCTTCTCGCGACCTGCTCCGCATCCCGGTAAACGTCGATACCTCAATTAAATAATCTCAAATCACGGAACTAACAAAACTAACACTCTCTTGTTATTTTTATCAGCCTTACTTAATACGAAAATCCGAAACATCAATGCCGATGATGACGGATTCTGACAGGTGTCCCTGAGACCCTCAAAACCACTGAGGCATCTTCCCAAAATACCTTCTAAATCCCGATCATAAATTCCGGCCCACATTACGTACATCGCCCTTCAGGAGGCTACGGGAAACCCAAAAATTCCATCCTTCGGCCGAATATTCGCCGTTCAATATCGTTTTCGTCGTAACCTCACGAACGAACGGGGAAAACGAATAAAACCCTTCGCGGCCAAACGCGAAACGTTTCAATATATCGAGGATACAAACTTCGAAAGTATAGATCTCAGATAGGCAAACGAGCGATGGTCCAAAATAGCGAACACCGATATAGCGAACATCAAAGATGTGGACGAGTTGCTTCATAATTTTCTGCCCGTTTTCGCTAACACGTATGAGATTCTTTAAAGGCGTCTGGCCACCTTGGTCGATCGAATAATGGGCACATTAAAAAAAATAATAATGAACTCGAATGTATGGGCCAGAATATTTTTATTATTTTACATAACGTCAGAAAGGGCTTTAAGAATAACGTTAATAAAGGGGGTAGCCGGTTAAGGGGGGTCTGACGGCCCCCACCGAGTTTGATCGAATCGACCCAAAAACCTGAAAGAGGGCTGAAAAACAAAATTTTAGAGATATTTTTTAACCCCCTAAACCCTTATGAAAACACCATAATCGCAAAAAATGCGTTTTTTTTATGTTTAATTTTTTTTCGAGCTTTCAAATGCATTTTAAAGCGGTTTTAACACAACCAAAATTTTGTTTCAGATGTGTAGACATGCCCTGAATTTTTCCAGATTTTTTCGTAAAGTTAAATCATGTGCAACATAATTTTAATGGCATAAAAACCGTAAAAAATCGTCATTTTTTGTATTTAATGCTATGGTTTTTATTGACGTATTAATGGTAAAAAATCGTGCACCATAGCATAGAAAGCTACTATCTTCCTCTACAAAATGACGCTAATTGGGCTCAATTCGGTCGTCTCTAGCGTCCGAAAATCAAACTTGAATAAATTCCGTTTTTATAATTTGAGCATTTTCAGTTACGAAAATGACACAAAATCATATTTTTCAATTATTTTTTTTAATAAAAGTACATTTTGGGGTTTCTGAGGGCGCCGATTACAAATTTGATGTCAAAAATTAGTTTTGTCACATGACAGCTGTCAAAACGAAGAAAAAATATTTTAATTTTTGAAATTTTTTAAAAAAGCTATGGGAACGATATTAATAAGGATTTTTTAGGTCGCTGATTATAAATTCATTCTTATACACGAATTTTTAATCGTAACAGCTGTCAATAGTTATATTAACAAACAAAAAATTACGTATTATTCAGAAAAAAAATTTGGAATTCCCCGACTAAACTGTCACCTGGCGGAGAAAATCCCAACTTGTACCTTATTAAGCCACGTACCCGAGTGCCTAAGGCCACCGTACCCACGTGGGCCTTAGGCTCGTATGCCCCTCCGCACGGTACTGCGCATGCCCACTACGCACTGACGCATCGAGAACCCCGCTCCACGCGGTCTCTCTTTCTCTCTGTGTTCAGCCGCCGTCCAGTACACACGTCATGCGACGCGCTCTGCTCCGTTAAACAAATCTATTTGTTTTGTTAACAGCGTTTTTTTAATTTATCGTTTAACCTGCCTATCTCAACGCGAAGTGATTGAAGCAGTATTCTAAGGTGAGTTTGAATATCAATTTAAATATCAATCAACATAAAAATTGATTTATAATCATAACCTCAATCTACAATCGTTCGCCTCATAGTCGACTTGAAATCGTACAGAAGGTGGCCGTCAACTTCAAGTTGTTGTTTAGTTCACTCACATGAAAAGAATTAAAAAAAAGCAAAAAAAAAAAACAAAACTAAGACGAAACGATATTTCAATAAAAAAATGATTTGGAATACAATAATTTATTTCTGTTTTGTTTACCGATGTTTTCAACATTTTTTTTGTTTTGATTTACAATTTTTAATGTACTTTCGATTTTCGTTACTTTTGTTCTATTTGTTTTTTTAATTATGGTTTTTTTTTTATTCCGGGTTTCAGTTACTTTTTTCATTTTTTTCAAAAAAAAAAAAAATAATTTGTTAATCATAATAAAAAAAATAACAATGTTCTTTTTTTTTCTTTAGGAAAAACTGTGCGATGCCACCGAAAAAACGAAAATGTACGGCTGGTGAAAGGTGCATAAGATGCAACAGATTGTTGCGTTATGATACCGGAAAACAGAAGTCCATTTCTTCAGATGATGACGTACACTTATATACTAAACTACTAGGTAAACGAGTAGAGAAAGGTGACGTTTTATGTCATCTGTGTCGTTCCGCAATCGCTAAATCCCGAACGGTTTCACCATCGACGAGCAGTGATTCTGATCCTGAAGAAAATCTTCAGTTGGATTTTAATCCCGAAGAAAATCCTCTGCCAAACGTCAATCCCGAGGAAAATCCTCTGCCAGATGTTGATCGCGAACAAAATTCTGTCGATCCTGTAGAGAGACATTCATCAACACTCTCCAATTTGACAGTATCAGATGACACAGAACAATCTTCGGAACAGTCTTCGCAACAATTGTCACGGTCGGAGTCTGGATCTTCCACAGGACAGTCATCACAATCTTCTAAGGACCCTCCTTACGTTCTTCGTCCAAGAGAACCGGACTATGAAATGATCGAGATGCCTTTCAACAGAGTTACCGCGACTCACAAATGTTGTTGCGTATGTCTTACTCCAATTACGACATCTCCGGTTGTTCCGTTTAAAGCGAGGTTACAGGTATTTATAAGTTCACGAATTTTCATTCCAAAAGGCAATCGCTGTTGTCCTGTACATCTTATCAGTGAACGTATGTACGTTGACGAAATTTCAAACTTGAAAATATTTTCGAATACTTGTACTATCAGTTCTCAAGAGTTGGCATTATTTTTGGATGCACTGTCCAAAAAATGCGACAACAGTATTTTAGACAGAGTAGATGATTACAATTTATCGGCAGAGCGCATAAAATCGCTAACTGGATACACAGTTGCAGAAATCAAGACTCTAAAAAACATGTTGGTCACTTTGCGAAATTCTCAAAATCGCAGTATTAATCAAGCTCTTTTAATATTCCTTTTTAAATTAAGAACTGGAAATTCCAACACAATCACTGCGTCAATTTTCGATATCAAATCTGAACAACTAGTATCTGCTTATTGCAAATCGGTTTTGGATTCATTCGCGAAAGACGTCTTTCCACTTCGTTTCGGAGCTCGGGCATGTTCTCGCGAAGATTTAATTGCTAATCACACGTCGCCTTACGTAAAAAAATTACACGGATTTGAAGATCGCCTGCTCTTGATTGCTGATGGTTCATACCTTCGACACCAAAAAAGTAGTAATAATTGTTACCAAAAAAAATCTTTCTCTGGTCAGAAAAAGTGTCCACTCTGTAAACCCTTCACAGTTTGTGCCACAGATGGATATGTAATAGATGTTTACGGACCGTACGAAGCAATTGTGAATGATGCGAAAATCTTACAACATGTACTAAGTGATCCGAACGGCTTGAGATCAATCCTCAAAAAAGGGGATGTTTTTATACTTGACAGGGGGTTCAGAGACGTCAAAGATTGGTTAGAATCTCAAGGGTTCGTTGTGTTGATGCCAGCGTTGAAAGGCAAAAGAAAGCAACTTCCAACAAATGAAGCAAACGAAAGTCGATTTGTTACGAAATTGAGGTGGGTGGTAGAGGCTGTCCACGGTATAATCGGTAGTAAATTCAAACTCTTGCATAATCAGTTTAACAACAACATGTTGGATTCAGCGATGCTTTATTGCAAAGTAGCGAATTTTTTGGTTAATGAGTTTGGAAAAAGACTGAATTGCGATACCGATTTACAAGATCAAATTGCCGAGCAAATGTTGAAAAGAAAAGACGTTGACAATTCTTTAGCGAAAGTTGTGGAAGAACAAAACTGGAATAGGAAGAAAAGGATCTTCAAACCGTTAACATCAAATGACGTATTAGACTTTCCGGAAATGACAGAGCAAGATTTGAAGATCCTTTTCACTGGCTCGTACCAGTTATCGCAAACTGTTTCATACTTAGCTGAAATGTATACCGAAGAAGGACTTTTGAATATGCAATACTTGTTGGAGGACGATACCATTTTGAAATGTGAAGTTAAATCAAGACATATAAACAAGAAAGTATACAGATGTTACGTTCAGTACGACCCTAACAGTATTGGATATAACGGTATAAAAAACTACGTATGTGATTGTGCAAATGGGCTAAGAACTGTTGGTTGCTGTGCCCACGTTGCAACAATCATTTACTTTTTAAGTCATGCACGGTATTTGTCCAAAATCATCCGCCCAGCTCAAATTCTAACGAATCTATTTCACGTTGATAATGTCGAACCTGTTATTGAAGAACACAGTGACGAAGATTAACAACATAACAATCATGTTGCAATGTATGTATTACTTGTGTCTGTTTAATGTATATATTAGATGAATGTATGTAATATTATTATAAATAAATAGATTTTTTAAAATACAATGACTTTTAATTATTGAAAAAACCGAAATAGCAAATACCATTTTCATTTGATGACATGTGTAATTTTTTTTTTTTGTTAGCTGTTTGACATCAAATTTGTAATCGGCGACCTCAGAAACCCCAAAATGTACTTTTATTAAGTAAAATAATTGAAAAATATGATTTTGTGTCATTTTCGTAACTGAAAATGCTCAAATTATAAAAACGGAATTTATTCAAGTTTGATTTTCGGACGCTAGAGACGACCGAATTGAGCCCAATTAGCGTCATTTTGTAGAGGAAGATAGTAGCTTTCTATGCTATGGTGCACGATTTTTTACCATTAATACGTCAATAAAAACCATAGCATTAAATACAAAAAATGACGATTTTTTACGGTTTTTATGCCATTAAAATTATGTTGCACATGATTTAACTTTACGAAAAAATCTGGAAAAATTCAGGGCATGTCTACACATCTGAAACAAAATTTTGGTTGTGTTAAAACCGCTTTAAAATGCATTTGAAAGCTCGAAAAAAAATTAAACATAAAAAAAACGCATTTTTTGCGATTATGGTGTTTTCATAAGGGTTTAGGGGGTTAAAAAATATCTCTAAAATTTTGTTTTTCAGCCCTCTTTCAGGTTTTTGGGTCGATTCGATCAAACTCGGTGGGGGCCGTCAGACCCCCCTTAACCGGCTACCCCCTTTCCGTTCAATATATTAAAAAATGGCGCCGTTATGCACATTGCCGCGGAGGCCCTCCGCACGATACGCGCGGTCGTTGTCCCAGCTGTTACGCGGTCATGTCACATCTGAAAAAAAAACAATCAGCTCATTCGTGAGTAGTGTCGCTACAATGTAGCGTAGCGGTTTTTTTTCCGACCATTAAAAAATTATGGTGAGCCATAATTTCGGTGAAAAATACAAATTTTTTTCTTTGGCTCACCATATTTTTTTTATTGGTTGAGAAAAAAATAGCTACGCTACATTATAGCGACACTACTCACGAATGAGCTGATTTTTATTTTGCAGATGTGTCATGACCGTGAAACAGCTGGGACAACGACCGCGCGTATCGTGCGGAGGCCCTCCGCGGCAATGTGCATAACGGCGCCATTTTTTCATATTTTGAATGGAAATTTATCAACGTTATTCTTAAAGCCCTTTCTGACGTGTTGTGTAAAAAAAATTAAAATATTCTGGCCCATACTTTCGAGTTTATTATTTTTTTTAATATACCAATTTTTTGATCGGCCAAGGTGGCCAGACGCCTTAAAGTCTTTAAGAGGGGATATACATTTACAACGATCAAAAAATCAATTTCTTTTTTTTAAGGGATAACACTACTCTAGGAATTTGGAAAAATCGTTTTCATTTGTCTTCAATAATACTTTGGGGCCATAAAAACAATATGCAATTGGTATGCAGCGAATTTTTTTTTAAGGTTGGATAAGTGTGTATACGTAAGGTAGGTTTGCAGTTACAAGAGCCTCGCGGTTGATATATTAGCCTGCGGGCTCTGAGTGCAGACGATGCGGGTTCGATCCCCGGTAGCCAATGCCTTTTTTAAAATGAAACATATATGAATTAAATATCATTAATAATGCCTCGACATGCGAGAATAGCTAAAGCGAGAGTGAGTTCGATTTTTTTAAAATATAAAATGAAGAAAAAAATTGATTAAAAAAAGTCGATTAACCAGGGATCGAACCCGGACCGCAAGCATCGTCAATTCGTTACGCTGCCAACTCAGCCACGACGCTCATTGAGGATAGAATATCATTTATGATACACGCTTATTCATTATGTTTACTGTTGAAAAAAAATGCCGTAGTGACCGTGGCAAACGCTCAAAATTTCTTTTTGAAGCTTCCACGGTCGTTTCAGCGTTTTATTTTTCAACGCGATTCGTTGTTAATTTTTTTAACCCGCATTCTCGCCATAAACGGCCAACCGAGAGAAAACAATTTTCTCGATACATGTTTTTCTCTTTGTAATTCATTTAATGCATATTCCAATCCGCAGTACGGCCACACATATGTCGAGCTCGAACGGACGGAAAACCTCGCTCCGTTCGCCTGTCGAGTGAGCGAGGGGCAGAGACTTTTCCTTTACCGAGCTACCCATTCGTGTGCACGCTGACTGCGATATCGACTCGTGCGGTGCTCACGACTCGCGCGGCTACAAGGGAATCTGCAACCTCGACAGAGGCGATGCACACAAAATCATATTCCCGACCTCGCCGCAGCGATTTAGCGCTATTTCCGAGGCACGCCGAACAGGGGAGCGTTCTACATCTCCCTGCTAATCTCTGTTGAAACTCGCTCAAAATTTCAGATCTGTATGTAAGACCGTGTAGACCGTGTGAAAATTTCAGATCTGTATGTCAGTGATCGGAACCACGGTCTTACATACAGGTCTCGAAATTCTGATGATGGGGGTATGTCCTCGGATTGAAGCATCGGCAGTTTCGCCTAGTGACCACGAGTGTCGCTGCGATAGAGTGATGCAGGCTGTGCGAGAGAGATGGAAATCGATTGTTGACTCATAGGAACCTAACCTAGCTGTACAATTGGCTGGTGTAGGTAAATTATGATATTCAATATTAAAAAATGCATGATGGACCTAAATACAATTAGAAGTAACTTTATCGTAAACCTGCAAAAAAACCGAAAGACTATAGTTATCCAAGTGGGTACAATGAATATGAATGTTTTTTATATAGGTGTCAATGTGAGCTCGTGTTGGTCGAGGGGTTCGGTGCAAGCTTCGTAATGCTGCTTTCAGGGGTTCGATCGCTGTGCACTCGGTTTTTTAAAAACATGTTTCAGCTTTTACTTGGAAAATAGACTTTACGCGTTGTTTCAATTGACCGGAAAATAAGTGGCAGCTATTCCAGACCGAAGTGGAATCCAGACCGAAACACTTGCAGGATGTATTTCTTTAAAATAAAAGAAATACTTAAGAAACAGTGCTTCTTTTGCAATTCTTTATTTCCTCTCCGAAAAATTTTAATGCATGTCCCAAGAAACATTTTCAATAATCTCTACTTTGCAGTTTCCGAAACGGTTTGCGTTGGTAAATTTCAAAAAACACCTCTTTTCCGATCTTCAAGCGAAGGACTCTCGAGTAGGATAAATTGAAAATAATTCACTAACTTTGTTTTGTATTTTCCAGCCTGAAAAGTATTTATTGTAATGATCCCAATCATTTTTCATTTTTGCCAGGTTCCCGGCTCCAACGCCTGTTTCGCCCATTTTCGACGAATATATTTCGGTTCGGAATAATTTTCGCACACAACGTGTCTCGGCTCTAATTTCCCAACTCCCGGTATCGCGGCCCCCCATTTTTTTAATTGCGCCAAGTCTCTCGGCACTCGAAACACTGAGCGTTTCGATTTTTCACTCCGAGAGCCTGTTTTACACGTTGGCACATTACACCACTTAGTCATTTTTCAATATCACCGTTTTTACAAGTTTACGATTATAGCACGTCGCGTGTGGTCGCGTGAATTAGCGGTTATGTTTAGGTTTTGTTTACTTTTGAAATGTATTTCCGTCTCTCTCACACAGCCTGCATCACTCTACAGCAGCGATCCTCGTGGTCACGAGTTGAAACAATCGGTGCTTCAATAAGAGGCCATCCCCCACCACTGAAATTTTGACCGAGTTTTAAGACCTGTATGTAAGACCGTGGTTCCGATATTACTTTTACCCCCTCTATCATTCAATCTGACTGGAATATCGGAACGCAATCTACAACAGTTTTAGCAGCACGTTGGAGGGGCGAGTCTCGCTGATATTTTTTTCTAGCCTCCAATTGTGAACATGGATCTGAAAATATTAATAATTCAAAAAATCGCGAGTGTCTTGTGTGATTCGTCGTCAAGCGATTCGAGCGATGATGGGGAATTATTCGTTTTCGCGATGTTGCACAAAGTGGACGTAATTCCTCTCACACGTTGTCGAGATTGTGCCTCCATTTACAAATGAAGAATTTAGACAGCATTTTCGGCAAGAAAATCATAAGTATAGGAAATGTTGATGATTAGAGCTTATAAGATTGATAACACCCATTTACTTCAATTTGTAGCTATATATAATCTCCTGAATAAAATAGTATACCGATAAATGTTTTACTCTTTGCAACAATCCATTTGTTACAACAATATGACTTTTACATTTCAGGATGAATCGGACGACCTTCGAAGCGGTGGTGCAGCTGTGCGAACTCCATCTCGCAAAGCAAGGTGAGAGGTACGGCAAGAACCCTGTATTGCCGAGGAAACAACTCCTCATGGCGATTTGGTTCATGGCTACACCCAACTCATACCGGTTAGTATTTAAATTATGACATTATTGCTTTTTATTGGGTGTGTTCTTGATAGCGAAGCGCTTAGCAGTGTCCCTCAGCGATTTAACGCTGATTACTAGGCAGCCACTTTATCCAGTGCAAAATCTTCAAGCAGCGCTGCCATGAGTACTGATAAGCGCTTTGCTGTAAAAATTGCACTTATTGTCAATCCTGAACACAATAACAAAACTATGCTCTCAATTGTCTTTAATCAATCTTCCGTCCAGGTGTATCTCAGATCGATTCGGCGTAGGCAAAATTACAGCATGGCGGAGTGTGCAAAGAGTTGTCCAGATTCAGTACGCATATGTCAAAACATTTATTAAATGGCCAACTGTGGATGAAGCTGAGCGGAACGGGGAAACTGTCCAACGCCGGTATGGTTTTGCCGGCACTATTGGAGCAGTTGACGAAACGCACATCAAAATAGCTGCGCCAAACGAGAACAGCGAGTCGGCCGTGAACCGGAAAGGGTTTCATTCGATGCAGTTACAGATCATTTTTGTTTACAACTTTTATATTCATCAGGACTCTATTTACTAGAGGCTCTATAAACAAGATATTGTAGTCTCAATATTCTATTTGTTGTATTCAATGTAAAGCCCACAGCTACTTTTAGAATGGCATTACATTATATTTTATTGCAGGGCATTTGTAATCCGCAATTGGAGATCATCCACTGCTATGCGGGACAAGTTGGCTCTGTGCATGACATGCGGGTTTTGCGTTTGTCACAGTTTGAACAAATGTGCACGAACGCAAATTTTCCCAACGACAGCCATATCTTAGGCGACGCGGCGTACCAGGTATCAAAGTACATCACGGTGCCATTCAAGGACAACGATCATCTTGGAGAAGCGGTAACTCTGTTCAATTACCGACTATCTTCTGCGAGGATGATGGTTGAACGACCGATAGGCTTGCTGAAGGGCCGTTTCCGAAGTTTGCTGGATACCTTTCCAGCGCGAAGAACAGATCTGCTGCCGAGATATGTTATAGCTTCTTGCATTTTGCATAACATTTGCTTATTGCAAAATGACATCAAGGATATTCCGATTATCGTCAATGATGCTGGCGACATACAGCGAGCACCAATCGAGAACGCCAACGGACCAGAAGGCGTGAATAAACCGACGTAGAAACGTTATAAGTAAGTTAATAAGTAAACTTTATTAGTAAATAATTTATCCAGGAGAAAATAAAATGTATATTTTCATAAAAACAGCCTTTTTTATTTCCTACGTTTCCTTTGGCACCTTTCACATCTTGAATACACTATAGATTACTATAGATATTTTCAAGTACGTAAATAACACTTGAGAGTATTATCACCCGAGATCACTTAAACAACTAAACAACATTTTCAGTTTCTTCAACGTAATACATTTTTGACCAATTAAAAATAAACAACGCAAAATAAAAAAATGAAACCTCGGATAAAAAAACAGAAACGACTTCGAGTAAAACGAGTTTTCATTGTAATTCGTCATTCCCTGGCCTTTATAAATGATTTTTTTCGAAGAAAATATTTGCCCTATATGCGAATCGAACCTAGTACCTACCCACTCACAGCTACGCACCCTGCCCCTATGCTACCGAGTGCTTATAATATTTTGGCGGCTGATATAGCATAAGAGACCAAATGAATACCTATAACGGGGATATTACGATATCTGTGGCCCCAAGTTTTGGCCATGCAGTCTTTATATTTGGCCCAAAATAAGACTTTTTTCAAGAATACAAAAAATCGAAATTCGGCTTTTAAGGGGGTGAAACAGAGGTTTTAAATTTTTAATGAGGCGGAGTATTTGGGGTTATTACGGTATCTGTGGCCCCTAATTCTGACCACGCAGCCATCATATGTGACCCAAAATAAGACTTTTTTGAGGAGTGGTAAAAATCGAAATTCGATCCTTAAGGGGTTGATACAGGGGTTTTAAAGTTTGTATGGGACATCATATTTTTTTTGACAGATTTGCTTGAAACTTGGTGTAAATACTCTACAATACAAATAATTGAACACGTATTTCTGCATTTCCTAAAAGTGGACCCTTAAGAGAGTTATGGGAGGGTAAAAGTTTGTATGAGACAACATATTTTTTTGTCAGATTTACTTGAAACTTGGTATAAATACACTTAAATACAAATAATTAAACACGTATTTCACAATTTATGAAGTTTAACCTTTAAGGGGGTTAAACGGGAGTGTTAACGTTGATAAGAGAAAACATATTTTTTACCAGATTTACTTGAAACTTACTAAATTGATTTGATATAGAACACTAGATGTTTTCCTCTGTGTTTGGTGCGTGTAGACAGTCAAGTAGTACTTTTTTAGCCCCTTAACTGTGTTTGTTTCAGTTGGCATAAATATACCAAACAAATACATGTGTAATTATTTGTATTGGAGTGTATTTATACCGAGTTTTGAGCAAATCTGACCAAAAATTATGTTGTCTCATATAAACTTTGAAACCTCCGTTTCACCCCCTTAAGGGTCGAATGTCGATTTTTACCACTCTTGAAAAAAGTCTTATTTTGGGTCAAATATGAAGACTGCGTGGTCAGAATTAGGGGCCACAGATATCGTAATACTGCCCCTATAACTATTTGTTGTATCACATAAGCTATATCAATTAGTTAACATCATTGTGATAATAAAAGAGTTTTATCGAATAACATGCTATATATTTTTCTAACAAACTCATATATATATATATATATATATATATATATATATATATATATATATATATATATATATATAATTCATCTCTCTCTACCTTCTCTACCCCCACGCCCCTTTGATATGAGTTTTGCAATAAAGATGGACCATTAGTTCAACCAAATAGAAAATGGTTATCTCTACGAAAATACTATTTAAGGTAAATTAAAAAAAATTAACTAGATTCATTCAGTAAACTTGACTAAATTGTTTTTTTGAACAGATGAAAATGTTGAACTGATGAAACCGAATCACAGATTTATTAGGATCAAATAAAATATTTAGTTATTGGACGATATTAAATGGATTGATTTGAATAAATAAATATATTTGAAATCAATCATTTTAATAATGGAATGCAATAGGATAAATTTGGTTGTATGAAAAATCTAGTTAATTCAAATGAAAAGAATCAAATAGACGCGGTTAGTTAATATCATAATATTTAGCGGAAAGAAATAAAAATATGCTTCATACATACACGTAGAAATATTTTTTTATTTTCGGCGTGCTAAAAATGAAAAAAAAAAAAATATATATTTTGTTTGAAATCGACGGTAATCGGCCATCGCTATTTATCGACTCATTATTGAATGAACAAAAAACAACAAAAAGAACAAAAACAAAAGGAAAAAAATAAAGAAAATATCGAATGAAGTTGAATTCCAAACCGATAATTTCAATCTCTTAGAACATGAAATAGACTATAATTAACACCCTATCGTTTCATATAGATATCAACATTATATGTTATTTAGATCTACACTGCCAGCCAAAAGTTTTTGGACACTCCGGATAATCGCAAAACTTTTGAGCGCTGCATAATTGCCAAATAATGTTAGAGTAATATAATTTATTTCATTTATTATTTTACAAATATACTATAAAGGTCTGTATAATTAACTAATTATACAGAGCTTTATAGTATCTTCGTAAATAATAATTATTCTACCATAAGTTTGCAATTATCAAAAGTGATATTAGGTTTTGCAATTATCTGAAGTGTCCGAATACTTTTTACTCGTAGTGTATATTCGAATATATTAACGCAACCACATATTTCGAGTATAATATAAATATATAGTATTATATAATATATACCGTCGCTTAAAAGTTTGGATATACCAGTCGATATTTCTTGCTGCACTAAAAGTTACATAGCTTCGTAAAAAAAAGATAACCAAATGTACCGAACGCCGTTTTGAAGGGAACAAATTCAGCTATATTTTGCTTTTTTGAAATATTTTTTTATGATTTTTTCTCGACCCGATACGCACTTTTGTACGTGACTGTTTTTGGCTTGTTTTCGACCATCGAGAAATGGTCTTATGCAAAAAAATTGGCACGTTTATCCATGATAAACTTATCATGATGAACTTATCTATTACGTAGCAGGAGCGCGATTTTCGTTTTTTATAAAGTTTCGTACAATTCTTTTCGCAATGTTATTTCATTTTTTGCTAAAAAAGACTAATTCTAGATAATACAATATAACTCAAGAACTAGAGGGCTTATGAAGAAATGTCAAGGATGTAAAAAGTCGCGTAAGCTTATACTGGATAGCCTGGCATTTTTGAAGAATTTTCCTGTGAGATTGTTTCTCACACGAAAATTCGGGATGCCCATTAATCCGATAGAGTTGGAGTAAGACTGTATATACGAACATTCTTTTATGAATCGCCTATAAAATAATAATAAATCGATATTGAGCAATTTTGATTGTTTTCGCATATTAATAGTGCACTAATAATTTGATAAGGCGACGATGTATTTTTATGAATCATATAGTATTTATTCATCATCTGATAATGCATATTTACCTGTACCGTTCTTTGGGCGATAATCAGGCAAAACGTCTACATTTCGTCATCGAACGGGTTACCGATGATGGAGGAAATATCGAATTTGGGCCGAAAGCAGGTTAAGTGGGGTCGAGGCAACGGTTTGAGATTTAAAGCAGGTTAAGGAGGCCTGTGTTCTGCACGTTTCACTGAAACTGGGGGTCGAAAGAAGGTTTGGGAGGTCTAACAGATGCTATATTGGACCAAGAGGAGGTCTCTTCATGGCACTGAACTCGACAAATGGGGTTTCGTCGGTTCAACGGAGGTTGGCGGCTTATGTATTACAAAAGAAATGGGTCCTGCGACGGTTCAGAGGAGGCTAACATTTTTTAATCGGGCTGTTACCGCAGCCGCCGTATTCGCCAGACTTGGCCTATTCCGATTATCAATTGTTTCCGTCGATGGCGTATGCCTTGGCTGGACTACACTTGGCCAATTTCGAAGAAGTGCATAATTGGTCGGATTAATGGTTTCGGTCCAAAGACGCGTCGTTTTATCGTTGCGAATTTTGTTTATTGCCAGAGAGATAGCAAAAATATGTAGCTAGCGAGGGAAGATACTTTGAATAACAAATATTTTGTATTTCTCTTCAAATTTTTCATCCTTCGTTGATGAAAAAAGGCCGGTAATTGAATTGCGCACCTAGTAGATACGCGGCGCGAGTTGCCTTGGCCGTTTTCACTTTTTGTTTCAATTCTTGGGGTCAAGGCGTTGCCGTGACACAAAGAAGGAAACCGTTTGCGGTATCCCCCTCCAATTTCGCACATTTTTGCATATGTTATTTTCATCGAAATCTGAGAGGCACGTATTTTTTTTATCGGCGGATAAACAGTTTTAAGGGATTGAACTCGCCCTGAAAGTTGGCCATCTTCAAAGCGACTTTTGCACTTTCGCATATTTCTAATTCAGATATTAGGTGCATTTTTTTATTCGCTATAAGCAATACTCTCGAATTGGTTTCATTCGAATACCTCAAGTAGGGATATGCGAAACTGCAAAAGTCACTCTGAGGATGTCTAACTTTGAGGCTGAATTTACCCCTTAAAACTGTTTTTCCGCCGATAAAAAAATACGTTAAGACACACGTATTTTTTATCAGCGGAAAAACAGTCTCCCCGAAATCTTCGATGAAAAATAACACATCCAAAAATGAATAAAATCGGAGGGGGGCACCAGAAACGGTTGCCTTCTAAGAGCATATAGTTATTCAATTATTTTGATTAAATATTTACCGAGGAACCGTAGTTGGGCGAACTGCTGAACGGATGAGGTATTCTTTCGCAGCAATCCCAATTTCCATGAACGATTCACTGCAAAGCAAAAGATTTTTTACTAACCAACGAATACAATTTTCCTCGGTAACAATAAATTCATTTTTACGGTCTCAAAGCCGGAATAATGAAAATCATTACAAATTGCTCACTATGTCCGGTTGAACCAATTTTTTGTTGATAGTTTTGAACAAGCCGTTTAAAACTATCAACAAAAAAGGGCCTACGTCGCGTTAGAGATACTACCGCTGATTTATTGGCGGAAAAAGTCTTAGCCACGCGGTGTTACCGCGGCATTCATTCACTTTTGACAAAAACCTAGTTAAATTTCTTTAATTTACGGAAACATCGTCTCTCGACTCCCAACTCCCAAGAAGCCAGAACAGCTCGTCGAAATCAAATTGCTGCTCATAACGAGCGAATTGAGGAAACGGAAGGAATATTGTATGGACTCTGCATCGCCGATTGATCGTAAGTAGACAATTTACAGTAGAACCACGTTTATCCGAGGTAATATGGGGAGAGTGTACCTCGGATAAGTGAAATCTCGTATAATACGAAAACGGTAGCAATATAGGGCTACTCCACGCATAGACATAGCAGATTCTTCCGTTTTATCCGAGGTTCTCCGTATTATCTGAGAATACACCTCGGATAATGCGGAGAACTCGGGTGAGTTAGGTGACTCGGATAATGCGGAGGACTCGGATGAGTTAGGTAACTCGGAAAATGCGGAACGTCGATTAATCGAAGGTCGGATAAACGAAGTTTTACTGTATATGAAAATTCCGCACTCGAAACTTTAAGCGCGTTTTTTTTCGAAATGTCGTGTTTCAAAACGATGTACACTTTCAAAAAGGGAGTTTTCCAGCTGTGCGTCTCAAATTTTAACACAACATTCATCGCGCTATTCTTTATCTTGCTATGGAAGCTTTTTTAAAATCTTTCTTCTTTTTTAATGAAAAATTGTCGACAAAAGTAGGCTAAATTCGATACTTTTTTTTTCAAACCGCCGCCAGTTTCTCAATTCTGATTTAAAAAATCACAGTAGCAAAATAGCGGCTTTTATACGGATTAATAATCTTTTTACAAATTTTGTTTCGGATAATAGTTACGGCAACAACCGTGTACACCGTGAGAACTCATTTTTTCCGAAAACATTTTTAAACGGTACAAAAAATGTAAAAAAAAATAAAAATAAACGTTTAAAAATGTATTTTCTGTTCTTCATTAGTACTTTAATTTGATATAAAAATATTTTAATAAAATGTGTATTTAATTTATTTAATAAAAATTTAATAAAAGTTTAATAAAAGGCGTATTTTAACCATAGAAACAAATCGCGAAAATCAGTTATTTTTCGACCCGTTACACTGTGATGATCCCTTCACTACATCGGTAACCTATCTATTTTTCGGTAATATTGTTCTCTACAATATCCTGTATTCACTAAACTAATATTCTTTGTTTTTAAGCCGCTGCGTCCGTCTGGTGGTTAGCGTGCTGGCCAGTGGATCGGGAGGTCGTGAGTTCGAATCCCAGTCGCGTACTTTCGTCGTGAAGTATTTTTCTCGGCAAAAGGCGACTAGTTCCGTGACTGGGAGGCGAACTTGCGACCGGCTGTATCGGTTTAGGTTTTCCGCAGTTTCGCTATGCCCATGGCAGATATGCATGGTGAATACGATACAGAGCAGGAAGTTGGCTGCGGCCGCAAGGTGGGGGGTAATGATGGAAGGAAAAGGACAAGTTGTAGAGAGCGGTAGACATAACAGTTGGAGCCTTGTAAAAAGCCGAAAAGGCTGTGCAAGTAAAACTTTTTAAAAAATCGTTTTTTGGATCACTTTCTTCATAAATACAGAAGGAATACGCGAGAAACTAAAATGGTAACTACGTTGCCCCATACAACCAATGCGATCACGTGGAGATTGATGTAAACTTTAAAATTTCATATTTGATAGACGAGTGCGGAAAACTTCGTTCTACTCTTGCTAGTATATTCAGAAAATATACCATAACGATTAGTAAAGTGTTCATTAATATCTATTCACCTCAATATTTTTAAGCAACAACCTTAAACAGAGAGTTTAATTTTGAACGTGGCTGTGGCTACACTGCTACGCTAATTTCATACAGGAGTACGAAGCATAAAAAATAATACTTACAATTCACAGCGTTCCGTTTTTTCTCTCGTGATATGTCTCATCCCGATGAAGTCGTGGAGATGATGTCGCTGTTTGTTGACGAATTTTCGTATGTAATCCCGTCTTTTTTTCATTTTTGGGCACGAATAAATAAAATGTATTTAATCGTCAAGGTCTTTTGATTTTAGACCACGAGTGCACTCTCCAGCTAGTTCTGAAAGCTCAACAACAAGACGCTCGAAGAATTCCGGCATATTTTGTATATTTTTATCGAATTTCCTGTCGAAACTGGTCACGTACGGTTTTGTTGCCATTTTGCGGGATCTCGTAAAAATGACAGTTTGCGAGGATATCTGCGAGTACGCTAGCTACATAGGCAAACGTTACTAACGGAAAAAAAATGACGCACGTTACTACGACATCAATTGATATCTTCACGCCATAAAAATGTTTGGGTAAGGTTCCGAAAGGCTCCCCTCACTGATCGAGCTGAAATTTGTCACACACGTTCCTTCTAATATTCTAGGAGAACCCCTAAAATGATTTTTGGTGACTAGCAATAGTTTTCGAGATATCGAATTTCGAATGTTATTTATTTTACGATGCAAAATCTAATAAAATGGCGTAGTTATGAAAAAAGTGTTTTTTTTTGCTTATAAAATGGTCGTTTTTTTCAATGCCAAATCGTCAATTTTCATCCAATCAAAAATATCCTCTGGCATTGTATAGTAAATATGAAAATTTCTGGAGATACCATCCCTAAAAAACTCGGAACTACTGGCCAAAACGAGTATGGGCTATTTTTCCGTATTGCACAATCAAATTATTCCACATTTATGTGTTTTTTATGTGCCCTTCGAATATCCAAGAGCTAAACCGCAAATACCCCTTTTTTTCTAATTTCGCCAGATATAAACCTTAAAAAACCCTCTAATAATAGCATGGAGAATTTTTTCGGTTTTCTGAAATAAAATAACAGTACATTTATGTGCTTTTCATGTGCTTTTTGAATATCCAAGACTCAAACCGCAAATACGAAAATTTCTCCACATAACACCCCTAAAAGACTCGCGCTGTCCGCCAATACGAATATGTGTAATTGTTTCGATATTGCACAATCAAAGTATTCCACATTTATGTGCTTTATATGTGCTAATTTCGTGCTGCCATTAAAATTGTTGTGCTCTTATTGTTGAGCGAGTAAATAAAAATCAAAAGTGCGCTGCTGGCTTATCATCCAGCTAGCAGAGCACTTACCATCTTTTGCCACATTTAAGAATGAAACCACATAATATTTATGTGCTTTTTATGTACTTTACAAGTATCGAACAGCCAAACCCGATTTTTTTTCAATTTCGCCAGATATAGACCCTCAAAAACCCTCTAATAAGAGCATGGGCCATTTTTTTCGATTTTCTAAAATAAAGTCACACCACTGTTATGTGCCTTTCCGACGTACTTTCAAAGACTTATGTTTCTTATTGAAAAATAATGTTATGATGTTTGGAAGGATCGCACAGCGGGATCAGAAGAATCGGTATTCTGCGTTTTACCAATTTCCACTAAATAACAATAATGTGGTCTGTTCCATGTATGGGTAGAGGCTTCACGAATAAGTCATGAAGTTCACTTTTTAATTGGCGAAGAAAACAAACGAACTGAATGTATTTATTTAAATTATAATAGGTACTTTGACGACGCGTTCGACATGTGCTTCACTGAACGTGACGGGATGCGACTGACAAAAACGGACGTTGAGGCCCGAGAGAACAGGGATATGCCCGAAAACGTGAGATCCAAAAAGAAAAAGGGCTGCGGCAGTAAATAAACGCAGCGTACTCTGCTGACCAAGAAGGTGGACGACTATCCATCAGCGCGAAGCTAGAAGTTACTAAGCGCGTACATAGTCCTATATATATATTTCTCTCCTTCGCGTCGTCAACGAAGATTCTATATCCCTCTCTCCCTCTCGCACAAAGTGCATGTAGAAAGTTTTGTTTAATACGGGATCCAATACCCATCATTGTCAATAACGGTTGCATTCTATTGCTCATAGAATTGACCAGCTTCAAGCATAGATGTTGCTGCCCCTGAATTTCAGTCCAAACGCGGTTGACATGAGCTACGAGATCAGCTCTGTTGCGGTCCTGCCCATACACCCAATCTCGAACCATGACACCTATTCGTTTTAGCAAAGTGTTAGAAACTAATAGTCGCGTATTACGCTCGTACTTCAGCATTTCGCACAGGGGGGTGGGGAACACAACATTTAAGTGATAAGTATCACAGCAATGATTAGGATCAGAGCAATAAACTATCAAATGTTTTTGACAATAGAAACATATCTTTGCATCGAAATTTTGTCAAACTCAGCCAATTGGCGGGGAACCTCCAACAAACGTAGTATTTTTACAGTCTAAGTTTCACAAAGTTTGCTGGCTAAAGTATTTCTACAGTTGGTAAAGGCTCACGACTTTTTTAAATCTCATAAAGGCTAGAAAACCTCGAACGGGGAGGACCGTCGTACCATGATCACAAAGATCTTAATTAAAACGAAGACAAAAAATGGGTGAACACGGATCTCAATATTTGTCAGGACTGCGCGTAGCATTCTCGAATATATTGTACAAATGAATAATCCAATTTTTTTATCTACATTCAAGATTTATTTTAAAAGAAAGTAAATTAAATTTTTCAATCAATGCCGTTGCTTTCTATAACTTTAAGCCATCTTTCAGGCAGCTGATGAATCACTTTTAATAACTATATTTCAACACTATATAGCCGCAAAAAGCGAAAATATCAATTTATAAAAAAAATCTTAACTACTTAAAATAATTCGGATTGTTCATTTTTACACCTAATAATAATGAGAAAGTTAAATTCGAAAAGTTTTTTGGCCTTTTACCCTGCTCAAAGCCCTCAAATTACAGTAAACTGAAGTTAGTCCTTGGATTGGAGAAGAAATATTTAATTGAAGTAGCCAGAAATTGCTGAATGAACATACTCCACAAGTTCTCGATCGGGTTTAAGTCTGGGGACTTGCTGGGCCAGTTCATGAGCTCGACTTCCGGATGATCGCGGAACCAGGTCATCGTTGCTCGCGATGTGTGGACTGCGCTATTGTCCTGCATGAAGCAAATCGTCGGGTGCTGATGCATGGGGAATCGAACCCTAGCGCAGGGGAGCATGGTGTTTTCCAACAGTTGAATGTAGTCGGCGGAATTCATGCGCGGTGGAATTTCGCATAACATCATCACCCCCTCCGCGGACATACACCCCCAGAAGCCAGCAGATATCCTGCCACTCCATTGCTTTTCGACAACATACCGTTCATCGCACGCATAAGCCTAAGCACGCGGGCGATAGACATTCCGACGTCCATCAGCCGAAGAACTAAAAACCTATTAGGGGGAGAGTTCGTGATAGAAATAATTGATGCCCCACAGTATACAATGGACGTGATGCGGGCAAAATATGGCAGCAGTGAAATGAAAAACAGAGAAAATTACAACAAATTTTCATTCACGATTGTTTCTCATTGAAGACTTAGAAAAATTTCATATTTTCATCAGCCATGAGTGCACAAAATTGTTGTAATTTAACAGAATAGTTCTTTAAATTCGTCATCGTCATTTTTACTTCCAAAATGATGACTTTAATGTGAAAATTGTAGAATATCCTTATCCTCAGCTATTATTGTACGTTTATTGAAAAAAATGACCATCTATTATGAGTATAAATAACAATAATTCAAGTCATTTATGTTTTATAATGGAATATTATATTTTCACTGCGATGAGTAAAAAATGACGACCGCAGAGGCTCAGATATCTTCGATCTTTTTATATTTCACCTCGTTTTTTTGTAGACTTCATCACTCAACATCATTTCCAATGTTGACGATAACGACTAATTTAAAAAATATATCGTTAACTTACACTATTTTGTACTCATGGTTCATAAAAATATTACATTTTTCTGCGGCTTCAATGAAAAAAGAAACAAGAAATTATTTTTGTCGATTTTTTGTGTTTTACATAGCTGCCATATTTATTATTCTCGTTGAAAAACTCAATTTCGACCCCAGTATCAGAAAGAACACACGCGCAAGTACTGGGAAATACAAGATTTATTTTAAAATCCTTCTTTTTAAATATTAAAAATTAGGCTTCAAAATAAACTACTTACAGAAATTAAGGGATAATAAAAAAATTCCAAATTTCTGGGTGATTTTCAACAAGGGATAACCCGGAGAAAAACGGTGGTACAGAAAATTAAAAACAAGGAAATTGTAGCTTCAAGTGTCTAGTTTTCACATCTGGACTGTACTTTTTTTTGCGTAAGCGGTTCTGAAGTAATCATCAGAAAAGCAACGAAATTTTTTTTCCGAATTTTTGCTCGTCTTTAAAATGGTCTGTGCGCTTCAAAATTTGTTTTTATCATGCGACCATATAACGCTTTTAGACAATTTAATCAGCTTCAATTTGATTTTTTAACGAGCTCCGTACGATGATTTGGCGCGGAGTAATCATCGATCAAAGCAAAAATGTCCATTTTAACTTTGACAATCAATTACTCGAGAACTAATAATCGTACAGAAAATAAAAGTAGGGTTTTGTAAACTACAAAACATTCTCTATGACATGCACTTAGTGGCTGTTGATAAACATTTTTTTTAGAAGTAATGATGTTGACTGAAAAAACGTTCAAAATTTGCGAATTTAAGGATATTTGGAAAATTTGGTATAACTTTGGATATAATGCACGAACGAAGGATATCATCGGTAATTCTTTAACCTCGAAGTGTCCTCAAAAAACCTTCAAAGTTGCAAGGCGCTGCGATTTTTTTTCGTAGTGCCCCGAAGGTTTAAATTGATCGTTTCTGTCAAAAATCACCGTAAGAAGCAATTTCTCGATTTTTATTCATTTTGTCAACTTCAAAATGGTTTTTTAAAGCAATAACCGTAATTTTTCTATTCAAAAACATCAATTTCTTTATATTTTTTTTTCAGCATGTTCATAATGCTTGATTACGTTGATTTTTTTACCGCAACAAGCTCCACGTGGTACGCTTTGGGTAACGCTATTGCTGGCGGTAAGTGAAAAGGATTTAAAAAAATCAAGGTAATCAAGCATTGTGAACATGCTGAAAAAAAATTGAAAAAAAATTTTTTTGACAAGAAAATATTCTTGAATTTTTTTCTTGGTAATTGATGTCTTCAAATAAATAATTAAGCATTATTGCTAAAAAAACCATTTTGAAGTTGGAAAATGAATAAAAATCGAGAAATTGCTTGTTACGGTGTTTTTGACAGAAACGATAAATTTAAACCTTCGGGGCACTAAGAAAAAAAAATCGCAGCGCTTTGCAGCTTTAAGGGTTTTTTGAGGACACGTCGAGGTTGAAAAATTACCGAAGATATCCTTCGTTCATGCATTATATCCAAATTTATACCAAATTTTCGAAATATCCTTAAAATCGCAAATTTTTAACTTTTTTTCAGTGACCATCATCAATTCGAAAAAAAAATTGATCAACAGCCACTAATTGCATGTCATAGAGAATGTTTTGCAGTTTCCAAATCCCTACTTTCATTTTCTGTACGATCATTAGTTGCCGCGTAATTAATTGTTAAAATTAAAATGGACTTTTTTGCTTTGATCCTCGATTACTCCACGCCAAATCATCGTACGGAGCACGTTAAAAGGTCAAATTAAAGCTGATTAAATTGTCGAAAAGAGTTTTATGGTCGCATGATAATTTTTTTTTAAGTCCACAGACCAAATTGAAGACGAGCAAAAATTTGGAAAAAAAGTTTTCGTTGGTTTTCGGATGATTACTTAAAAACCGCCCACGCTAAAAAACTTACAGTCCAGATCTAAAAACTAGACACTTAAAGCTACAATTTCCTTTTTTAAAATTTTCTGTACGACCATTTTTCTCCGAGTTATCTCTTGTAGAAAATCACACAAAAATTTTGAATTTTTTTAATATCCCTTAATTTTTGTGGGTAGTGTAATTTGAAAAATCACAATTCTTCTGCGTTAATGGATTAAGGAAAATTATGTAATTAATTTCGGTTCAAATAATATAAAACTTTTCAATTATTTTTTCAACTCGGAACAGCTGCAACTTACTATCTATTCTGAATTTTCTATTCAAATAAGTTCACAAACCATGTTAAGATGGTACTCGAAAAAAATTGTTGTAAAACATTTTTTTTATCCAATATGAAGTTTCGACGATCTTATACCTTCTCGTCAGACCAAATAACTTTAGCCCACTGTTCAGGTATCCATATAATAAATGTTCTTCAGCAAAAGTAATCCTCTGCTGACGATGGTTCTCCGTTAGGGGAGTTTTCTTTAGCGGCCGATGGGCGGTAACACCCACACTTTTCAAACAGCTGAGAGCCGTGTTGACACTAATCGGAATGCCCGTCGCTTCTAAAGCTTCCGGAATCGTAGTAAAGGGATTTTCTTCTACGTACTCGGAGAAGTGCACGTCTTGCTCAGGGGTGGTTTTTAGAGGCCTTTTATTATTTATACGGTGATCGGAAAGTGCATTCATGCCACCTCCGGCCCTTCCGAACCACAAACTCACTGTTTTTTTATTGCACCCGACCCGACCTCGGATCTCACGTTGCGACATTCCAGCCCTATGCAACCCTACAATTTCACCGCGAACAGACGGAAAATAATTTGCAAAAGCATTACGTTCCTTTTGAGGCTCGGCCATTTTTCGACTGAGTTTTATGATAGTTCAAAACAAACGAGTGCACATATGTGAAATCCATGCGATACATTGATGTATTAGAAGCTGTGTCGGAGACACCGACTCATTTAAAAGAATAAAAATAAGGGAAAACGAAATAAAGGAATTATCATAATATCGCAATTACAATGATTGCAATCTTAATGACTATGAAAAAACACCATGAATTAGATATAATAAACCTGAAATATTGTATTGTAGTTATCAAAATAATGTAATTATCTTGCCCAGTGATTAGAGAATAAAAATCCACGTTATTTTAAGGGAACTTGTCGTCGATAAAAATCGAGAAAATAGCAAAATATTAATTTATCTCCTTACTTTTGAAACTCCGAATGATGAAATATGTTAAAAGGAAGAAAAAACATTAGTGTTTCAGAACAACTAGCACGGCACTTGACTATAAGAAGGACGGAATGCAATATTTCGTTGAACGATTTTTAACTTAAAAGTTTGTTCAACTACAAGAATACTCGAAATCGCATTTGTTACATTTAATTACAACTGCAAAGAAAAGTCTTCTCTGAACTCGATCTGACCGGAAATAAGATAAAATCGGAGGGAAAATCGACGTAGTAATATGGAGTATGTCCGAATCAGGTCCTGAGAACCATTTAGCAAACCGATTTTATCTTTGTTGCGTAAACAAGGTTCCTATCATCATTCTCGCAGCATCGTCAGACTTGTCGAAGCAATCTGAACGGAAGTAAGATAAAATCGGAAGCGAATTCGGGGCAGCAATATCAAGTGGTTCCGCAACGACACCATTTCATTCGCACTCGAAACAATTCCTAGCTGTCAAAACAACTGATCCACACGGAGTTTTACATAAGATCGGACTTTTATTTTTCTTCAACTGTGATAAGTGCGCTTAGAACTTTTATTTTGTATATCGAGACGAATCCGATGTGCAAGACGATTTGTACATATAGTGTTTCGTCTTCGGTTATGGAAATCACTTGTACGGTGGTTGGATTCGTTTACTTTAAATAATTTGCAAAAAAATTCGCTCAATGCCTCAAAAGCATTTATGAACCGCTATAATTGCACTAGGATCCGAAGAGAAAAAAGAATCGAATCCTTTGAGAAATATTTTCATTTTCGATTCGCCTTGATCCGAAAAAAAACGGTTGAAACGGGCGTGTTTATCAACGTCGAATCTTATGTAAATTTCTCTTCGAGTCGACGACTTATACATCGGGAAACGAATCCGAGTCCGATCCAAGTGTTTCTGTTGTGGAATAATCCGTACAAACTGAGAACGCCGCGCCGACCATCGGACCAATATAAAAAACGGTTCATTCAAATTCTGTTTTGTGTTTCATTATCGAAAGAACCTCGAGATTGTTCGGATTCGTTTCCAGGGGATGATTTTTTTAAATCTATCACCCTCGGCACGACAATAGCCATTGAGGACTACTACTGCTGCGTGGACGATGAACGTGAACGAAGCTGATGATCGGCGCGGCATTCTCAGATTGCAGGGATTATTCAACAACAGAAACACTTGCATGCGGACTCGGACTCGTTTCCCGATCTAAAAGTCGTCGACTCGAAAACAAATTCACATGAGATTCAACGGTCATAAATACGCCTGTTCCAACCGTTTTTTTTTATCGGTTCGAGACGAACTCAAAATAAAAAACGGTCCATGCAAATTCTGTTTTGTGTTTCATTGTTAAAATTACCTCGAGATTATTCAGATTCGATCCCAGGGGTGATTTGTTAAAATCTATCACCCTCGGCACAAAAATAGCGATTGAGAACTACTAATGCTGCTGTGGACTATGAACGTGAACGAATCCGATGATCGGTGCGGCATTCTCAATTTGTAGGGATTATTCCACAACAGAAACACTTGATGCGGACTCGGATTCGTTTCCCGATCTAAAAGTCGTCGACTCGAGGAGAAATTCACATAAGATTCGACGTTGATAAATACGCCGGTTTCAACAGTTTCTTTTATCGGTTCGAAACGAACTCAAAATAATAAACGATCCATTCAAATTCTGTTTTGTATTTCATTATCGAAATAACCTCGAGATTATTCGAATTCGTTTCCAGGGGATGATTTTTTAAAAGCTATCACCCTCGGCAGGAAAATAGCTATTGAGGACTACTACTGCTGCTGTGGACGATGAACGTGAACGAATCCGATGGTCGGCGCGGTATTCTCAGATTGTAGAGAGTATTCCACAAAAAAAACACTTGCATGCGGACTCGGATTCGTTTCCCGATCTAAAAGTCGTCGACTCGAAAACAAATTCACATGAGATTCGATGTTGATAAATACGCCTGTTTCAACCGTTTCTTTTATCGGTTCGAGAGGAATCCAAAATAAAAAACGATCCATTCCAATTCTGTTTTGTATTTTATGTCGAAATAACCTCGAGATTGTTCGGTTTCGGTCCCAGTAGGTGATTTTTCAAAATCTATCAACCTCGGCACGAAAATAGCCATTGAGGACTACTACTGCTGCTGTGGACGATGAACGTGAACGAATCCGATTATCGGCGCGGCATTCTCAGATTGTAGGGATTATTCCGTAACAGAAACACTTACATGCGAACTCGGATGCGTTTCCCGATCTAAAAGTCGTCGACTCGAAAAGAAATTCACGTGAGATTCGACGTTGATAAATACGCCTGTTTCAACAGTGTCTTTTATCGGATCAAGAGGAATCCCAAATGAAAAACGGTCCATTTAAATTTTGTTTTGGGTTTCATGATCGAAAAAACCTCGAGATTGTTCGGTTTCGGTCCCAGTAGGTGATTTTTCAAAATCTATCAACCTCGGCACGAAAATAGCCATTGAGGACTACTACTGCTGCTGTGGACTATGAACGTGAACGAATCCGATGGTCGGCGCGGCATTCTCAGATTGTAGGGAGTATTCCCCAACAGAAACACTTGCATGCGGACTCGGATTCGTTTCCCGATCTAAAAGTCATCGACTGAGATGAAAGTCACATGAGATTCGACGTTGATAAATACGCCTTTTCCAAGCGTTTATTTTATCGGTTCGAGAGGCATCCAAAATAAAAAAAAAACGATCCATTCAATTTCTGTATTCTGTTACATTGTCGAAATAACCTCGAGAATGGTCGGTTTCGTTCCCAGTAGGTGATATTTAAAAATCGATCTCCCTCGGCA
The DNA here is from genome assembly GCA_963210295.1 of Ophion ellenae. NCBI lineage: Eukaryota > Metazoa > Arthropoda > Insecta > Hymenoptera > Ichneumonidae > Ophion > Ophion ellenae. The sequence continues at coordinate 12,687,919 of OY723388.1, forward strand.
CGACAATAGCCATTGGCGACTACTACTGCTGCTGTGGACGATGAACGTGAACGAATCCGATGATCGGCGCGGCATTCTCAGATTGTAGGGATTATTCCACAACAGAAACACTTGCATGCGGACTCGGATTCGTTTCCGGATCTAAAATTCGTCGACTCGAAAAGAAATTCACATGAGATTCGACGTTGATGAATACGCCTGCTTCAAACGTTTCTTTTATCGGTTCCAGAGGAATCCAAAATGAAAAACGGTCCATTTAAATTTTGTTTTGGGTTTCATTATCGAAATAACCTCGAGATTATTCGAATTCGTTCTCAGGGGATGATTTTTTTAAATCTATCACCCTCGGCAGGAAAATAGCCATTGAGGACTACTACTGCTGCTGTGGACGATAAACGTGAACGAATCCGATGATCGGCGCGGCATTCTCAATTTGTAGGGATTATTCCACAACAGAAACACTTGCATGCGGACTCCGATCCGTTTCCCGATCTAAAAGTCGTCGACTCGAAAAGAAATTCACATGAGATTCGACGTTGATAAATACGCCTGTTTCAACCGTTTCTTTTATCGGTTCGAGAGGAATCCAAAATAAATAACGATCCATTCAAATTATGTTTTGTATTTTATGTCGAAATAACCTCGAGATTGTTCGGTTTCGGTCCCAGTAGGTGATTTTTCAAAATCTATCAACCTCGGCACGAAAATAGCCATTGAGGACTACCACTGCTGCTGTGGACTATGAATGTGAACGAATCCGATGGTCGTCGCGGCATTCTCAGATTGTAGGGCGTATTCCCCAACAGAAACACTTGTATGCGGAGTCGGATTTGTTTCCCGATCTAAAAGTCGTCGACTCGGAGAGAAATTCACATGAGATTCGACGTTGATAAATACGCCTGTTTCAACAGTTTCTGTTTTGTGTTTCATTATCGAAATATCCTTGGGATTGTGCGAATTCGTTCTCAGTGTGTAATTTTTTAAAATGTATCACCCTCGGCACGAAAATAGCCATTGAGGACTATCACTGCTGCTGTGGACTATGAACGTGAACGAATCCGAAAAGCAATTCGATCAAATCATGTCTTTTGTTTATTTATCGAAATCACGTTTGCAATGTTTGCATTCGTTTTTCTGATTGATTTAAAAAATGTATCTTCTCTCGATATTGAGAACATCGTTTTGGAATCACTATTGCTGCGGTGGACTGCGAAAAGACAAGAAACCGAGGTCTTGCGCAATGTTTTCTGATTGTCGAGGTTGTTCCGCAACGAGACCACTTCCATTCACACTTGGACTAGTTTTCAGCTATGGACACTTACGCGAGGTCCTGATTGGATTTTTTCAACTTTGAAAAATTCGAAGATGTTTTTGTTCAGTATCGAGACGAATCCAACGTGCGAAACGATTTGTTCATATAATGTTTTACGTTCGTTCATAGAAATCATGTTGCCAGTGGTTGGATTCGTTTCCCTTTTATAATTTGGAAAAAAACATACACTCTTCAATGCTCAAAAGACTGTTTTTCAACCGCTACCGTTGCACTAGCCAACGAAAAGAAATGAATCGAACGCGTTAGGCAGTGTTTTCCGGTTGTAGGATTTATTCTACACAGAACTACTTGCACTCGCACTTGGATTAATTCCCACCTGTAAAAAACTTTCATCACAACAGAGATTGTCACGAGATAGGACTCTTTTTCCTGCAAACTTTTAGGCCTTTTACGTAAAGCGTAAAACTCAAACGTCTATCGTTTTTAATCAATAACTAGAGACGAATCTAATTCTTGGCGCCATCACATCGGTAATGCGAGCCGAAACATGATTTGAAGAAATCTTCTGTTACCTTGCATTTGTCGTGATATCCAAAAGATATCCGATAGGAGTCGTTTTTTTTTTATAATTTGAAACAATCAATCGTCACAATATATGTTTTTGAACAAATACTTGTTACGTTCGTTCAAAATCGCATGCGTTAGGAAACCCGATTGAAGATAATATTTTCTACGGCAATAGAGAGTAAAAATTACATATATTAAAAGCCAATACACAATGTATTTTATCGTGGAAACTCCTTTATGTTAGTGCCTAACAAATAGGATATAAATACGAAACCATATGTCTATAATTTATCGGTAATCCATGTTCAGAAGCACCGAGTGTTACAGTACATTTCTTTTTAGTTTGGATTTCCATTTATCCGGCACTGACTCCGAAAATATCGCATACAGAAACAGAATGTTCCGCGTCGGCTTTTTATTTATTTATTCTCCAGTATTCTCTATACTTTATTATTGTAGCTCCGGATGTATTTACGCATCGAATTAATGTTTTATATTTCTTCTGAAATGGGCTCCGTATGTTCTTGTTTCCAATTTCGCATTTTATCTTTCATCCTTTCGAGATTTTCATGCCTGCATTCACGGTGCAGTTGCGACGCATAAGCGCTGTCATTTTTTCGGGAGGCTGTATCGCCTTACGGGTTAGAAATGACTCGTGACACATCAGTCTGAAATTCGTTCGAAAATCTACCGATGATGTTAACTTCACGGAACGGTAATATTTCCGCTCTTTGAAGTTAGCTCGAATACAACAGGTCCAGGCATTAACTGAAGGCACTGTACATAGCGACCCAGTGGGCTCCCGGTTGTTTATGTCCATCGGTATTTACAACAAATGCTGTTGGTTTCGTCCAGATCATTGGTATGCGGTCTGCGGGGTACACGCCCACAGAGTGATTCTGTATATCACGAAGAGAGGCAGGAATCTGAAGGCTGTTCATAACAGGCGGGTATCAGTCAGGCCAGGTGGCAGCGCGGTGGAAGTCCTATATTCCCATAAAGAGTCGTAACGCTCGTAATGACAGAGCCATGCTTCGATTCTCGTCACATTATCCAGAGCCCACGAATGCTTTTTTTTGCGTATCACAGTGTGGTACGAGCAACGTGTACCCGTTCCTGGGAGATGTTGAAATGACGTATCGTCATCGTCTTCCTCCAAATTTATAATATAGCAGTCGGTGAGTTGAGCCAGGTTGGATGATTTATCGGCACCTCTTACAAATACCCGCCTACAATCGGTGACCATCGTCCTCAAAATTCTGGCGATCGCTCGTAACGGTGTATAGACCTCGAACCATACTATCCCGTGATGATTGCGCGTCACCCACTTGTTCGTTCTTTTCACATCCAGGGGTAATTGACGGTACGCGTAAGTTGGTGCAACGATCCAATGATCAGCGTACGATGAATCAAGCGAAACGACAGCCACTTCTTTGGGTATAAAATTATTATGTTTATCCCTTAGACCTTGTATGTCAATCGCGATATTCATTATACAGGCTAACGCTTTGAATGCTTAACGAGAAATAAAGACCACCGCAGCGCTCAACCGCTGAAATCTATTCACCAGATTCCAATGACTGGCGCTGTTTGCCGAAAGATCGGGCGTAAGATCAAACGCAAAAAGACAATATCCGTTGGGGTACGCGGTGCGCGTGATTGAATTCCCTTGATTGAGAAAGTGAATACCCGTACCGGAAAATAAGGTATGATACGCATCCACATATAGGGAGGTGTCGGTGAAGTTAGGCTGGAGAGCCTTTGACGGTATTTGAACGCCGTCAGCGTACAACGCAAGATAATTAATTTTATAATTCTGAAAGTTGAAGGGGTTGAGTGCCTGATTGCCGTTGAACGCTTTATTATCGACCAAACCGACGATTATGCGCTTCAGTACTTGTCCTAGTATTACATTGTCCAGGGTATCCCCGTGTACACCAGCATGCATCGATATAGTTTTAACCTCTACGCGCGTCAACGGGTATTTTGCCGTCGATTTGGACAATGCTCCCGCATGAGCTAAATACATACCTGGGGCAACTTTTGCACGACGCACGGGGAGTGACGCTTCGGTAATGTGGATACTGTAATCTTTTGAAGACGTCATAAGACCGAAGGCGTCACTTGTACGTACAAGACGCAAACGCATCTCAACGCCGTTTATCAGCAATCTGTCCTGGTTAAAGATATCGCAGTGCAAATGACCGAGCAGATCAATCTCCCCGCGCGCATTTAAAACCGTTCGACGGTGAGAAATACCGACGTTTGCGTCTGCTATATCGTTCATTTTACCGGCTGAATCGCCATTCCATAGACAACTTGTGAGATGAGAGGTTTTCGCACTCTATGCATAATTTAATAACACTTCAATGTAGGCTCTGTATGCATAAGCATTATTGGGCGGCGATACAAGTTTTTGATTCCAGAATACATCGACCTGATGTATTCTCCTCCTGATGAGTGGAGTAAATTATTAACAGGCCCCACCTTAACTGTAGGGTCGGGTTTTACAGAGTTCGAGCGTATTCGAACACGGATACTTAGCATGGTATGTGCAAGGTCAATGTACTCGTCATCCTGGCCAGGTACCACGAACTCCATAGGTGAATCGTCTGTTAGAGACGAGATCGGCTTGTAGTGTAACCATTGTGGCCCCTCGATGGTAGTTTGAATCGGAGGTAATGTGAATAGCTCTAGCTCCGACTTCAAGCACTCACACGAATGAGTGTGTAAGAAAGCCATTTTTTTCACAAAACGATATCGGACACGGTCCTAGGTCATCAGGTTTTTTTCTCCTGTGTCCTTTTGGACGTCCTTCTACTTGCTCTTTTCACTGTTGTTCTCTTCTTCTTTTTAACACGCCCGACGTGTTTTTTTTATGTCGCGGGTTTCTTTTTTTGACCGACCCTACGCGTACCGTAGCTGTCGACCGAATGCACAAGTTTGCGAATTTTCGAACGTTTATATCCCGAGCCCTGCATGAGGGTATTGAGTTTTTCTTCAGCCTTTCTCTTTAAATTCACACCCGATTCGCGCAAACGTGATTTAAATGCCTCTCTAGGATGCATACCTGTATCTATTATATCGTTTGCTACAATCTTCTTTGCCAACAGTGCGTGCTCCTTGCTTTAAGAGCGGTAAAATTCGGCGAAAAAGGCCACCGAGAAAGCTACCGATGCCATGGCCCCTTTGATTTGGCGATCCTATGAATATCTGACTAATTCCTCCGAAGCCTGTTCTAGCACCACCCGTCTGTGTATCAAAGTACACATCGTAGTAATCCATTTTCACTTTCTGTGATGCTGCGGCTAATCTATACGCTTAAACTGTAGCGTCACGGTTAGTGTTCCTCCTTCGAACGGCCCGGTTGCCCAAACTCATCCCTTATATCGATATCTATTGTTTGGAAGCTTGTGCGTGAAAGAGGCACGTAGCGAGGTGGCGACAAACTTTTGATTTTCACAGAACCGTAATTTTAATTATTATCTGCATCAGGAGGAACGACACGTAACAACGGAGCGTGCACATCTCCTGTGATGTATGGCTCGCAAATATCGGTATAAACAAACAACATGTTAGGGATTTCGTTGGTGAGACTGGCCGGTTGCGGTGCAACATACTCAGAACCACTCATCACCACAACCCCTGTAATATGGGTGAACCGTAAAATTTTACTTAATGCCAGAGAGAAGTAGAAAGAGTGCTCCAGATTTTTACACGCGGTACAGGTACGCTCTGCCGAGATATAGCCGTTACGCGTGTAATGGAACTTCAAGTGTCCCATCTCCCACGGGATATCGTTTATTGACTCGAGTAACGCATTTACGTTGCGATATACTCCATCTGGCACGTATCCACGCTCATCTTTGAAATCGATATCGGCCTCAACACCGGTTGTTGTAATGGTCGTTACCACGCTGACAAAGTTTTTTTCACCTTCAGGCGGTACATGCAAAATAGTCATGGGTATGTATATCTCGGCTAGAGAAACAGCCCATTTACCCTGCAGGTTTACGCTTTGCGGCAAATGCGTCGTATACTGCGATGTCCTGTTTTCAGGATAATACTTCATGCTGCTGTTGCTAGGTAAAACAACGTAGAACTCATCCTTCATTTTGCTCACTTTTTCCTACGGCCTTTCTCACTTGGACTCTCGATAATTCAGCCTCGTAAAAATGGCGGCTTTTAGATCGGGGTTGCGTGTTACGCAAAACTGGATATTATTTTTCTTCAGGAACGCCTGAAAGACGGCGAAAAACGGACGATCACCCGTTTGTGCTCTTCAGGGAGAGTATGTGTGTCAGAGCTCTAGCCACAGTCGCAGCAGACTTATCGCGCAAGGGCTCGACCCACGCGTACTTGCTGAGTACATCTATGACCACAAGAAGATAAGCATAACCGTCATTATAACTTTTGAGTGAGCGAAGATTTACAAGATCAGCTTCCCACACATCGTCAACGGTCCATACGTTGTATGACCGACGTGGGAACCGACGTCTCACAGGTCTCTGTTTGGTATGAGCATCCTGAGCTTCAAGCCACTGTATCGTTTTGTCAGGGGAGATCTTTTTTGACGGCATACGCGTGACCGCTTGGCAGCAGCACCGGTGAAAGACGCTTCTTGGGAAGGATCAAAGTATACTTTTTCGAGTACTTTCATGCTGATAATTTAAGACTGGCCCAGGTCATTCGTCTTCTCTTGCAACTGCTACCGCAAACGGAGCCGTTATGTACGCTGCGGTCGGATTTACTGCTCTCGCTGCCGCTGTAAATGTCAGGATGACCAACATCGCTAATAGCCCCGTCATTTCCATCGGTGGCACTATTACAGCGCGATCGTAATGTTGCATTTGCTCGAGACTCCAGCCAAAGTTCTTTGTTTTCCACAAATTCTCGAGGTGTCCGTATGGATCGCAAGAATTTTGCAAAGACTTTCCGGCCCGCCGGATTGGGTACTTTTCTCGCGCGCATTGCGTCGTTCACGAGAGCAATGATGTTTGAATCCTTGATCGGTACCCCGCTGACCGAAACCATACCGGCTGAATCCCAAGAAAAATCTGACGGAGGGGCAACATGCAAACGTCGCAATAAAAGCTTTGCTTTATTGCGAAATTTCAAAGGCACACTCTCAATGATAACGGAATCATTCATCCGGGTCGTAGGGATGTCGCTTATGGCTGGGGTGAATTGCGCACTACCCTCTTTTTTCATAAGAGCATGGTACTGATATGCTCGTTCCCCATCAGCGAAATGCAAGTACCGCTGCAGTACACTCAAATATGCAAGCCACTTTTCACGCTCATCCGCGTACGCGTTAGATTTCAAAGTCTCATTCAACTCCGCATCCAGTCTGCTGAGAGCCGCCTCAATTGTTTTTTCTGTTTGCTTTGCCTACAACCGCTCGTTATCATTGGTAAAATTATGTGGCCTATGACTACTGAGCTGTATTAAATTTTCCTCAGGTACCAAAACCATTTTTCGGGCATGCTCCATCATCCACGACCAGCAGTTAGATTAGACAATACAGTACCTAGTATGGGAGCAAGTAGAAGGGGTAAAAAACCAACGCTTCGAACGACAAACTTCTTCTCACTCTTCCGGCACCCGTTTTTCGAGTTTAAGCGGCGAAGGAGGGGAGCGTGGTGGCGTTGTTTTTTCCTCTGACCAGACTTGAGAGGTATATTGCCTCGAAGAACTTTCAAAGCACACTCGCAAACGCAGCGTACCATGCGAGGGCCTGCTTTCCGCAAAATGGCCTCGCGCTGTCCTTTTCTGAGATACTGAAGGGCGTTCAATATCGCAATGCTCTTCCTGCAGTGAGACGATCTGTTGCGTGCCATTACAGACGAAGAACTGGCAATTGGCCTCTCGTGTTGCCGCTTATTATTTTTTTTCGCGGCACGTAAACGAAATGATGAGGGTCATCGGGAAAAATACATGCGCAGAGTCGACAATTGTCGGGTGTCGATTGCTTCAAATCTAGTAGCAAATACCCATGTGGCTTAGACGTTGCGTCGTAATAAACCTCTTGCAGAAAGCGTGGGCTCTCAGGACATACCTGTCTCGCCATGTGCTGTATTTCGGCGCGGTCGCGGGGGTCTTTGAAAATAAGATATAACTTGCGTTCAGAGAGATATCTCTCTGCCCATGACCCTGATGGAATAAGTTTTGCGTTATAAAAATAACACTCAAATTCGTATAACGACTACCCTTGGTGAAGAGATCGACAACGCTATTGTTCGATGCTTCACGCATCAGATCATCGATAGATAAAAGCTTGGCGCGAGGGTCGTTTGAGTAATCGGCAGACTTAGGTAATCCTTCGCGAAATTCAATAGAGGTGCCGTACTCCGCATATGCCGTCTGCCACTCGGAATAATAGAATATTATCCTCTCGTACGGCTCGCTGCTCATGCGGGTGATGAACTTAAAAAGTTGGCCCACTGGAAATGAAGCTTTTGATATAGCTACCCTCTCCATAATCACTCAGCTCATCCGTTAAATCACCTAAGAGCTCGCCTACAGGAGGTTCGTATTCATTAGGTTGCTGCCTCGTTACATAAATAACGGAGTCGGTGTCGCAGTACAAGGCACGCCGATCGAGACGTTCCAGGTAACTGTAAAGCTTTAGACGCGCCTGAGCCGTGGTGTATGCAGCAATTACAGCATTCGCTATATTCGAGGGCATCACAGCCTCATCCGTATTAGTATAGCTTACGTACAGGGTTTCATTATTCACAGGAAGCATAGCGGTAATTTCACACCCGGGGTCGATTAATAATTCCATAAGGTTTTTTTCGCGTCGACACTACGGCTGTTTGCGGACGATTTTCGCGCAGGCCGAATTTTCCCCAGAATGAATTTAGACAAAGCTCTGCGAGGGAGCGTAACCTGCGGTTTTTGGCTATCGCCTGACTGTTCAAGCGAACACCCTCAGATTGCTACAATGCGTGATATAACGTTCTTGCAATGTTTCACCGTCTGCGCAGTTTTCAGGCCACCCACTCGCCTCTTGCTTGATTTTCAAAAACGCATTGATGTATTCGGCGAACAACCCGCCCGATTGCGTACTACGATCGAATTGCGTTACTTTGTATTGCCAAATTTTGGCTATAGAGAGTATTGTGTAGCCGCACGAAACGGCTTTTCGCAACTCGTCAACTACGCACGTGCCCACGAACACACGCTCAGCGGGATCATCGTGTGTGCACTTTTCCTGATTCATTATCTTGCAGCAGCTGCGACATAAAGAGAACAGCAGCTGCTGATGCATACGCACGGGTAATACAGGATGGTGAAGATTGCGCGGTGGTAGCACGTTACATTTGACCAACACCTTAGCGCGCGTTAAATTGTAAGTTCCCCCCGTCAATTCTGAGCACACTTCAGCAATAAACACTTTTGGATTGCCCACGGGGTATTTACCAAATTGGCAGATATACGTATGCAGAGAGCAGACATCTACGTAGCGTATACGCTCCCCCTACCTTGTATCATATAGTGTTACCGTGTTTTCTGTACGCCCACCGAAGAACGCATGACGAGGGTTCAATGGGTCTTTTGCTGATAGTGGATGATCCCGTACGAGCTCACGAATTTCAGAGTTTGCTTCTACATGACGATCCCACTCGCATTCCCAAATCTTCACCAATTGTGAACCGCTCGAACGAATTCTCTGTGAATGGCTATGGTTGGTTTTAGACTCTTGTTTACGATCTCTATTAAAGATGTAGCATTTGGAGCAACCGTGCCAATAGCAGCCGTGAAACTGTAATACATGCGCTGTGCCGTTTGTTTCGTAGTAGCCGTCAACTAGTAAATTCTGAGGTAATTTAAACTCGCGTGATCAGCCTGCGTGTATAATAGAGTGCCCAAGAGAATGCTCCATCCAGACGAGCCATGGAATTGCTTTTTTCGACTGATTATGAGCCCATCTATAACCCTAGCCTCGAGGTATAATACCCATCGTGTGGTCTTTTAGGATTTTTTTACGAAAGACGCGAAAACAGGCTGACGCTATTGTTATGCTCCCGTCAAAAGGAAAGACGCGACCGTTGGCTATAAACATAGAGCGTAAAGCCATGCACGCACGTCGTAATATCGTGACGTCGTCCGTGCAATAACTTACAAGTTCTTTTGAAAAGTCGAACACGTAATTCGCGTCTTTTGACTCCCTGTACCAGGCTAGAAACATTTCGCGCTCTGCAGAACGCATCGTGTCAGCGGAGTAATACCCTATAGCCGGTAGTGGCCCGACATAATTTTGATTTTCCGACCGGTTCAACAAATAGGGAAAAATACCTTTAGCGATAGAACCTGTGAGGCCGAAGGCGTTAGGTAGTGCGCTAAGAGGCATGTGGAAATAATTTAGGCTGTCAAGAAATACTTGTTTTTCAAGGCGCATCGAGATGATCTTTGTACCGTTCATAATTATACGCGGCAGTTGAGTGTTTTTTCCTCGATCAAATAACGCAAAATGAATTGCGCGTCAAAGCCCCCGTCGTTGTGAGCAATACAGATCGTACGCGTAAAATTATTAACACGCTGCATAGCAAACTCAACCAATTGACCCACAGGATGATGACTAAAGACAAACTCATGGGGACCGCAATGTTCACACGGCTCATCGATAGAATCACGTGTGCAGCAATATGTGTAAACGCGCTGCGCTACGCACAGATTTGGGTCGTGTATAAAGGTACCAGCATCGCCGTGTACATTTGTGCATTGCTGCGTCTCAAAATTATAAAATATGAAAAGTATTTTAGCCGCATCTTTGTCGTCGCGGCTGGGTTTCATGAAGTACGCGTTGTTATTAAGGTGGTCTGTTCTACATGTTTTGCAAAAGATCACGCCACAAACGTGCTTTCTCCTTTTATCCAATGGTCGTAGTGTTTTCAAGCATCCGCGGTACCGTTTGAGAGAGGCACAAATACTACTTGACTTTCGTCTTCGGGCTTGCTTAACAACCGAATGGTTTTCAAAGCATTGCCGGCCGCAAAACGTGCAAGCGCACATATCACACTCGAGCGTAGCATTTACGTTGGGATTGCAAGGCGGTTATGCAGCGAGGGCACTTCTTTTTTGAACATCTATGACTTAGTGTACGATATTGCGAATTACACGAGGAGCAAAAATCGCGGCTTCCGACAGCACCTCGTAAATTTAATAAGTAAATTTAATGCTCGTAATACAATCTATACAGAGTGTACTGGATGTTACCAAAAGTGTTCAAGGCTTTTTGCGTACGAATGAACAAAGGCTGGACCCCGCGCCCCAGAGTTAAAAACTCATAAATGACTACAGCAATACCGTCTTGCGCTAAATAATTTTGAAAGAGAGCAACCTCACGGATACCACAGCCATTCGCGGGTACTGTAACTTAGGCGGCGTTCGTTAATTCACGAGCTGCGGTTCTCTGCAGTGAACCGTTAATCTGTCTCATACGTTGCCACTTTGCGTGTAAGTTACCCGAGCATATTTTGCCCCGCTCGGCGTAGGCGCGCGCAGCAACCAGTGATCGCGGTAAACACAAATTATCATTATTCCCAATCGTGAGAAAAGCTTCTTTTGCAACACCCTCGTGTGTTAGTTTTTTTCTACCGGAATCTTCGACACCCTGTATAATACTAACTTATATCGTGCATGTATCGTCGATATTTAACAATGCTGCACTTTGGGCAACACTAGCTATTAATTGCCAAATGTCGTTAAACGTGCAACTCTGACGGGCCGAAAGGAGAGCCATACGGGGCCATGCGGTAAGTTACTTGAGGCAAACAATATACCTATATAATCGCTAGCTTCGCAGGAGGTTGTAATGTGCGTTAGGAGATCGCGAAACGCTCCTTCAAGCCATTGTAAAATGTGGCCGCCTGGCGGTGGTTGACAAATGCGTACGGCCATTTCCCGACCGCGGAGTTTGAAACGCTTCCAGTAGCGGCGAGCATTCCCGATGATTTCGATGCTGGTACCTGGCGGTTGCACATCGCCAAAGGGCTTATCGGTAGAGCCCTCGCGCTGGCGTCTAGGCCTTCCTGGGTTAGGGTAAAATGGGTAAGATTGATTAAAAAAACTGTTAACACTAGCTGATAAGGGCGTGCAACGTACAGCTGAGATTATCGTTAATTTGACTACAATGTACCTGCTATTATTGTTAATTTTAACCCCTGTGCGTCTACAAGATATCTTCATCAGGTATTACGGACGCCGATGTATAACCTGCCATAAAATAGTATTGCTCACTTTTCTTTTTAAATCCCCAGGCATACAAAGAATAAAATGGGCAAATAATTGAAAAGAGGAAATATGAAAATAGCTGTGTTGCGAAAAAATAGACGCCCTTTACCTGAGTCAGTGGTAGAATCTAAGAGACGATTTATCCAATCATCGTTGAGCTCAACAATATTCGATATATTCTCTTCTTCAAACGAGTAGTTTAATCCGAGACACATAGGATACGCCCACTCTTGATATTCTCGGTGGTCATATTCCTCAATGGGCCTGTCCCGTGCTTTATCGATCCGGTGATTATAGTCCTCCTGCTGAGGGTCACCGTTGTTGCCGATATCGTTCCCGTCGTTGTTCACAGGGTGCAAAGCTGTGTATGTTCCCACTCTATTAATCACCTGTTCAAAAATTATTATACTCATTATTTTCCTGCTTACCCTCATTATTGCCCGTAAATATCTCGGCAGGATTGTACATGCTCGATGTAGGTGACACATAACCCACGGATCGGTCGTGCGGCCAGTGCTCCTGTATAATGATACTTCTAGCACTTACAGTTTCATCATCATCATTGTTGTGATCATTATTGGCCTCGCCACTGTTCACACGGCTCTGTAAATCTAATTATATTTCCGCTCTGTTATCAACTGTTCAAAAATATTTAGTCTAATTTTTATTTATCCCTACTTACTCTCGTTGCTGCCCGTAAAAATTTCGGAAGAATCGCGTATGCCTGGCGTAGACTCGCTCGTGGTTCACGTGCATGGAGCTATACGTATAATGAACCGATTATTTCTATTCGAAATACAATTTTCCGTGTTATATTTTCTGTGATACTTACATTCTTCGGTATCCGCAAATATATCGGAGGTGCTTGATGGATAGGTAGCCCGCTGTGTTTCTCCTTCATCATCGTTTGACACAGGCGAAAGATACCGATAATCAGGGCGCTCTCTAGCGCTTTAAATCGCCCTAACTTCTTCTTCTTCTTCCACGGCACGCGCCTCCTCAATGAGCGTAGCTTCTTTATCGCTCGACGCATCTAGGAGACGCCGATAATCTACGGTCGCCTAGGTATTGTCTATGTGTTCCTCACAAAATAGAGTCTTGCATTACGGGGTGGCCCAAAGCCAACGATAATATTGCAGATACTGTCAGAAATGTCTATATTATCTTTTTACAAAATGTATTAAGTGACAAAAATTAGCCCTGAATACGTAGCTGCTGATTGTTATCGATAGCACTATGTTTTATTAATAGGCAGATAGAAGTCGACCCGAAAAAATAACAGCATCTGCAATATTCGCGATGCTTTTTGAAACACCCTGTATATTAGGTACAGCTTACCGTTTATTTCGTCAACGAGCTTTCGAATACACAGTACGTTCACAAGATTTCTGCGCTGTAGCTCTTCGAATGCACATGTAAGAGCTCGGTAGCCCTTTAACAATCCTCTGTTGTAAGCCGTAACGATGGACCGCAGCGGTGACCACCATAGCACATGTTTCAGTCGTTTCAACAAAGAGGCTTCCGGTAAATAACGCAACTCACTGCACCAATTATCATTGCACTTTCGTCGAAGCTGACTACTTTTAATTTTTGATACTCGTAAAAGATCTAAAATAGATGCGCGAAGGTAACGGTCAGTCATTATCGCGTCAAAGAAATGTACTGTTAGCTGGTTGAATCACGACTGATAGTCGTTTCAATTTTGCGAGTACCCATGATATTGTGAATCATGTCTGCGAATTATGTATACACGTACATCACAGTATATACAAATGATACGCATTTTGAAAATCTTGCGATTTCTCGGGGCCGGTATGTAAGACGATATTTCGCAGCAGCAGCAGTTTTGCTGAGCTGTGAAAATCGTGAACGAGCTCATCATACCTTCGCCATCGACTCGTTATGACCATTATAAACTATCGGAGCGTAATATTCATTTTTTGAAGCGTAACATTTTCAGGGGATCTACGCGCATCTATGTTTTGCAGTGCATCCTTATAATTATTATAGTTTTAGGGTAAAATACATTGCGCATATGAATAGAGTAAAGAGAGTACGATCGACCATATATATATATATATATATATATATATATTATGACGGGTATCGCGTGTTAACGTAGGCGGAGGAAGCGGGGAGGGAAAATTAATGCTGATTCGACAACTAATAAATCCAAATATATTTTAATTCACACAAGAAAAAAAGGAAATAGGCTCGATACAAAAAAAAAGAAGTTAATTCATTAATTACAAAAAAAAATGATAAAGGTAGACTGGATATTATAAAAGAAATTCCGCAATGATGATGATTTACTTTGACTATAATTTGACGGGTTACTGGACACGCGAAGTCCCAACTCTATTTCTATACCCGTGTAATATTTTATGTTAAACAAATTCAATAATTTGGGCGCCAGCCTTTCTCGGGCAACGCTCTAAACGCGTACTCAATCTCGGAATAAGCTAAACAAAAAAAAACCCAAAACAAACGCAGCCTTCGGCCGGCGAGCGAGAGACTCTATACAAATTAAAATGGGGACGTCTCAGGGTATCTGGGGACGGACGGGGTTCTCGAACACGATGGCCACTTAATTTGGACCACGACTATTTAAAACGTTATTTTATATGACTCGACTTAATAATACGCAAAAACCAAAAATTTCGAGATACTAATTGCGCGATTTCATCGCGCCGCGATTTACTCTCCCGACTGATTGCTCGAGTCGGCCGACGGTCGTGTTACACGAGGCGGCCGCGGCTACGCGCGCGCGAGGGGAATTTTCACGAGGGACACCGGGGATCCGCCACGGACACCTTTTTACACTGTTTTCGCAATATTTATAACGCAACTTCTCGGCTAATTACTCGAATCGCACGCACTGATTTTAATTACCTTAATCTAGTTCACACTGTAATAAGCGACGCGCACGGAGTTGGGACGACGATTAGGACTGCCAGGGGAGGGGTGAAGGAACGGATTGTTAACGGTCGCCCGTGCGACCAATTTTCCCGAACTGACTTTAGCGGCGCACGCTGGCCGCTCTTGCGAAAGAGAAAAAGGAAGGACTTACGTTTTCGCCGGGAAGATCCTTTCCACGAGAATTCGACTCGTACTCGACGTCTTTTCTATCTCTCTCTCTCTCTCTTTCTCCTTTCGCTTGGTTTTTGCTTGACGTTTTTTTCGCTATTCCTCCCTCGACCACGCTCCAGGACTAAGTGCCGGTCCACGCCGGCCGGCTTCCTCGTCTCGCCCAATCCCGTAGTAGACGACGGACCTTATATCGATTTTCGTCTCGATCGTCGTGGCTCGCCCTTTCGGTCGATCTCCTCGATAAACCTTTTCCCTCCCGAGTCGCGGAGCGCCCCGGTCGGTACGGCGCTCGCCAGCCATACCGCGCGAGAGCTTCAGTCTCTCCTGACGCGCGGTAGGCCCGAGACTCGGGAGATGGCAGCTGGATGTCCTCGGGCGGCCAGTCCACTGTCCGCGTCGTCGGGAGATGGCGTTGCTGGATCGCCGAGTCGACGGCTGGGCCGACGTGGCCCCAGTCGACAGACCGCGTGGTCGCGTCGCGATCGCGATAAGGGGGTGCGGGAAGGACGGGGGGGGATTGTGTCGCGGCTTCTATACAATAAAACAACTTAAAAATACCTTAAAATTAACAGTGAAACTTTCCCGAACAAAGGTGCGTGGCGGAGACTGAGCCCGAGCGTGGTCACGCGGGCTCTTTCTCTATCTCCCTTGTGACGCAACGTCACAACTCCCCCCTGCTTAAACTGGAGTACTCCCCTCTTTTCCTGCAAGAGCGGTTGTTCAGTTATACTTTCTTTACTTCAGGGGAGGAGGTCGGGATGGGTATTTTAAGGAACGGTGTACTTGAGTACTAGACTGGCGGCATTTACTCATGATCTCCGTTGGCTAAAGTTACCCGTAATACTGAAGTGATAAATCTCCTATAATTAAATCACAGACTGGTTACCTTAATTTATTAATCTTTGCGATGACTTTGCGCTACTGGTAGTCGTTCGTCGCATACTCAGGTACTGTCGTCAGTCGTTCTGTAGCTTCGCCACCGGATGAGTATCTCGATGCTCGCTGGGACCTCCGGCGAGGCTTCCTTGGCCTTTCACCGTAGCTAATCTCTAGTTGACTACGTTGACTCGCTGGTCGAGGGATTCTTCTTCGTCGCGGCTTCCTTGGCCGTTCGTGAAGCTGTTCCAGAGCCAGGCATTGGGGTGTAGGATATCGTGTTCGGGACAACAATAGGTGAGGGTAGGATTAGGGCATCAGGATAGGATTTGGAGTGTGGGACATCGGTAGGGGAAGGGGGAGTTTGGGGCATCAGGATTGGATTTGGGTGTGGGACATCGGTAGGGGAAGGGGGGATTTGGGGCATCAGGATGAGGACATCAGGATGGAATTTTTGGTGGTGGGAAATCGGGAGGGGAAGGGGGAATTTGGGACTTCAGGATAGGATTTGGGTGTGGGACATCGGAAGGGGAAGGGGGGGATTTGGGGCATCAGGATGAGGACATCAGGATGGAATTTTGGATAGGGGATTCAGCGAGGGGGATGGGGTCGCTTCTCCAGGGCTCGGGGGCACTCCGCGGCTCGATGGCCGGTTTGGCCGCACGCCCAGCATCGGGAAATCCCGATGCGACCGGGCGACGGCGCGGGAGTAGGGACGGTTGGGGAATTGGGGATTAGGCGGGGGGGGGGAATGTGAAGGGACATGAGGGCGGGGATGGAGGGTGTAGATTGGACTGGAGATGGGCGGAGGAGAGGGACGGGAAGGTGCGTGGGTTCAGGGGCGGGGTTGGTAGCGCGGCGAGGAGTCCTCTCGGCCTGGGCCGAGAGGCTCGTAGCGGTCCCCCTGACGACGGCTGCGGCGGCGAGAGCTCGCTCCCGCTGCTGCCGTCGCCGCAAGGTGGCCTTGGAAGGGCCACTTCGAGGGAGGGGGGAGTGCGGCGCTAGGGCCGCCATCTCCGGGATTGGGACTGATCGGGGAGCGGGGGTTGGGACAAGCTTAGGGAGTGGGGGAGGGGAAGGCGTCGAGGGGGGACTGGGGGGCAGGGAGGTGGAAGCGGGACTTGGGGGGAGGGGCGGGTATTCTCGCTCCGATAGGCTGGGGACCCTCCTCGAGGCTCCGTGCGGCTTCTTGCCGCTTCGACCCCGGCTCGGGAGCCCGGCCCTCGGGAACTGGAGCAATAGGCGCCCGGCTGCCGCAACCGGGGGTGTCTCATCCTCTTCCCTACCAAACGTGTACCATGTGGTACGGTAGTCATCGCGCCATCCCTCCACTACGTGGCAGGATGGGCGAGGGTATTCTGCCTCGGTCTCCCCCAGCAAAAATTGCGGGGGGACCACTAGCTCTCCTAGCGGCCGTCCATACGGCGGCCTAGCGAGTACTGTTTTCCTCGGCATTTCTCTTGAAGCAAGCTGCAAATAAGGCACACACAAAGCGATGGTTAGCACATAAAGCAAGCATTACTAAGCGCGAGTCTGTCCCTGATCGTACCGTTCTTGTCGTTCTAACCGGGAGATCAGGTCGAAGAGGTGGGCGTCGGAGAGCTCCACCCTCTTTGAACGTTGGGGGCGTAGCCCGCTACGGCGACGCCGTTTTGGGCTCGGGGCGGCTGTATCTGGTGATCGCGGCCTGCTCGGGCCGGCGATCGCTGGGTCAGGGGCTGCCTCTTCCTCAGAGGTTGGGACTCCTTGTGGGTCCCGGAAGGGTTTCAGATCCTTGATGTGAACCCGAGGGTTGCGACGACTCGTCGGATCCTCGAGTTCATATACTACCGGGGAGTGCACCGCCAGAATACGAAAGGGGCCGCTATACCGCGGCGCCAACTTGGCGGCGAAGTTCTGCGCTTCTGACGACAGAACTCGGTTCTTCCGCAGAACTACATCTCCCACCTGATACCTCGTATCTTTTCGGTTCCTGTTGTAGTATTTGGCCTGCCTTTTCGCGGCGGCCTCTAGGTTCTTCCGAACCCAGTCGTGCAGGTAACCGCTGCATCCGATTGGACCAAACTTCCGGGTCTCCTGGGGTTAATGTGGGGGGTTCAGGGGCTTCGTCTCGGAGGCTTTTGGCTGGGCGGGGGTTTCGGCCAAAATTTAAAAATGCGGGGGTCATCTGAGTGGAGGACTGCACGGCCGTGTTCATCGCGAAGCATAATTCCGGCAGGTGTGCGTCCCAGTCTCGGTGATCCATTCCCACGTACGATGTTATCATCGTCTTTAGAGTCCGGTTGACTCGCTCAACCGAGTTTGCCTGCGCGTGGTAAGGCGGCACCGTTGTCTGGTGAATTCCCAGCTCTTCCAGATACCGCGTTACGTGCGTGTTGACAAATTCCGTCCCGTTGTCGGTAAGGAAGTACTGTGGGCAACCGTACCGGTTGACCACCAGAGTCTCGAATGCCTTCATTATTGTAGCGCCGGTAGCACTACCGAGCGCCTTAGCTTCCACGAACTTCGTCAAGACATCCTGGAAGACAACGACGTAACGGTTCTTAGCTTTGCTGGGGGGAAACGGACCCATTACGTCGGCAGCGACTACGCACCATGGACCTTCCGTGGTGCGCTCTCGCATCAGGCCGGACGGGGGTAACTGCGAAACCTTGTGGAGTTGACAAACGGGGCAACGCGCCACGTATCGTGCTACATCTTGGAATATGCCTGGCCAGAAGAAATCCTGGATGACCCGTTGATACGTCTTATCGGTACCCAGGTGGCCAGCCTGGGGTCCTTGATGGGCATCCTCCATTGCTCGCGGCCTAGTCTCGGCCGGCAAGACAAGCTTCCAGGCATGCAAGTCCACAATCGTCGGATCGATGATCGAATGCGGCCGATGGTAGTACAGTTTGTTGTCCTCGAGTTTCCAGCTTGGGTATTTCCATGGGAATTCACGAACGTTTTGTACCTTGTCCAGGTACCAGGGGTCGGTACTTTCTCCGAGCGCGGCTAAGGCCGCGTCGGTGTCCTCGTACATGCGGGAAAGGGCATCAGGGACAACATGAAGGGTTCCTTTCCTGTGGACGATCGTCAGGTCCCATGCTTGCATCGAGAGTGCCCACCGGGCTAATCGTCCCGAAGGGTCCTTTAGATTCCGTAACCACTGGAGAATGCTGTGGTCGGTGATGACGGTAACGTGAGTGCCTTCGATGTACGGTCGAAACTTCCTCACTGCCCAAATTACCGCCAAGCACTTCTTCTCTGTGACGGTGTACTTGCGTTCGGCGCTGCTCAGCACCCTGCTGGCAAACGCGATCGGATGCTCTTCACCGTCGTATTCCTGCGTCAGGACGGCTCCCACGGCCGAGTCGCTGGCGTCTGTCTGGAGGACGAAAGGGCGGGTGAAGTCGGGACGGGCTAGGATTGGGGTCTGACTTAGGGCCTCGCGGAGAGACTCGAAGGCTTCCTGCTGTTCGGTCCCCCAGTTCCAGGGGACATCCTTTTTCAGGAGCTCGGTCAGGGCAATTTTATCCCGCGGAAGGGTAGGTAAAAATCGGGCATACCACCCTACCATTCCCAGGAAACGGCGTAATTGCCGAAGGGTCCTGGGTGGAGGGTATGCTAGGATAGGGGCAACTTTTTCCGGATCTGCCTTCAATCCGTCCCGGCCGATGGCGTATCCTAGATACGTCACTTCCGGGCAGAAAAATTCGCTTTTCTCCCGGTTAATGGTGAGCCCTGCGGCTCGGAAGACTTCCAGGACGATCCTCAAATACTCGAAGTGCTCGGCTTCGGTGTCGGTGGCGATGATCACGTCATCGAGATACGCGAAGACATGGGGCTCCCATGCCGAATCGATGAGCTGATCCATCAGCCGCTGAAACGTCGCTGGTGCGTTCGTCAGCCCGAACGGCATTCTCCTGAACTGGAAAAGTCCTCGGCCAGGAACGGCGAAGGCGGTGACAGGACGACTTCGGGGGTCTACAGGGATCTGGAAATAAGCCTGGCTCAAATCCAACTTCGAGATGAACTGGGCTAGCCGAAGGCCATCCAAGATCCGATCCATATTGGGAAGAGGGTAGGCGTCCTTCAATGTTACCCGGTTCACGTCGCGATAGTCAATGCAGAAACGATGCTTTCCGCCTGGCTTAGGGACGATCACCGGGTTACTCAGCCAAGAGCTCTTCATCCTCTCGATCACTCCCTCTTGGACCATCCTATCGACTTCGGCTTGGGCTATTCGAAGGAGGTACGGGGAAATTGTACGGGGCTTCTGTCGGATCGGGGGGTGCCCTTGCACGTCGATGTAATGTTGCGTCAGGTTCGTTCGTCCTAACTGTCCGTCCTGTGAGGGGGATACTAACTCGTCCAGAAGGGATTCTAGACGTCTATTTGCCGAGACCGAGGCAGGTTCCAAGCCTGCAGCCTCGGGGAATGCGGGGATGCTCCAACGTGGCCCACCCGGTGTCGCGAAGCTACGCTCCGGACCACCGTGCAGGGACCACGTATCCGTTTTGTAATCCACACGCATTCCGAACAATCTCAAAAAGTCAATCCCCATAACAAATTCGTAGCCTAACGCGGCTACACGTACCTGGAGGGATTGCACTTTTCCTGCGAGATCGAAGGTCAGTGTGACGGCCCCGTCTATCGGAACTACTGCCCCGTTGGCGACCCGAACGCCCTCCACTATCGGTTGCAAGAGGAGTCCTCGCCTCCTGGCTACCTCCAGTCCGAGGTACGTTTTCGTAGAACCGGGGTCTACCAACGCCAATAGGAGGTCGCCACCCACGTTAATCCATAAGTGGTGGCGAGCATCCATACTTAAAGCTCCGATAAACATTTCCTCTCGGTCAGCCACACTTTCCTCTTCTCGGGAAGCCATATGTTCGCACGGGAACAAGTCTGTTTCTGTCTCTGTCGGGGGCGGGTTGGACTCTTCCTGCCGCGCTGGTTCTACGCCCGACATGGCACAGTCAGGCAACGGCTCGGGTCGGGGCATCTGAAGGAGGTTCTCCTTCTTTAACGACCGTCGGGGGTACAGGGGCTTACTGTCCTCCCGACCGGGCGTTTTCCGAACGCTTTCGTTCGCAATTCCGGCATGAGTTGACGTCGCATCCGGGCCATCCACAGATCCTGCAGAATCGGCCCATCTACTGCGTGCACTCCCGGTAACGGTGTCCCGGTTGCCGGCAGTTATAACACCTCGGGCCAGGTCCTTCAGGATTGCTGGGCCGAGGCTGTTTCTGAGACGGGCTTTGGGGAATTCTTGGGGGATTCGCCGGGGGTTTTGCTGGCGGGTTTTTCCAGGTATGTGGAGAGCAAGGAGCGGATGGGGGTTTAGGTGGGGAAGGGGGTTTCTGAGGCTGCTTCGCCTTCTTGGGGTAGCCGCTACGACCCTTGGTCTTCGCGGCTGAGTCGGAGGGGTTCTGGCGAGAGGTTCGGCTCGGTGATGGGGGGGTAAGCGGGGGAGTGGGGTAGTCCTCCTCGTACTCGGCGTGTTCGTATTCCTCTGGTTCCTCCAGGGCAGCTATCTTCATGCGGGCCTCCCGGCCACGCTGTTCATACGATGCCGAGGGCACGAACGTCAGACCCTTTTTCGGCGGTGCCCTGTATGCCTTCGCCTTTCCCCAAAATATCTCGCGGCTGCGTCCCAGCCGCTGGAGATCGAGGAAGCTGCTCACATCCTTCCGCTGGATGTGCTCGGCGTAATCCGGGTGCAGATTCTCGCAGCATATATCCAGTTGAGTCTCTTTACTCAACGGTGGGCTCAGGTGGTTGAAGAGGGTCCGGATTTTCACGATGAACTCCGCCATAGGCTCTCCGGGCCCCTGCGTGCGGAGTTCTATTTCCTTTCTCAGACGTTCTTGCAGGTCACCATGGCCGAATCGTTCCCGAAAGTAGAACACGAATTCCTCGTACGAGCTCCATTCCTCTCGTTCTACTCTCAACCATAGAAGCGCGTCACCGGCGAAAGCCTCGGGGAGAGCGTCCATCAGATCTTCCTCCGTAAGCTTCCTTGAGATGCAGTATTCGTGCATCCTCCGCAAGAATTCCTCGGCATCCTCGTCCGGCTTCCCCGCGAATCGGGGCCCATATCTCTGCCAATGGTCTATTCCTCTCGCATGCCGTGACCCTTGCGAGTCGTAATATTGTGACGAGTCCTGCGGTGATCGGGGTCGGGGAGGGGGAGGGTCTGCATGTCGCGACCGAGCCTTTGGGAGGGGTCCTATTCGGGCACTGTTCCGGGGGGTGGGTGCCGACAGGGTATACGTGTCATGCGGTGGCCACTCCTGGCTACCGCTAATCCTCAACAATCCTGTGGCAGTTGGACTAGATGTGGGGAAGGCTTGGGATGGTTGGTGGGGTGACTGGGAAGGGGGAAGGGCAAAGGTGACCGCGGTACGGTCGGGGGCTACGGTGACATTCCCTCGGGGCGCGGGTGTCGGACTATATCTTCCTGTTGCCGATCTCCGATCCCTCTGGACCGGCAGTCTCCTGGGCGATGGCGTCGGCGTTCTATCGTGGTCGTCCGGACCCCGTGCCTCTTCTTGGGACCCGTGGGGTGGCGGCGTCATCGTCCGCCTCTGTGTCGGCCGATACTCCTCGTATGTCGGGGGTTGGTGGCTGTCAGCGGCCGATGATCCGAATAACGTAGCCGTCAGTGGGTCGACCAATGCAGCCGCAAGCGAGAATGGGGGGGCGTCCCCCCGCTCATCCTTCCGGACATCCCAACGGATTAAGGCTCCTGGAATCCGTGTCCGTATTTCGTGCCGTATGAGACGATCCTGTACTTCGCTTTGTGTCCCGTCTGTGTTGAGACCCGCTCGATCACAGGCTGCGAGGATGTCCCGCATCGTCTTCAACCGCTCGACCTTTTGTCGTGCGATCCTTTCTTCCGTAGCCGTCAGCGAGAGGTCGGCTACATCCACTGAGAGGGGTGATGTGGGTCCTCGGCGGTGGTCTATTGGGGAAGTGGTCATAACGGGGGACGTACGGGTGGGGGTTGTGACTGTACTCGTCGTCACCGGGGTATCTGCCATGTTGCGGATATGCTAAACGCAATAAACGAAAAATTTGTGCGGTTGGGGACGCAAACCGCTCGCGATTACTCCGCGGCACGGTTAACACGGAATATAAATCTTCGGTCAAAACCAAAACCCAAAAAGAATTAAGTAAACCCCGATGGCTTCAATAACTCAATTTCTTTCAAAGAAAAATTCCGCAATAAACAAACCACGGAAAGTCTTACTCGACAATTCGTCTGTTGACTCTACTCCCTGGGACTATAACGTTACTTCGGTTTATTTGGATAAACTGACTCTCAGTTCCCAAGGGAGTATTATTTCCCGAACTCTGACAACGCAATATTCTCCAAAAATTTCCCTTAATGCCGAGAAAATTTAAGAGTTGTCGAGTCTTCTATTCTTTACTCTATTCCGCCAACTGAATAATTATTCCTTAAGGGATGTCTGTTTCCCAGCTAAAACAATAAAATGTTCCTTAAATTATTCAGGGGGCCCAACAAAAGAATAGAAAATATTTGGGGATCGTTTGGGGTGTGGGGTGACCGTTCGCGAGGGACTCAGCGTCGCAGTCTTTATCAGGGCTTCGGGACGAAAAGTATTGGGGCTAGGGTCAGCACTTCTCCCTAGCGTGAAGAAATTTGGGGGGGGGGGGGGGGGGGGAATATGCGTGGTCAGCGAGGAGAACGATAAAGCGCAAACAACAACAAAAAGGGGAATTTATACCGTCATGTCAAAAGTCACCGCAAAATACACAGAAATACCAAGCAAGCCTACTCCGTGTCAGTACTGAGCTCGTTCCAGAATTTTCGGAATTGAAAAAAAAAAAAAAAAAAAAACAAATGGCCAATCAGTACCAATTGCAAAAAAAAAGAAAACACAAAAAAAAATAATACAGGTCTCAATAAGGTTATTTCAAAACCAAAAAAAAATCAATTCCGACCACGAAACGAATAGCACAGTATGCGAAAAATCTTAAGTGAGGCTCAATTCACCACAAAAGAGAATATCAGCTCAGTATTCTTTATTCAAGCGGTATTCCCTTAAACGATAATAAATGCTCCCCAATTGCCAAAGCAACAATGCAGAAAAGCTCTTTTAATTGCCCGAGCAATAACGCCAAATCAAATTTTAATTATTAGCGCAATAGTGCGCAAATTAATTTTTTAATTGCCAGAGCAATAACGCAAAAATCAAATTCTCAATTGCCAGAGCAATAATGCAAAATTAATTTTTAATTGCCAGAGCAATAATGCAACAATTAATTTTTTCTTTAATTGCCAGAGCAATAACGCAAAATTATTTTCTTATCGCCAAAGCAATAATACAAAAATAACAATTTCAATTGCCAGCGCAAAAAAAAACTACGACTTTTCTTGGCACTCCGTGACCTAAAAAGTCGCAAGCCAAAAAAAACAAATTGCCAAGTACACAAGCAAGTATGGGTTCTAGGGGAAAAAGGGTAAGTGCGGTCGCCGAAAATGTGCAAAAATAAATTCCAATCGCTACACAAAAAAAAACAATGTTATTTTCTATTCAATTGTTAGCGAAACTCAAAAAAAAATAGTCAGGTGCGACTATTAAACGGAAACTCGGTCGTCCGAATTTTCCGATCCTTTCTATATTCTTGATGTGCGAGTGCCGTGGCGGGACAAGCTATACCGGTCAGGGGTGGGGGGTGATTATTATTTCTCTCGAGAAACGCCGAAAAAAAAACTATTCAATTTAAACGGTTCACACCGAATAAATGTTTTATTTCTGAAACGAAAAATAATAGTTCTCAAAAAAAAAAATAATTATTAATTCAAAAATTAACAATAATAATTTTAATAACAATAATAGTCGTGGTGGGCTCTTTCTATAAAAAACGGGAGTTTTTTCGGGCCCCACGTTGGGCGCCAATTATATGACGGGTATCGCGTGTTAACGTAGGCGGTGGAAGCGGGGAGGGAAAATTAATGCTGGTTCGACAACTAATAAATCCAAATATATTTTAATTCACACAAGAAAAAAAGGAAATAGGCTCGATACAAAAAAAAAGAAGTTAATTCATAAATTACAAAAAAAATGATAAAGGTAGACTGGATATTATAAAAGAAATTCCGCAATGATGATGATTTACTTTGACTATAATTTGACGGGTTACTGGACACGCGAAGTCCCAACTCTATTTCTATACTCGTGTAATATTTTATGTTAGACAAATTCAATAATTTGGGAGCCAGCCTTTCTCGGGCAACGCTCTAAACGTACTCAATCTCGGAATAAGCTAAACAAAAAAAAACCCAAAACAAACGCGGCCTTCGGCCGGCGAGCGAGAGACTCTATACAAATTAAAATGGGGACGTCTCAGGGTATCTGGGGACGGACGGGGTTCTCGAACACGATGGCCACTTAATTTGGACCACGACTATTTGAAACGTTATTTTATATGACTCGACTTAATAATACGCAAAAACCAAAAATTTCGAGATACTAAATGCGCGATTTCATCGCGCCGCGATTTACTCTCCCGACTGATTGCTCGAGTCGGCCGACGGTCGTGTTACACGAGGCGGCCGCGGCTACGCGCGCGCGAGGGGAATTTTCACGAGGGACACCGGGGATCCGCCACGGACACCTTTTTACACTGTTTTCGCAATATTTATAACGCAACTTCTCGGCTAATAACTCGAATCGCACGCACTGATTTTAATTACCTTAATCTAGTTTACACTGTAATAAGCGACGCGGGGAGAGGTGAAGGAACGGATTGTTAACGGTCGCCCGTGCGACCAATTTTCCCGAACTGACTTTAGCGGCGCACGCTGACCGCTCTTGCGAAAGAGAAAAAGGAAGGACTTACGTTTTCGCCGGGAAGATCCTTTCCACGAGAATTCGACTTGTACTCGACGTCTTTTCTATCTCTCTCTCTCTCTCTCTCTCTCTCTCTCTCTCTCTCTCTCTCTCTCTCTCTCTCTCTCTCTCTTTCTCCTTTCGCTTGGTTTTCGCTTGACGTTTTCTTCGCTATTCCTCGCTCGACCACGCTCCAGGACTAAGTGCCGGTCCACGCCGGCCGGCTTCCTCGTCTCGCCCAATCCCGTAGTAGACGACGGACCTTCTATCGATTTTCGTCTCGATCGTCGTGGCACGCCCTTTCGGTCGATCTCCTCGATAAACCTTTTCCCTCCCGAGTCGGGGAGCGCCCCGGTCGGTACGGCGCTCGCCAGCCATACCGCGCGAGAGCTTCAGTCTCTCCTGACGCGCGGTAGGCCGGAGACTCGGGAGATGGCAGCTGGATGTCCTCGGGCGGCCAGTCCACTGTCCGCGTCGTCGGGAGATGGCGTTGCTGGATCGCCGAGTCGACGGCCGGGCCGACGTGGCCCCAGTCGACAGTCCGCGTGGTCGCGTCGCGATCGAGATAAGGGGGTGCGGGAAGGACGGGGGGGATTGTGTCGCGGCTTCTATACAATAAATTAACTTAAAAATACCTTAAAATTAACAGTGAAACTTTCCCGAACAAAGGTGCGTGGCGGAGACTGAGCCCGAGCGTGGTCACGCGGGCTCTTTCTTTATCTCCCTTGTGACGCAACGTCACAATATATATATATATATATATATATATATATATATATATATATATATATATATATATATATATATATATATATATATATATACAGGGTGACTTTTATAAGGTGGACAGGTGTTTTTAGAGGGTCTTGCGCGGTGATTTTGCGACTGAAAAAAATATGGATTTTCACGCTTTCTTTGAAAAAAAATATATCGTATTTTTGCCATGATTAGCATTTGCCAGAGAAAATAGCGTATTCTGGAAAAGAATAAAAAATCCATTTTGCGTGCAGGAGAATGAAGTTTATAAAATTCCGAATACGGGACACTCCCGAAAAACTTTATTTGTGCTCCCCGTCATGGAGAAAAAAATTATCAAACATACGATTAAAGTGTATAAATCGGAATTTAATCAGTGGAACAAACGAGCTAAGTCAGGCACGACAGTGCTATAGGAAGTGCTAGTCTGCTGACGTCACAGCTGCAACTTCCGAATGGTCGGCTGTCACAGGAAGTTAGTTCAGAGTCCGATGATACGCGGTCGAGCCGAGGGACCTGAATGTGTCCCTATCTGAGAACTTGATTCAAAATAATGTCAATTCATAAAATGTTCGAGGATTCCGTGCACTGAAAATACGATTTTCAATCATTTGCGATTCGCTAACAACTTTTGGAATAAATGAGTCTAGCAATACATTTTAAAGTAATTTGACGTGGAATTATTAATTTTTACCATATATTACGAGATTTGTGTTTTTTAATGTTACATAAATTATCTTCACATGTTGTAGTTACAGAATTTTTTAATATTTTATGAAAAAGTCAAAAATAAAAGTGCTGGTATAATTTAACAAAAAATAATAATTTCACGCGAAATTACTTCAAAATGTATTGATAGAATTATTTATTGCGAAAGTTATTAGCGAATCGCAAATGAAGAGGAATATTGTTTGCGGAGCATGAAATCCGCAAACATTTTCGAAATTGACATTATTTCCTATAAAGTTCGCAATCTATACATCAACTTCAAAAGATTATCTTAAACCTCAATCCATAAAGGTATTTCAGGCACATTAATCCCGTGAAACTGGGTCGTTTTCGTTTTTGCACTGCCAAACCAACAATTGTCAGTGGAAAAAATTTGAAAAAAATCATGGTCGATCTTTAAACCGTACTTCAACAGGAATAATAAAGTTGTTTTGTTCCTTATTTTCGATTTTTTAAAAATAAATATAAAGTGAAGAAAATGATCTTGGGCGGCATGAAAACGACCCAGGTTTACGAATCGCGCGTTAGCATTTGCTCCGCAATGGGTCAGATTGAGTCGAGAAATCTGACGATGCTGCGACAACGACGGAAGGAGCATTATTTATTTAACAAAGATAGAATCAGTGCTCGCAACGGTTCTCGGAGCACCGATCAGACATGCCTGACACTACTGGCCCGAATTCGTCTCCGATTTTATCTTATTTCCGGTCAGATTGGGTCGAGAAGTCTGGCGATGCCGCGAGAACGACGCTAGGAGCTTTGTTTATTTAACAAAGATAAAATCGGTGCTCGGAATGGTTCCCGGGGCCTCGATCGGACATTACCGATATTACTGCACCGAATTCGTCTCCGATTTAATCCTACTTCCGGTCAGATTGGGTCGAGAAGTCTGACGATGCCGCGAGAACGACGCTAGGAGCTTTGTTGATTCAACAAAGATAAAATCGGTGCTCGGAACGGTTCTCGGAGCCTTGATCGGACATTCCCGACATTACTGCCCCGAATTCGTCTCCGATTTTATCCTACTTCCGGTCAGATTGGGTCGAGAAGTCTGACGATGCCGCGAGAACGACGCTAGGAGCTTTGTTTATTTAACAAAGATAAAATCGGTGCTCGGAATGGTTCCCGGGGCCTCGATCGGACATTCCCGACATTCCTGCCCCGAATTCGTCTCCGATTTTATCCTACTTTCAGTCAGATTGGGTCGAGAAGTCTGACGATGCCGCGAGATCGACGCGAGGAGGTTTGTTTATTTAACAAAGATAAAATCGGTGCTCGGAATGGTTCCCGGGGCCTCGATCGGACATTACCGATATTACTGCACCGAATTCGTCTCCGATTTTATCCTACTTCCGGTCAGATTGGGTCGAGAAGTCTGACGATGCCGCGAGAACGACGCTAGGAGGTTTGTTTATTTAACAAAGATAAAATCGGTGCTCGGAATGGTTCCCCGGGCCTCGATCGGACATTCCCGATATTACTGGCCCGAATTCGTCTCCGATTTTATCCTACTTCCGGTCAGATTGGGTCGAGAAGTCTGACGATGCCGCGAGAACGACGCTAGGAGCTTTGTTTAATTAACAAAGATAAAATCGGTGCTCGGAATGGTTCCCGGGGCCTCGATCGGACATTCCCGATATTACTGCCCCGAATTCGTCTCCGATTTTATCCTACTTCCGGTCCGATTGGATCAAGAAGGTTGACGATGCCGCGAGAACGACGGTAGGAGCTTTGTTTATTTAACAAATATAAAATCGGTGCTCGGAATGGTTCCCGGGGCCTTGATCGGACATTCCCGATACTACTGCCCCGAATTCGTCTCCGATTTCATCTTACTTCCGGTCAGATTGGGTCGAGAAGTCTGACAATGCCGCGAGAACGACGCTAGGAGGTTTGTTTATTTAACAAAGATAAAATCGGTGCTCGGAATGGTTCCCCGGGCCTCGATCGGACATTCCCGATATTACTGGCCCGAATTCGTCTCCGATCTTATCCTACTTCCGGTCAGATTGGGTCGAGAAGTCTGACGATGCCGCGAGAACGACGCTAGGAGCTTTGTTTAATTAACAAAGATAAAATCGGTGCTCGGAATGGTTCCCGGGGCCTCGATCGGACATTCCCGATATTACTGCCCCGAATTCGTCTCCGATTTTATCCTACTTCCGGTCAGATTGGGTCGAGAAGGTTGACGATGCCGCGAGAACGACGGTAGGAGCTTTGTTTATGAAACAAAGATAAAATCGGTGCTCGGAATGGTTCCCGGGGCCTCGATCGGACATTTCCGATACTACTGCCCCCAATTCGTCCCCGATTTTATCTTACTTCCGGTCCGATTGGATCAAGAAGGTTGACGATGCCGCGAGAACGACGGTAGGAGCTTTGTTTATTTAACAAATATAAAATCGGTGCTCGGAATGGTTCCCGGGGCCTTGATCGGACATTCCCGATACTACTGCCCCGAATTCGTCTCCGATTTCATCTTACTTCCGGTCAGATTGAGTCAAGAAGTGTGAAGATGCGGCGAGAACGACGGTAGGAGCTTTGTTTATGTAACAAACATAAAATCGGAGCTCGGAATGGTTCCCGGGGCCTCGATGGGACATTCTCGATATTACTGCCCCGAATTAGGCTCGGATTTTATCCTACTTCCGGTCAGATTGGGTCGAGAAGTCTGACGATGCCGCGAGAACGACGCTAGGAGCTTTGTTTATTTAACAAAGATAAAATCGGTGCTCGGAATGGTTCCCGGGGCCTCGATCGGACATTCCCGATATTACTGCCCCGAATTCGTCTCCGATTTTATCGTACTTCCGGTCAGATTGGGTCGAGAAGTCTGACGATGCCGCGAGAACGACGCTAGGAGCTTTGTTTATTTAACAAAGATAAAATCGGTGGTCGGAATGGTTCCCGGGGCCTCGATCGGACATTCTCGATATCACTGCCCCGAATTAGGCTCCGATTTTATCCTACTTCTGGTCAGATTGGGTCGATAAGTCTGACGATGCCGCGAGAACGACGCTTGGAGCTTTGTTTATTTAACAAAGATAAAATCGGTGCTCGGGATGGATCCCGGGGCCTCGATCGGACATTCCCGATACTACTGCCCCCGAACCGTCTCCGATTTTATCTGACTTCCGGTCAGATTGGGTTGAGAAGTCTGACGATGCCGCGAAAACGACGCTAGGAGCTTCATTTATTTAACAAAGATAAAATCGATGCTCGGAATGGTTCCCGGGGGCTCGATCGGGCATTCCCGATATTACTGCCGCCAATTCGTCTCCGATTTTATCTTACTTCCGGTCAGAATAGATAAGGAAGTCTGACGATGCCGCGAGAACGACGGAAGGAGCAGTGTTTATTTAACAACAATAAAATCGGTGCTCGGAATGGTTCCCGGGGCCTCGATCGGACATTCCCGATACTACTGCCCCGAATTCGTCTCCGATTTGATCTTACTGCCAGTCAGATTGGGCCAAGAAGTCTGACGATGCCGCGAGAACGACGGTAGGAGCTTTGTTTATTTAACAAAGATAAAATCGGTGCTCGGAATGGTTCTCGAAGCCTTGATCGGACATTCCCGATATTACTGCTCCGAATTCGTCTCCGATTTTATCCTACTTTCGGTTAGATTGGGTCGAGAAGTCTGACGATGCCGCGAGAACGACGCTAGGAGCTTTGTTTAATTAACAAAGATAAAATCAGTGCTCGAAATGGTTCACGGGGCCTCGATCGGACATTCGCGATATTACTGCCCCGAATTCGTCTCCGATTTTATCCTACTTCCGGTCAGATTGGGTCGAGAAGTCTGACGATGCCGCGAGAACGACGCTAGGAGCTTTGTTTATTTAACAAAGATAAAATCGGTGCTCGGAATGGTTCCCGGGGGCTCGATTGGGCATTCCCGATATTACTGCCCCCAATTCGTCTCCGATTTTATCTTACTTCCGGTCAGAATAGATAAGGAAGTCTGACGATGCCGCGAGGACGACGGAAGGAGCATTGTTTATTTAACAACAATAAAATCGGTGCTCGGAATGGTTCCCGGGGCCTCGATCGGACATTCCCGATACTACTGCCCCGAATTCGTCTCCGATTTGATCTTACTCCCAGTCAGATTGGGCCAAGAAGTCTGACGATGCCGCGAGAACGACGGTAGGAGCTTTGTTTATTTAACAAAGGTAAAATCGGTGCTCGGAATAGTTCTCGAAGCCTTGATCGGACATTCCCGACATTACTGCCCCGAATTCGTCTCCGATTTTATCCTACTTCCGGTCAGTTTGGGTCGAGAAGTCTGACGATGCCCCGAGAACGACGATGGGAGCTTTTTTTATTTGACAAAGATAAAATCGGTGCTCGGAATGGTTCCCGGGGCCTCGATCGGACATTCCCGATATTACTGCCCCGAATCCGTCTCAGATTTTATCCTACTTCCGATCGGATTGGGTCGAGAAGTCTGACGATGCCGCGAGAACGACGCTAGGAGGTTTGTTTATTTAACAAAGATAAAATCGGTGCTCGGAATGGTCCCCGGGGCCTCGATCGGATATTCCCGATATTACTGCCCCGAATTCGTCTCCGATTTTATCCTACTTTCGGTCAGATTGGGTCCAGAAGTCTGACGATGCCGCGAGAACGACGCTAGGAGCTTTGTTTATTTAACAAAGATAAAATCGGTGCTCGGAACGGTTCCCGGGGCCTCGATCGGATATTCTCGATATTACTGCCCCGAATTCGTCTCCGATTTTAACCTACTTCCGGTCAGATTGGGTCGAGAAGTCTGACGATGCCGCGAGAACGACGCTAGGAGGTTTGTTTATTTAACAAAGATAAAATCGGTGCTCGGAACGGTTCCCGGGGCCTCGATCGGACATTCCCGACATTCCTGCCCCGAATTCGTCTCCGATTTTATCCTACTTTCAATCAGATTGGGTCGAGAAGTCTGACGATGCCGCGAGAACGACGCTAGGAGCTTTGTTTATTTAACAAAGATAAAATCGGTGCTCGGAATGGTTCTCGAAGCCTTGATCGGACATTCCCGACATTACTGCCCCGAATTCGTCTCCGATTTTATCCTACTTCCGGTCAGTTTGGGTCGAGAAGTCTGACGATGCCCCGAGAACGACGATAGGAGCTTTTTTTATTTGACAAAGATAAAATCGGTGCTCGGAATGGTTCCCGGGGCCTCGATCGGACATTCCCGATATTACTGCCCCGAATCCGTCTCCGATTTTATCCTACTTCCGATCGGATTGGGTCGAGAAGTCTGACGATGCCGCGAGAACGACGCTAGGAGGTTTGTTTATTTAACAAAGATAAAATCGGTGCTCGGAATGGTCCCCGGGGCCTCCATCGGATATTCCCGATATTACTGCCCCGAATTCGTCTCCGATTTTATCCTACTTTCGGTCAGATTGGGTCGAGAAGTCTGACGATGCCGCGAGAACGACGCTAGGAGCTTTGTTTATTTAACAAAGATAAAATCGGTGCTCGGAACGGTTCCCGGGGCCTCGATCGGATATTCTCGATATTACTGCCCCGAATTCGTCTCCGATTTTATCCTACTTCCGGTCAGATTGGGTCGAGAAGTCTGACGATGCCGCGAGAACGACGCTAGGAGGTTTGTTTATTTAACAAAGATAAAATCGGTGCTGGGATCGGTTCCCGGGGCCTCGATCGGACATTCCCGACATTCCTGCCCCGAATTCGTCTCCGATTTTATCCTACTTTCAGTCAGATTGGGTCGAAAAGTCTGACGATGCCGCGAGATCGACGCGAGGAGGTTTGTTTATTTAACAAAGATAAAATCGGTGCTCGGAATGGTTCCCGGGGCCTCGATCGGACATTACCGATATTACTGCACCGAATTCGTCTCCGATTTTATCTTACTTCCGGTAAGATTGGGTCCAGAAGTCTGACAATGCCGCGAGAACGACGTTAGGAGGTTTGTTTATTCAACAAAGATAAAATCGGTGCTCGGAATGGTTCCCGGGGCCTCGATAGGACATTCCCGATATTACTGCCAAGAATTCGTCTCCGATTTTATCCTACTTCCGGTCAGATTGGGTCGAGAAGTCTGACGATGCCGCGAGAACGACGCTAGGAGCTTTGTTTAATTAACAAAGATAAAATCGGTGCTCGGAATGGTTCCCGGGGGCTCGATTGGACATTCCCGATATTACTGTCCCCAATTCGTCTCCGATTTTATCCTACTTCCGCTCAGATTGGGTCGGGAAGTCTGACGATGCCGCGAGAACGACGCTAGGAGATTTGTTTATTTAACAAAGATAAAATCGCTGCTCGGAATGGATCTCGGAGCGTTGATCGGACATTCCCGATATTACTGCCCCGAATTCGTCTCCGATTTTGTCCTACTTCCGGTCAGATTGGATCGAGAAGTCTGACGATGCCGCGAGAACGACGCTAGGAGCTTTGTTTATTTAACAACAATAAAATCGGTGCTCGGAATGGTTCCCGCGGCCTCGATCGGACATTCCCGATACTACAGCCCCGAATTCGTCTCCGATTTGATCTTACTCCCAGTCAGATTGGGCCAAGAAGTCTGACGATGCCGCGAGAACGACGGTAGGAGCTTTGTTTATTTAACGAAGATAAAATCGGTGCTCGGAATGGTTCCCGGGGCCTCGATCGGACATTCCCGATATTCCTGCCCCGAATC
Source organism: Ophion ellenae (assembly GCA_963210295.1). Taxonomy (NCBI): domain Eukaryota; kingdom Metazoa; phylum Arthropoda; class Insecta; order Hymenoptera; family Ichneumonidae; genus Ophion; species Ophion ellenae. The sequence goes on from OY723388.1 coordinate 12,721,970, forward strand.
CGTCTCCGATTTTATCCTACTTCCGATCGGATTGGGTGGAGAAGTCTGACGATGTCGCGAGAACGATGCTAGGAGGTTTGTTTATTTAACAAAGATAAAATCTGTCCTCAGAATGTTCCCCGGGGCCTCGATCGGACATTCCCGATATTACGGCCCCGAATTCGTCTCCGATTTTATCCTACTTTCGGTCAGATTGGGTCGAGAAGTCTGACGATGCCGCGAGAACGACGCTAGGAGCTTTGTTTATTTCACAAAGATAAAATCGGTGCTCGGAACGGTTCCCGGGGCCTCGATCGGATATTCTCGATATTACTGCCCCGAATTCGTCTCCGATTTTATCCTACTTCCGGTCAGATTGGGTCGAGAAGTCTGACGATGCCGCGAGAACGACGGTAGGAGCTTTGTTTATTTAACAAAGGTAAAATCGGTGCTCGGATTGGTTCCCGGGGTCTCGACCGGACATTCCCGATACTAATGCCCGGAATTCGTCTCCGATTTTATCCTACTTTCAGTCAGATTGGGTCGAAAAGTCTGACGATGCCGCGAGATCGACGCGAGGAGGTTTGTTTATTTAACAAAGATAAAATCGGTGCTCGGAATGGTTCCCGGGGCCTCGATCGGACATTACCGATATTACTGCACCGAATTCGTCTCCGATTTTATCCCACTTCCGGTCAGATTGGGTCCAGAAGTCTGACAATGCCGCGAGAACGACGCTAGGAGGTTTGTTTATTTAACAATGATAAAATCGGTGCTCGGAATGGTTCCCGGAGCCTCGATCGGACATTCCCGATATTACTGCCAAGAATTCGTCTCCGATTTTATCCTACTTCCGGTCAGATTGGGTCGAGAAGTCTGACGATGCCGCGAGAACGACGCTAGGAGCTTTGTTTAATTAACAAAGATAAAATCGGTGCTCGGAATGGTTCCCGGGGGCTCGATTGGACATTCCCGATATTACTGTCCCCAATTCGTCTCCGATTTTATCCTACTTCCGCTCAGATTGGGTCGGGAAGTCTGACGATGCCGCGAGACCGACGCTAGGAGATTTGTTTATTTAACAAAGATAAAATCGCTGCTCGGAATGGATCTCGGAGCCTTGATCGGACATTCCCGATATTACTGCCCCGAATTCGTCTCCGATTTTGTCCTACTTCCGGTCAGATTGGATCGAGAAGTCATACGATGCCGCGAGAACGACGCTAGGAGCTTTGTTTATTTAACAACAATAAAATCGGTGCTCGGAATGGTTCCCCGGGGCCTCGATCGGACATTCCCGATATTACGGCCCCGAATTCGTCTCCGATTTTATCCTACTTTCGGTCAGATTGGGTCGAGAAGTCTGACGATGCCGCGAGAACGACGCTAGGAGCTTTGTTTATTTCACAAAGATAAAATCGGTGCTCGGAACGGTTCCCGGGGCCTCGATCGGATATTCTCGATATTACTGCCCCGAATTCGTCTCCGATTTTATCCTACTTCCGGTCAGATTGGGTCGAGAAGTCTGACGATGCCGCGAGAACGACGGTAGGAGCTTTGTTTATTTAACAAAGGTAAAATCGGTGCTCGGATTGGTTCCCGGGGTCTCGACCGGACATTCCCGATACTAATGCCCGGAATTCGTCTCCGATTTTATCCTACTTTCAGTCAGATTGGGTCGAAAAGTCTGACGATGCCGCGAGATCGACGCGAGGAGGTTTGTTTATTTAACAAAGATAAAATCGGTTCTCGGAATGGTTCCCGGGGCCTCGATCGGACATTACCGATATTACTGCACCGAATTCGTCTCCGATTTTATCCCACTTCCGGTCAGATTGGGTCCAGAAGTCTGACAATGCCGCGAGAACGACGCTAGGAGGTTTGTTTATTTAACAATGATAAAATCGGTGCTCGGAATGGTTCCCGGAGCCTCGATCGGACATTCCCGATATTACTGCCAAGAATTCGTCTCCGATTTTATCCTACTTCCGGTCAGATTGGGTCGAGAAGTCTGACGATGCCGCGAGAACGACGCTAGGAGCTTTGTTTAATTAACAAAGATAAAATCGGTGCTCGGAATGGTTCCCGGGGGCTCGATTGGACATTCCCGATAGTACTGTCCCCAATTCGTCTCCGATTTTATCCTACTTCCGCTCAGATTGGGTGGGGAAGTCTGACGATGCCGCGAGACCGACGCTAGGAGATTTGTTTATTTAACAAAGATAAAATCGCTGCTCGGAATGGATCTCGGAGCCTTGATCGGACATTCCCGATATTACTGCCCCGAATTCGTCTCCGATTTTGTCCTACTTCCGGTCAGATTGGATCGAGAAGTCATACGATGCCGCGAGAACGACGCTAGGAGCTTTGTTTATTTAACAACAATAAAATCGGTGCTCGGATTGGTTCCCGGGGTCTCGACCGGACATTCCCGATACTAATGCCCGGAATTCGTCTCCGATTTTATCCTACTTTCAGTCAGATTGGGTCGAAAAGTCTGACGATGCCGCGAGATCGACGCGAGGAGGTTTGTTTATTTAACAAAGATAAAATCGGTTCTCGGAATGGTTCCCGGGGCCTCGATCGGACATTACCGATATTACTGCACCGAATTCGTCTCCGATTTTATCCCACTTCCGGTCAGATTGGGTCCAGAAGTCTGACAATGCCGCGAGAACGACGCTAGGAGGTTTGTTTATTTAACAATGATAAAATCGGTGCTCGGAATGGTTCCCGGAGCCTCGATCGGACATTCCCGATATTACTGCCAAGAATTCGTCTCCGATTTTATCCTACTTCCGGTCAGATTGGGTCGAGAAGTCTGACGATGCCGCGAGAACGACGCTAGGAGCTTTGTTTAATTAACAAAGATAAAATCGGTGCTCGGAATGGTTCCCGGGGGCTCGATTGGACATTCCCGATAGTACTGTCCCCAATTCGTCTCCGATTTTATCCTACTTCCGCTCAGATTGGGTGGGGAAGTCTGACGATGCCGCGAGACCGACGCTAGGAGATTTGTTTATTTAACAAAGATAAAATCGCTGCTCGGAATGGATCTCGGAGCCTTGATCGGACATTCCCGATATTACTGCCCCGAATTCGTCTCCGATTTTGTCCTACTTCCGGTCAGATTGGATCGAGAAGTCATACGATGCCGCGAGAACGACGCTAGGAGCTTTGTTTATTTAACAACAATAAAATCGGTGCTCGGAATGGTTCCCGGGGCCTCGATCGGACATTCTCGATATTACTGCCCCGAATTAGGCTCGGATTTTATCCTACTTCCGGTCAGATTGGGTCGAGAAGTCTGACGATGCCGCGAGAACGACGCTAGGAGCTTTGTTTATTTAACAAAGATAAAATCGGTGCTCGGAATGGTTCCCGGGGCCTCGATCGGACATTCCCGATATTACTGCCCCGAATTCGTCTCCGATTTTATCGTACTTCCGGTCAGATTGGGTCGAGAAGTCTGACGATGCCACGAGAACGACGCTAGGAGCTTTGTTTATTTAACAAAGATAAAATCGGTGGTCGGAATGGTTCCCGGGGCCTCGATCGGACATTCTCGATATCACTGCCCCGAATTAGGCTCCGATTTCATCGTACTTCTGGTCAGATTGGGTCGATAAGTCTGACGTTGCCGCGAGAACGACGCTTGGAGCTTTGTTTATTTAACAAAGATAAAATCGGTGCTCGGGATGGTTCCCGGGGCCTCGATCGGACATTCCCGATACTACTGCCCCCGAACCGTCTCCGATTTTATCTTACTTCCGGTCAGATTGGGTTGAGAAGTCTGACGATGCTGCGAAAACGACGCTAGGAGCTTCGTTTAGTTAACAAAGATAAAATCGATGCTCGGAATGGTTCCCGGGGGCTCGATTGGGCATTCCCGATATTACTGCCGCCAATTCGTCTCCGATTTTATCTTACTTCCGGTCAGAATAGATAAGGAAGTCTGACGATGCCGCGAGAACGACGGAAGGAGCATTGTTTATTTAACAACAATAAAATCGGTGCTCGGAATGGTTCCCGGGGCCTCGATCGGACATTCCCGATACTACTGCCCCGAATTCGTCTCCGATTTGATCTTACTGCCAGTCAGATTGGGCCAAGAAGTCTGACGATGCCGCGAGAACGACGGTAGGAGCTTTGTTTATTTAACAAAGATAAAATCGGTGCTCGGAACGGTTCTCGAAGACTTGATCGGACATTCCCGATATTACTGCCCCGAATTCGTCTCCGATTTTATCCTACTTTCGGTCAGATTGGGTCGAGAAGTCTGACGATGCCGCGAGAACGACGCTAGGAGCTTTGTTTAATTAACAAAGATAAAATCGGTGCTCGAAATGGTTCACGGGGCCTCGATCGGACATTCGCGCTATTACTGCCCCGAATTCGTCTCCGATTTTATCCTACTTCCGGTCAGATTGGGTCGAGAAGTCTGACGATGCCGCGAGAACGACGCTAGGAGCGTTATTTATTTAACAAAGATAAAATCGGTGCTCGGAATGGTTCCCGGGGCCTCGATCAGACATTTCCGATACTACTGCCCCCAATTCGTCTCCGATTTTATCTTACTTCCGGTCAGATTGGATCAAGAAGTGTGACGATGCCACGAGAACGACGGTAGGAGCTTTGTTTATTTAACAAAGATAAAATCGGTGCTCGGAATGGTTCCCGGGGCCGCGATCGGACATTCCCGATACTACTGCCCCGAATCCGTCTCCGATTTTATCCTACTTTCAGTCAGATTTGGTCGAGAAGTCTGACGATGCCGCGAGAACGACGCTATGAGGTTTGGTAATTTGACAAAGATAAAATCGGTGCTCGGAATGGTTCCCGGGGCCTCGATCGGACATTCTCGATATTACTGCCCCGAATTAGGCTCCGATTTTATCCTACTTCCGGTCAGATTGGGTCGAGAAGTCTGACGATGCCGCGAGAACGACGCTAGGAGCTTTGTTTATTTAACAAAGATAAAATCGGTGCTCGGAATGGTTCCCGGGGGCTCGATTGGGCATTCCCGATATTACTGCCCCCAATTCGTCTGCGATTTTATCTTACTTCCGGTCAGAATAGATAAGGAAGTCTGACGATGCCGCGAGGACGACGGAAGGAGCATTGTTTATTTAACAACAATAAAATCGGTGCTCGGAATGGTTCCCGGGGCCTCGATCGGACATTCCCGATACTACTGCCCCGAATTCGTCTCCGATTTGATCTTACTCCCAGTCAGATTGGGCCAAGAAGTCTGACGATGCCGCGAGAACGACGGTAGGAGCTTTGTTTATTTAACAAAGATGAAATCGGTGCTCGGAATGGTTCTCGAAGCCTTGATCGGACATTCCCGACATTACTGCCCCGAATTCGTCTCCGATTTTATCCTACTTCCGGTCAGTTTGGGTCGAGAAGTCTGACGATGCCCCGAGAACGACGATGGGAGCTTTTTTTATTTGACAAAGATAAAATCGGTGCTCGGAATGGTTCCCGGGGCCTCGATCGGACATTCCCGATATTACTGCCCCGAATCCGTCTCAGATTATATCCTACTTCCGATTGGATTGGGTCGAGAAGTCTGACGATGCCGCGAGAACGACGCTAGGAGGTTTGTTTATTTAACAAAGATAAAATCGGTGCTCGGAATGGTCCCCGGGGCCTCGATCGGATATTCCCGATATTACTGCCCCGAATTCGTCTCCGATTTTACCCTACTTTCGGTCAGATTGGGTCGAGAAGTCTGACGATGCCGCGTAAAAGACGCTAGGAGCTTTGTTTATTTAACAAAGATAAAATCGGTGCTCGGAACGGTTCCCGGGGCCTCGATCGGATATTCTCGATATTACTGCCCCGAATCCGTCTCCGATTTTATCCTACTTCCGGTCAGATTGGGTCGAGAAGTCTGACGATGCCGCGAGAATGACGCTAGGAGGTTTGTTCATTTAACAAAGATAAAATCGGTGCTCGGAACGGTTCCCGGGGCCTCGATCGGACATTCCCGACATTCCTGCCCCGAATTCGTCTCCGATTTTATCCTACTTTCAATCAGATTGGGTCGAGAAGTCTGACGATGCCGCGAGAACGACGCTAGGAGCTTTGTTTATTTAACAAAGATAAAATCGGTGCTCGGAATCGTTCTCGAAGCCTTGATCGGACATTCCCGACATTACTGCCCCGAATTCGTCTCCGATTTTATCCTACTTCCGGTCAGTTTGGGTCGAGAAGTCTGACGATGCCCCGAGAACGACGATAGGAGCTTTTTTTATTTGACGAAGATAAAATCGGTGCTCGGAATGGTTCCCGGGGCCTCGATCGGACATTCCCGATATTACTGCCCTGAATCCGTCTCCGATTTTATCCTACTTCCGATCGGATTGGGTCGAGAAGTCTGACGATGCCGCGAGAACGACGCTAGGAGGTTTGTTTATTTAACAAAGATAAAGTCGGTGCTCGGAATGGTCCCCGGGGCCTCCATCGGATATTCCCGATATTACTGCCCCGAATTCGTCTCCGATTTGATCCTACTTTCGGTCAGATTGGCTCGAGAAGTCTGACGATGCCGCGAGAACGACGCTAGGAGCTTTGTTTATTTAACAAAGATAAAATCGGTGCTCGGAACGGTTCCCGGGGCCTCGATCGGATATTCTCGATATTACTGCCCCGAATTCGTCTCCGATTTTATCCTCCTTCCGGTCAGATTGGGTCGAGAAGTCTGACGATGCCGCGAGAACGACGCTAGGAGGTTTGTTTATTTAACAAAGATAAAATCGGTGCTGGGATCGGTTCCCGGGGCCTCGATCGGACATTCCCGACATTCCTGCCCCGAATTCGTCTCCGCTTTTATCCTACTTTCAGTCAGATTGGGTCGAAAAGTCTGACGATGCCGCGAGATCGACGCGAGGAGGTTTGTTTATTTAACAAAGATAAAATCGGTGCTCGGAATGGTTCCCGGGGCCTCGATCGGACATTACCGATATTACTGCACCGAATTCGTCTCCGATTTTATCCTACTTCCGGTCAGATTGGGTCCAGAATTCTGACAATGCCGCGAGAACGACGCTAGGAGGTTTGTTTATTTAACAAAGATAAAATCGGTGCTCGGAATGGTTCCCGGGGCCTCGATAGGACATTCCCGATATTACTGCAAAGAATTCGTCTCCGATTTTATCCTACTTCCGGTCAGATTGGGTCGAGAAGTCTGACGATGCCGCGAGAACGACGCTAGGAGATTTGTTTATTTAACAAAGATAAAATCGCTGCTCGGAATGAATCTCGGAGCCTTGATCGGACATTCCCGATATTACTGCCCCGAATTCGTCTCCGATTTTGTCCTACTTCCGGTCAGATTGGATCGAGAAGTCTGACGATGCCGCGAGAACGACGCTAGGAGCTTTGTTTATTTAACAACAATAAAATCGGTGCTCGGAATGGTTCCCGGGGCCTCGATCGGACATTCCCGATACTACCGCCCCGAATTCGTCTCCGATTTGATCGTACTCCCAGTCAGATTGGGCCAAGAAGTCTGATGATGCCGCGAGAACGACGGTAGGAGCTTTGTTTATTTAACAAAGATAATATCGGTGCTCGGAATGGTTCTCGGAGCCTTGATCGGACATTCCCGACATTACTGCCCCGAATTCGTCTCCGATTTTATCCTACTTCCGGTCAGTTTGGGTCGAGAAGTCTGACGATGCCCCGAGAACGACGATAGGAGCTTTGTTTATTTGACAAAGATAAAATCGGTGCTCGGAATGGTTCCCGGGGCCTCGATCGGACATTCCCGATATTCCTGCCCCGAATCCGTCTCCGATTTTATCCTACTTCCGATCGGATTGGGTGGAGAAGTCTGACGATGTCGCGAGAACGATGCTAGGAGGTTTGTTTATTTAACAAAGATAAAATCTGTGCTCAGAATGTGCCCCGGGGCCTCGATCGGACATTCCCGATATTACGGCCCCGAATTCGTCTCCGATTTTATCCTACTTTCGGTCAGATTGGGTCGAGAAGTCTGACGATGCCGCGAGAACGACGCTAGGAGCGTTGTTTATTTAACAAAGATAAAATCGGTGCTCGGAACGGTTCCCGGGGCCTCGATCGGATATTCTCGATATTACTGCCCCGAATTCGTCTCCGATTTTATCCTACTTCCGGTCAGATTGGGTCGAGAAGTCTGACGATGCCGCGAGACCGACGGTAGGAGCTTTGTTTAATTAACAAAGGTAAAATCGGTGCTCGGATTGGTTCCCGGGGTCTCGACCGGACAATCCCGATCTTAATGCCCGGAATTCGTCTCCGATTTTATCCTACTTTCAGTCAGATTGGGTCGAAAAGTCTGACGATGCCGCGAGATCGACGCGAGGAGGTTTGTTTATTTAACAAAGATAAAATCGGTGCTCGGAATGGTTCCCGGGGCCTCGATCGGACATTACCGATATTACTGCACCGAATTCGTATCCGATTTTATCCTATTTCCGGTCAGATTGGGTCCAGAAGTCTGACAATGCCGCGAGAACGACGCTAGGAGGTTTGTTTATTTAACAATGAGAAAATCGGTGCTCGGAATGGTTCCCGGGGCCTCGATCGGACATTCCCGATATTACTGCCAAGAATTCGTCTCCGATTTTATCCTATTCCGGTCAGATTGGGTCGAGAAGTCTGACGATGCCGCGAGAACGACGCTAGGAGCTTTGTTTAATTAACAAAGATAAAATCGGTGCTCGGAATGGATCCCGGGGGCTCGATTGGACATTTCCGATATTACTGTCCCCAATTCGTCTCCGATTTTATCCTACTTCCGCTCAGATTGGGTCGGGAAGTCTGACGATGCCGCGAGACCGACGCTAGGAGATTTGTTTATTTAACAAAGATAAAATCGCTGCTCGGAATGGATCTCGGAGCCTTGATCGGACATTCCCGATATTACTGCCCCGAATTCGTCTCCGATTTTGTCCTACTTCCGGTCAGATTGGATCGAGAAGTCTGACAATGCCGCGAGAACGACGCTAGGAGGTTTGTTTATTTAACAAAGATAAAATCGGTGCTCGGAATGGTTCCCGGGGCCTCGATAGGACATTCCCGATATTACTGCAAAGAATTCGTCTCCGATTTTATCCTACTTCCGGTCAGATTGGGTCGAGAAGTCTGACGATGCCGCGAGAACGACGCTAGGAGATTTGTTTATTTAACAAAGATAAAATCCCTGCTCGGAATGAATCTCGGAGCCTTGATCGGACATTCCCGATATTACTGCCCCGAATTCGTCTCCGATTTTGTCCTACTTCCGGTCAGATTGGATCGAGAAGTCTGACGATGCCGCGAGAACGACGCTAGGAGCTTTGTTTATTTAACAACAATAAAATCGGTGCTCGGAATGGTTCCCGGGGCCTCGATCGGATATTCCCGATATTACTGCCCCGAATTCGTCTCCGATTTTACCCTACTTTCGGTCAGATTGGGTCGAGAAGTCTGACGATGCCGCGTAAAAGACGCTAGGAGCTTTGTTTATTTAACAAAGATAAAATCGGTGCTCGGAACGGTTCCCGGGGCCTCGATCGGATATTCTCGATATTACTGCCCCGAATCCGTCTCCGATTTTATCCTACTTCCGGTCAGATTGGGTCGAGAAGTCTGACGATGCCGCGAGAATGACGCTAGGAGGTTTGTTCATTTAACAAAGATAAAATCGGTGCTCGGAACGGTTCCCGGGGCCTCGATCGGACATTCCCGACATTCCTGCCCCGAATTCGTCTCCGATTTTATCCTACTTTCAATCAGATTGGGTCGAGAAGTCTGACGATGCCGCGAGAACGACGCTAGGAGCTTTGTTTATTTAACAAAGATAAAATCGGTGCTCGGAATCGTTCTCGAAGCCTTGATCGGACATTCCCGACATTACTGCCCCGAATTCGTCTCCGATTTTATCCTACTTCCGGTCAGTTTGGGTCGAGAAGTCTGACGATGCCCCGAGAACGACGATAGGAGCTTTTTTTATTTGACGAAGATAAAATCGGTGCTCGGAATGGTTCCCGGGGCCTCGATCGGACATTCCCGATATTACTGCCCTGAATCCGTCTCCGATTTTATCCTACTTCCGATCGGATTGGGTCGAGAAGTCTGACGATGCCGCGAGAACGACGCTAGGAGGTTTGTTTATTTAACAAAGATAAAGTCGGTGCTCGGAATGGTCCCCGGGGCCTCCATCGGATATTCCCGATATTACTGCCCCGAATTCGTCTCCGATTTGATCCTACTTTCGGTCAGATTGGCTCGAGAAGTCTGACGATGCCGCGAGAACGACGCTAGGAGCTTTGTTTATTTAACAAAGATAAAATCGGTGCTCGGAACGGTTCCCGGGGCCTCGATCGGATATTCTCGATATTACTGCCCCGAATTCGTCTCCGATTTTATCCTCCTTCCGGTCAGATTGGGTCGAGAAGTCTGACGATGCCGCGAGAACGACGCTAGGAGGTTTGTTTATTTAACAAAGATAAAATCGGTGCTGGGATCGGTTCCCGGGGCCTCGATCGGACATTCCCGACATTCCTGCCCCGAATTCGTCTCCGCTTTTATCCTACTTTCAGTCAGATTGGGTCGAAAAGTCTGACGATGCCGCGAGATCGACGCGAGGAGGTTTGTTTATTTAACAAAGATAAAATCGGTGCTCGGAATGGTTCCCGGGGCCTCGATCGGACATTACCGATATTACTGCACCGAATTCGTCTCCGATTTTATCCTACTTCCGGTCAGATTGGGTCCAGAATTCTGACAATGCCGCGAGAACGACGCTAGGAGGTTTGTTTATTTAACAAAGATAAAATCGGTGCTCGGAATGGTTCCCGGGGCCTCGATAGGACATTCCCGATATTACTGCAAAGAATTCGTCTCCGATTTTATCCTACTTCCGGTCAGATTGGGTCGAGAAGTCTGACGATGCCGCGAGAACGACGCTAGGAGATTTGTTTATTTAACAAAGATAAAATCGCTGCTCGGAATGAATCTCGGAGCCTTGATCGGACATTCCCGATATTACTGCCCCGAATTCGTCTCCGATTTTGTCCTACTTCCGGTCAGATTGGATCGAGAAGTCTGACGATGCCGCGAGAACGACGCTAGGAGCTTTGTTTATTTAACAACAATAAAATCGGTGCTCGGAATGGTTCCCGGGGCCTCGATCGGACATTCCCGATACTACCGCCCCGAATTCGTCTCCGATTTGATCGTACTCCCAGTCAGATTGGGCCAAGAAGTCTGATGATGCCGCGAGAACGACGGTAGGAGCTTTGTTTATTTAACAAAGATAATATCGGTGCTCGGAATGGTTCTCGGAGCCTTGATCGGACATTCCCGACATTACTGCCCCGAATTCGTCTCCGATTTTATCCTACTTCCGGTCAGTTTGGGTCGAGAAGTCTGACGATGCCCCGAGAACGACGATAGGAGCTTTGTTTATTTGACAAAGATAAAATCGGTGCTCGGAATGGTTCCCGGGGCCTCGATCGGACATTCCCGATATTCCTGCCCCGAATCCGTCTCCGATTTTATCCTACTTCCGATCGGATTGGGTGGAGAAGTCTGACGATGTCGCGAGAACGATGCTAGGAGGTTTGTTTATTTAACAAAGATAAAATCTGTGCTCAGAATGTGCCCCGGGGCCTCGATCGGACATTCCCGATATTACGGCCCCGAATTCGTCTCCGATTTTATCCTACTTTCGGTCAGATTGGGTCGAGAAGTCTGACGATGCCGCGAGAACGACGCTAGGAGCGTTGTTTATTTAACAAAGATAAAATCGGTGCTCGGAACGGTTCCCGGGGCCTCGATCGGATATTCTCGATATTACTGCCCCGAATTCGTCTCCGATTTTATCCTACTTCCGGTCAGATTGGGTCGAGAAGTCTGACGATGCCGCGAGACCGACGGTAGGAGCTTTGTTTAATTAACAAAGGTAAAATCGGTGCTCGGATTGGTTCCCGGGGTCTCGACCGGACAATCCCGATCTTAATGCCCGGAATTCGTCTCCGATTTTATCCTACTTTCAGTCAGATTGGGTCGAAAAGTCTGACGATGCCGCGAGATCGACGCGAGGAGGTTTGTTTATTTAACAAAGATAAAATCGGTGCTCGGAATGGTTCCCGGGGCCTCGATCGGACATTACCGATATTACTGCACCGAATTCGTATCCGATTTTATCCTATTTCCGGTCAGATTGGGTCCAGAAGTCTGACAATGCCGCGAGAACGACGCTAGGAGGTTTGTTTATTTAACAATGAGAAAATCGGTGCTCGGAATGGTTCCCGGGGCCTCGATCGGACATTCCCGATATTACTGCCAAGAATTCGTCTCCGATTTTATCCTATTCCGGTCAGATTGGGTCGAGAAGTCTGACGATGCCGCGAGAACGACGCTAGGAGCTTTGTTTAATTAACAAAGATAAAATCGGTGCTCGGAATGGATCCCGGGGGCTCGATTGGACATTTCCGATATTACTGTCCCCAATTCGTCTCCGATTTTATCCTACTTCCGCTCAGATTGGGTCGGGAAGTCTGACGATGCCGCGAGACCGACGCTAGGAGATTTGTTTATTTAACAAAGATAAAATCGCTGCTCGGAATGGATCTCGGAGCCTTGATCGGACATTCCCGATATTACTGCCCCGAATTCGTCTCCGATTTTGTCCTACTTCCGGTCAGATTGGATCGAGAAGTCTGACAATGCCGCGAGAACGACGCTAGGAGGTTTGTTTATTTAACAAAGATAAAATCGGTGCTCGGAATGGTTCCCGGGGCCTCGATAGGACATTCCCGATATTACTGCAAAGAATTCGTCTCCGATTTTATCCTACTTCCGGTCAGATTGGGTCGAGAAGTCTGACGATGCCGCGAGAACGACGCTAGGAGATTTGTTTATTTAACAAAGATAAAATCCCTGCTCGGAATGAATCTCGGAGCCTTGATCGGACATTCCCGATATTACTGCCCCGAATTCGTCTCCGATTTTGTCCTACTTCCGGTCAGATTGGATCGAGAAGTCTGACGATGCCGCGAGAACGACGCTAGGAGCTTTGTTTATTTAACAACAATAAAATCGGTGCTCGGAATGGTTCCCGGGGCCTCGATCGGACATTCCCGATACTACCGCCCCGAATTCGTCTCCGATTTGATCGTACTCCCAGTCAGATTGGGCCAAGAAGTCTGATGATGCCGCGAGAACGACGGTAGGAGCTTTGTTTATTTAACAAAGATAAAATCGGTGCTCGGAACGGTTCCCGGGGCCTCGATCGGATATTCTCGATATTACTGCCCCGAATTCGTCTCCGATTTTATCCTACTTCCGGTCAGATTGGGTCGAGAAGTCTGACGATGCCGCGAGACCGACGGTAGGAGCTTTGTTTAATTAACAAAGGTAAAATCGGTGCTCGGATTGGTTCCCGGGGTCTCGACCGGACAATCCCGATCTTAATGCCCGGAATTCGTCTCCGATTTTATCCTACTTTCAGTCAGATTGGGTCGAAAAGTCTGACGATGCCGCGAGATCGACGCGAGGAGGTTTGTTTATTTAACAAAGATAAAATCGGTGCTCGGAATGGTTCCCGGGGCCTCGATCGGACATTACCGATATTACTGCACCGAATTCGTATCCGATTTTATCCTATTTCCGGTCAGATTGGGTCCAGAAGTCTGACAATGCCGCGAGAACGACGCTAGGAGGTTTGTTTATTTAACAATGAGAAAATCGGTGCTCGGAATGGTTCCCGGGGCCTCGATCGGACATTCCCGATATTACTGCCAAGAATTCGTCTCCGATTTTATCCTATTCCGGTCAGATTGGGTCGAGAAGTCTGACGATGCCGCGAGAACGACGCTAGGAGCTTTGTTTAATTAACAAAGATAAAATCGGTGCTCGGAATGGATCCCGGGGGCTCGATTGGACATTTCCGATATTACTGTCCCCAATTCGTCTCCGATTTTATCCTACTTCCGCTCAGATTGGGTCGGGAAGTCTGACGATGCCGCGAGACCGACGCGAGGAGATTTGTTTATTTAACAAAGATAAAATCGCTGCTCGGAATGGATCTCGGAGCCTTGATCGGACATTCCCGATATTACTGCCCCGAATTCGTCTCCGATTTTGTCCTACTTCCGGTCAGATTGGATCGAGAAGTCTGACAATGCCGCGAGAACGACGCTAGGAGGTTTGTTTATTTAACAAAGATAAAATCGGTGCTCGGAATGGTTCCCGGGGCCTCGATAGGACATTCCCGATATTACTGCAAAGAATTCGTCTCCGATTTTATCCTACTTCCGGTCAGATTGGGTCGAGAAGTCTGACGATGCCGCGAGAACGACGCTAGGAGATTTGTTTATTTAACAAAGATAAAATCCCTGCTCGGAATGAATCTCGGAGCCTTGATCGGACATTCCCGATATTACTGCCCCGAATTCGTCTCCGATTTTGTCCTACTTCCGGTCAGATTGGATCGAGAAGTCTGACGATGCCGCGAGAACGACGCTAGGAGCTTTGTTTATTTAACAACAATAAAATCGGTGCTCGGAATGGTTCCCGGGGCCTCGATCGGACATTCCCGATACTACCGCCCCGAATTCGTCTCCGATTTGATCGTACTCCCAGTCAGATTGGGCCAAGAAGTCTGATGATGCCGCGAGAACGACGGTAGGAGCTTTGTTTATTTAACAAAGATAATATCGGTGCTCGGAATGGTTCTCGGAGCCTTGATCGGACATTCCCGACATTACTGCCCCGAATTCGTCTCCGATTTTATCCTACTTCCGGTCAGTATGGGTCGAGAAGTCTGACGATGCCCCGAGAACGACGATAGGAGCTTTGTTTATTTGACAAAGATAAAATCGGTGCTCGGAATGGTTCCCGGGGCCTCGATCGGACATTCCCGATATTCCTGCCCCGAATCCGTCTCCGATTTTATCCTACTTCCGATCGGATTGGGTGGAGAAGTCTGACGATGTCGCGAGAACGATGCTAGGAGGTTTGTTTATTTAACAAAGATAAAATCTGTGCTCAGAATGTGCCCCGGGGCCTCGATCGGACATTCCCGATATTACGGCCCCGAATTCGTCTCCGATTTTATCCTACTTTCGGTCAGATTGGGTCGAGAAGTCTGACGATGCCGCGAGAACGACGCTAGGAGCGTTGTTTATTTAACAAAGATAAAATCGGTGCTCGGAACGGTTCCCGGGGCCTCGATCGGATATTCTCGATATTACTGCCCCGAATTCGTCTCCGATTTTATCCTACTTCCGGTCAGATTGGGTCGAGAAGTCTGACGATGCCGCGAGACCGACGGTAGGAGCTTTGTTTAATTAACAAAGGTAAAATCGGTGCTCGGATTGGTTCCCGGGGTCTCGACCGGACAATCCCGATCTTAATGCCCGGAATTCGTCTCCGATTTTATCCTACTTTCAGTCAGATTGGGTCGAAAAGTCTGACGATGCCGCGAGATCGACGCGAGGAGGTTTGTTTATTTAACAAAGATAAAATCGGTGCTCGGAATGGTTCCCGGGGCCTCGATCGGACATTACCGATATTACTGCACCGAATTCGTCTCCGATTTTATCCTATTTCCGGTCAGATTGGGTCCAGAAGTCTGACAATGCCGCGAGAACGACGCTAGGAGGTTTGTTTATTTAACAATGATAAAATCGGTGCTCGGAATGGTTCCCGGGGCCTCGATCGGACATTCCCAATATTACTGCCAAGAATTCGTCTCCGATTTTATCCTATTCCGGTCAGATTGGGTCGAGAAGTCTGACGATGCCGCGAGAACGACGCTAGGAGCTTTGTTTAATTAACAAAGATAAAATCGGTGCTCGGAATGGTTCCCGGGGGCTCGATTGGACATTTCCGATATTACTGTCCCCAATTCGTCTCCGATTTTATCCTACTTCCGCTCAGATTGGGTCGGGAAGTCTGACGATGCCGCGAGACCGACGCTAGGAGATTTGTTTATTTAACAAAGATAAAATCGCTGCTCGGAATGGATCTCGGAGCCTTGATCGGACATTCCCGATATTACTGCCCCGAATTCGTCTCCGATTTTGTCCTACTTCCGGTCAGATTGGATCGAGAAGTCTGACGATGCCGCGAGAACGACGCTAGGAGCTTTGTTTATTTAACAACAATAAAATCGGTGCTCGGAATGGTTCCCGGGGCCTCGATCGGACATTCTCGATATTACTGCCCCGAATGAGGCTCGGATTTTATCCTACTTCCGGTCAGATTGGGTCGAGAAGTCTGACGATGCCGCGAGAACGACGCTAGGAGCTTTGTTTATTTAACAAAGATAAAATCGGTGCTCGCAATGGTTCCCGGGGCCTCGATCGGACATTCCCGATATTACTGCCCCGAATTCGTCTCCGATTTTATCGTACTTCCGGTCAGATTGGGTCGAGAAGTCTGACGATGCCGCGAGAACGACGCTAGGAGCTTTGTTTATTTAACAAAGATAAAATCGGTGGTCGGAATGGTTCCCGGGGCCTCGATCGGACATTCTCGATATCACTGCCCCGAATTAGGCTCCGATTTTATCCTACTTCTGGTCAGATTGGGTCGATAAGTCTGACGATGCCGCGAGAACGACGCTTGGAGCTTTGTTTATTTAACAAAGATAAAATCGGTGCTCGGGATGGTTCCCGGGGCCTCGATCGGACATTCCCGATACTACTGCCCCCGAACCGTCTCCGATTTTATCTTACTTCCGGTCAGATTGGGTTGAGAAGTCTGACGATGCCGCGAAAACGACGCTAGGAGCTTCGTTTATTTAACAAAGATAAAATCGATGCTCGGAATGGTTCCCGGGGGCTCGATTGGGCATTCCCGATATTACTGCCGCCAATTCGTCTCCGATTTTATCTTACTTCCGGTCAGAATAGATAAGGAAGTCTGACGATGCCGCGAGAACGACGGAAGGAGCATTGTTTATTCAACAACAATAAAATCGGTGCTCGGAATGGTTCCCGGGGCCTCGATCGGACTTTCCCGATACTACTGCCCCGAATTCGTCTCCGATTTGATCTTACTGCCAGTCAGATTGGGCCAAGAAGTCTGACGATGCCGCGAGAACGACGGTAGGACCTTTGTTTATTTAACAAAGATAAAATCGGTGCTCGGAATGGTTCTCGAAGCCTTGATCGGACATTCCCGATATTACTGCCCCGAATTCGTCTCCGATTTTATCCTACTTTCGGTCAGATTGGGTCGAGAAGTCTGACGATGCCGCGAGAACGACGCTAGGAGCTTTGTTTAATTAACAAAGATAAAATCGGTGCTCGAAATGGTTCACGGGGCCTCGATCGGACATTCGCGATATTACTGCCCCGAATTCGTCTCCGATTTTATCCTACTTCCGGTCAGATTGGGTCGAGAAGTCTGACGATGCCGCGAGAACGACGCTAGGAGCGTTATTTATTTAACAAAGATAAAATCGGTGCTCGGAATGGTTCCCGGGGCCTCGATCAGACATTTCCGATACTACTGCCCCCAATTCGTCTCCGATTTTATCTTACTTCCGGTCAGATTGGATCAAGAAGTGTGACGATGCCGCGAGAACGACGGTAGGAGCTTTGTTTATTTAACAAAGATAAAATCGGTGCTCGGAATGGTTCCCGGGGCCGCGATCGGACATTCCCGATACTACTGCCCCCAATCCGTCTCCGATTTTATCCTACTTTCAGTCAGACTTGGTCGAGAAGTCTGACGATGCCGCGAGAACGACGCTATGAGGTTTGGTTATTTGACAAAGATAAAATCGGTGCTCGGAATGGTTCCCGGGGCCTCGATCGGACATTCTCGATATTACTGCCCCGAATTAGGCTCCGATTTTATCCTACTTCCGGTCAGATTGGGTCGAGAAGTCTGACGATGCCGCGAGAACGACGCTAGGAGCTTTGTTTATTTAACAAAGATAAAATCGGTGCTCGGAATGGTTCCCGGGGGCTCGATTGGGCATTCCCGATATTACTGCCCCCAATTCGTCTCCGATTTTATCTTAATTCCGGTCAGAATAGATAAGGAAGTCTGACGATGCCGCGTGGACGACGGAAGGAGCATTGTTTATTTAACAACAATAAAATCGGTGCTCGGAATGGTTCCCGGGGCCTCGATCGGACATTCCCGATACTACTGCCCCGAATTCGTCTCCGATTTGATCTTACTCCCAGTCAGATTGGGCCAAGAAGTCTGACGATGCCCCGAGAACGACGATAGGAGCTTTGTTTATTTGACAAAGATAAAATCGGTGCTCGGAATGGTTCCCGGGGCCTCGATCGGACATTCCCGATATTACTGCCCCGAATCCGTCTCAGATTTTATCCTACTTCCGATCGGATTGGGCCGAGAAGTCTGACGATGCCGCGAGAACGACGCTAGGAGGTTTGTTTATTTAACAAAGATAAAATCGGTGCTCGGAATGGTCCCCGGGGCCTCGTTCGGATATTCCCGATATTACTGCCCCGAATTCGTCTCCGATTTTATCCTACTTTCGGTCAGATTGGGTCGAGAAGTCTGACGATGCCGCGAGAACGACGCTAGGAGCTTTGTTTATTTAACAAAGATAAAATCGGTGCTCGGAACGGTTCCCGGGGCCTCGATCGGATATTCTCGATATTACTGCCCCGAATTCGTCTCCGATTTTATCCTACTTCCGGTCAGATTGGGTCGAGAAGTCTGACGATGCCGCGAGAACGACGCTAGGAGGTTTGTTTATTTAACAAAGATAAAATCGGTGCTCGGAACGGTTCCCGGGGCCTCGATCGGACATTCCCGACATTCCTGCCCCGAATTCGTCTCCGATTTTATCCTACTTTCAATCAGATTGGGTCGAGAAGTCTGACGATGCCGCGAGAACGACGCTAGGAGCTTTGTTTATTTAACAAAGATAAAATCGGTGCTCGGAATGGTTCTCGAAGCCTTGATCGGACATTCCCGACATTACTGCCCCGAATTCGTCTCCGATTTTATCCTACTTCCGGTCAGTTTGGGTCGAGAAGTCTGACGATGCCCCGAGAACGACGATAGGAGCTTTGTTTATTTGACAAAGATAAAATCGGTGCTCGGAATGGTTCCCGGGGCCTCGATCGGACATTCCCGATATTCCTGCCCCGAATCCGTCTCCGACTTTATCCTACTTCCGATCGGATTGGGTGGAGAAGTCTGACGATGTCGCGAGAACGATGCTAGGAGGTTTGTTTATTTAGCAAAGATAAAATATGTGCTCAGAATGTTCCCCGGGGCCTCGATCGGACATTCCCGATATTACGGCCCCGAATTCGTCTCCGATTTTATCCTACTTTCGGTCAGATTGGGTCGAGAAGTCTGACGATGCCGCGAGAACGACGCTAGGAGCTTTGTTTATTTAACAAAGATAAAATCGGTGCTCGGAACGGTTCCCGGGGCCTCGATCGGATATTCTCGATATTACTGCCCCGAATTCGTCTCCGATTTTATCCTACTTCCGGTCAGAATAGATAAGGAAGTCTGACGATGCCGCGTGGACGACGGAAGGAGCATTGTTTATTTAACAACAATAAAATCGGTGCTCGGAATGGTTCCCGGGGCCTCGATCGGACATTCCCGATACTACTGCCCCGAATTCGTCTCCGATTTGATCTTACTCCCAGTCAGATTGGGCCAAGAAGTCTGACGATGCCCCGAGAACGACGATAGGAGCTTTGTTTATTTGACAAAGATAAAATCGGTGCTCGGAATGGTTCCCGGGGCCTCGATCGGACATTCCCGATATTACTGCCCCGAATCCGTCTCAGATTTTATCCTACTTCCGATCGGATTGGGCCGAGAAGTCTGACGATGCCGCGAGAACGACGCTAGGAGGTTTGTTTATTTAACAAAGATAAAATCGGTGCTCGGAATGGTCCCCGGGGCCTCGTTCGGATATTCCCGATATTACTGCCCCGAATTCGTCTCCGATTTTATCCTACTTTCGGTCAGATTGGGTCGAGAAGTCTGACGATGCCGCGAGAACGACGCTAGGAGCTTTGTTTATTTAACAAAGATAAAATCGGTGCTCGGAACGGTTCCCGGGGCCTCGATCGGATATTCTCGATATTCCTGCCCCGAATTCGTCTCCGATTTTATCCTACTTCCGGTCAGATTGGGTCGAGAAGTCTGACGATGCCGCGAGAACGACGCTAGGAGGTTTGTTTATTTAACAAAGATAAAATCGGTGCTCGGAACGGTTCCCGGGGCCTCGATCGGACATTCCCGACATTCCTGCCCCGAATTCGTCTCCGATTTTATCCTACTTTCAATCAGATTGGGTCGAGAAGTCTGACGATGCCGCGAGAACGACGCTAGGAGCTTTGTTTATTTAACAAAGATAAAATCGGTGCTCGGAATGGTTCTCGAAGCCTTGATCGGACATTCCCGACATTACTGCCCCGAATTCGTCTCCGATTTTATCCTACTTCCGGTCAGTTTGGGTCGAGAAGTCTGACGATGCCCCGAGAACGACGATAGGAGCTTTGTTTATTTGACAAAGATAAAATCGGTGCTCGGAATGGTTCCCGGGGCCTCGATCGGACATTCCCGATATTCCTGCCCCGAATCCGTCTCCGACTTTATCCTACTTCCGATCGGATTGGGTGGAGAAGTCTGACGATGTCGCGAGAACGATGCTAGGAGGTTTGTTTATTTAGCAAAGATAAAATATGTGCTCAGAATGTTCCCCGGGGCCTCGATCGGACATTCCCGATATTACGGCCCCGAATTCGTCTCCGATTTTATCCTACTTTCGGTCAGATTGGGTCGAGAAGTCTGACGATGCCGCGAGAACGACGCTAGGAGCTTTGTTTATTTAACAAAGATAAAATCGGTGCTCGGAACGGTTCCCGGGGCCTCGATCGGATATTCTCGATATTACTGCCCCGAATTCGTCTCCGATTTTATCCTACTTCCGGTCAGATTGGGTCGAGAAGTCTGACGATGCCGCGAGAACGACGGTAGGAGCTTTGTTTATTTAACAAAGGTAAAATCGGTGCTCGGATTGGTTCCCGGGGTCTCGACCGGACATTCCCGATACTAATGCCCGGAATTCGTCTCCGATTTTATCCTACTTTCAGTCAGATTGGGTCGAAAAGTCTGACGATGCCGCGAGATCGACGCGAGGAGGTTTTTTATTTAACAAAGATAAAATCGGTGCTCGGAATGGTTCCCGGGGCCTCGATCGGACATTACCGATATTACTGCACCGAATTCGTCTCCGATTTTATCCTACTTCCGGTCAGATTGGGTCCAGAAGTCTGACAATGCCGCGAGAACGACGCTAGGAGGTTTGTTTATTTAACAATGATAAAATCGGTGCTCGGAATGGTTCCCGGGGCCTCGATCGGACATTCCCGATATTACTGCCAAGAATTCGTCTCCGATTTTATCCTACTTCCGCTCAGATTGGGTCGGGAAGTCTGACGATGCCGCGAGACCGACGCTAGGAGATTTGTTTATTTAACAAAGATAAAATCGCTGCTCGGAATGGATCTCGGAGCCTTGATCGGACATTCCCGATATTACTGCCCCGAATTCGTCTCCGATTTTGTCCTACTTCCGGTCAGATTGGATCGAGAAGTCTGACGATGCCGCGACAACGACGCTAGGAGCTTTGTTTATTTAACAACAATAAAATCGGTGCTCGGAATGGTTGCCGGGGCCTCGATCGGACATTCCCGATACTACCGCCCCGAATTCGTCTCCGATTTGATCTTACTCCCTGTCAGATTGGGCCAAGAAGTCGGACGATGCCGCGAGAACGACGGTAGGAGCTTTGTTTATTTAACAAAGATAATATCGGTGCTCGGAATGGTTCTCGGAGCCTTGATCGGACATTCCCGACATTACTGCCCCGAATTCGTCTCCGATTTTATCCTACTTCCGGTCAGTTTGGGTCGAGAAGTCTGACGATGCCCCGAGAACGACGATAGGAGCTTTGTTTATTTGACAAAGATAAAATCGGTGCTCGGAATGGTTCCCGGGGCCTCGATCGGACATTCCCGATATTACTGCCCCGAATCCGTCTCCGATTTTATCCTACTTCCGATCGGATTGGGTGGAGAAGTCTGACGATGTCGCGAGAACGATGCTAGGAGGTTTGTTTATTTAACAAAGATAAAATCTGTGCTCAGTATGTTCCCCGGGGCCTCGATCGGACATTCCCGATATTACGGCCCCGAATTCGTCTCCGATTTTATCCTACTTTCGGTCAGATTGGGTCGAGAAGTCTGACGATGCCGCGAGAACGACGCTAGAAGCTTTGTTTATTTAACAAAGATAAAATCGGTGCTCGGAACGGTTCCGGGGGCCTCGATCGGATATTCTCGATATTACTGCCCCGAATTCGTCTCCGATTTTATCCTACTTCCGGTCAGATTGGGTCGAGAAGTCTGACGATGCCGCGAGAACGACGGTAGGAGCTTTGTTTATTTAACAAAGGTAAAATCGGTGCTCGGATTGGTTCCCGGGGTCTCGACCGGACATTCCCGATACTAATGCCCGGAATTCGTCTCCGATTTTATCCTACTTTCGGTCAGATTGGGTCGAGAATTCTGACGATGCCGCGAGACCGACGCTAGGAGCTTTGTTTATTTAACAAAGATAAAACCGGTTCTCGGAGTGGTTCCCGGGGCCTCGATCGGACATTCCCGATACTACTGCCCCGAATTCGTCTCCGATTTTATCCTACTTCCGGTCAGATGGGGTCGACAAGTCTGACGATGCCGCGAGAACGACGGTAGGAGCTTCGTTTATTTAACAAAGGTAAAATCGGTGCTCGGAATGGTTCTCGGAGCCTTGATCGGACATTCCCGATATTACTATCCCGCATTTGTCATCGATTTTGTCTGACTTCCGGTCAGATTGGGTCCAGAAGTCTGACGATGCTGCGAAAACGACGGTAGGAGTATTGTTTATATGACAAAGATAAAATCATTTCTCGGAATTGTTCTCGGAGCCTCGATCGGACATTCCCGATATTACTGCCCCAAATTCGTCTCCGATTTTATGTTACTTCCGGTCAGATTGGATAAGGAAGTCTGACGATGCCGCGAGAACGACGGTAGGAGCATTGTTTATTTATCAACGATACAATCGGTGGTCAGAATGGTTCTCGGGGTCTCGATTGGACCTTCCTGATATTACCGCCCCGAATTCGTCTCCGCTCAATTCATGTTTTTCTTCTGTCACCGTCTCCAACGTGAATGAGCTCAATTCATGCTCTTCTCCTTCACCGTCTCCAACATGAATTGAGCTAATTGCTTGTTGGAGACGGTGACAGTAGAACGAGTTTTTCCCGATACATTTGTTATTGTCATCGTGATGGCTTCGGGCGCTCTGTCGTACTACAAATCGGGAAAACCAAAAAAAAATCATAAAAATCTTCTCTGGAACGACGAAATTTTAGGACGTGTTGTAATCAGGTTGTGCGAGTATCAGGATGCAGGTGACAAAGGAATTTTTCGCAGGTGACAAGTTTCGTTTTGCAGGTGACAAGTTTCGTTTTCGTGGCGTTACCCAGCACTTTTCTTACCCACGTTTTCGTGGCGTTACCCAGCACAAGTTTCGTTTTCGTGGCGTTACCCAGGTGCACTTGCAGGTGACAAGTTTCGTTTTCGTGGCGTTACCCAGCAAAAAACGTCTCGAATATTTGAGAAACTTCGTGAACCGACATCGCAGCTCGATCATGACTTTCATTGATTTCTACGAGATTCGGAGAGAACGGCCAGTAAGATCAAATTGTAAGTAAATGTAAGATTTTACGTATACTTTGACTCCAGTATTAACGGGTCTTCTCACTTTAGGCGCTAAAAAAAGGCTTTTTTCATTCGGTTTATGTTTATATATTGATATAAAAGTGGTTACACTCATTAAATACACTTTAGAAATTCATTTGAAAAAAAAATTATTTATTCAAGTCACTATTTATAGACGAACATGGTAGTTAAGTAAATTTCCTCATAAAATTGTAGGCCTGCGCTTTTTTTCGAAACAACAAAGAAAAACGTGTTCTTTCCACCGTTTCTGGGAAAAAATAGAAAATGTCAAAATGAAAAAAAAATCCTGGATATGCGCTATAGCTATAGGTGTAATGAATATGTGGTCAAAATTTCATACGGATTAGTTCCGTAGTTTTTAAGATGTTATCAACAAGCCGTCGAAAAACTTTGTTTCGAAAAAAACGCGGTTAATGTTTGTTTGGGTTGCATAAGTACATTCATTTAAAATAAAATGTATTTCGAAAGTGTATTCATTGAGTGTAACAACTTTTATGTCAATATCTATAATATAAACATATCAAAAAATTTATGAAAACAGCTCTTTTTAGCGTTTAAAGTGCGAAGATCTTTTAAAACGGACTGTATTGATTGACAATTATTTTTTTACAGTCACAGTTTCGGCGAAGTCGGAGGGGCCATGAGAAATTTCATTTTAGGCCAAATGGATACGGAAATCATATCACCCAGGTAATAATTTGTAAAGATTCTTATGCTACACTCATTCCAAAAATTAAGGGAACAGTAAAATTTCAAAATGTTTTCATTGATTTTTGAATAGCTGTAACTTCGTGAAAAATGGTCGAGTCGTAAAAAAAAGGGTTTCAAAGCTTGAAACTTCTAGTTTACGAATCTCACCGGCAAACGTTTTAAGCAACACGTTCGGTGTGAATCTAAGAAATACCTCGAGGCAAAATTTTTCGAATTTCAGCGACACCCAGATAGCCGTTTCGTGTGGAGAACAAGGACAAAGGAACCACAACAATTCGAAAGATCGGATCAACGTCGATGGTGAAGAGGTAAATAATACGAATCCAAAGATTGCTCACGGCGATGGAAGGCATGTTTGATTTGAAAACATTACTTTATATTCATGAGGATATCCACTAATTATCTATAAAATATTTTCTACATATAGACAACTCGTTAAGAGGTATGCATAACCTTGAAGTTAAAATGACAGATCGATTGGGAATATATTTTTTTTCATCTCAAGTTTTGGGATGATAAAAGCCTGTTTGGACAAAGTCATATCAATGCCTTTAGCAACTATACAATGCACCGCGTAGCGCTAGAGCCGTAACGCAACATGACGTTCTGACCTGCTCCACTAAAATCGTCATAACTCGGTCAATTTTTGGAAACAAAAAATCTTTTTTTTTTATTTCTAGATTATGCATATCCTTTAAGTAATACCTGCCACCATATTGGATAAAAAAATAAATAAGAAATAAAATGTTTGCTAGTTTACAGGGTTTCATCCGCCTGGAATGTCGGCAGCATTGAAGATTTTGAACAAATGCATCAGGATCGAAGAAAATAAAAAATAGACGACAAAATATTAAACACTTTATGTGTAAGTGGAAATAAATACAGCCTTGGCCAAAAGTATTAGGCACTCTGCAAATTTTCTATCTGGACAAAAAATCGAATATCTCGGCGCAAAAAAATCGTACACCAATTTATCAAACGCGGTTTTGAAGAGGACAACGCAAGCTTCATTTAGCTTTTTTATTTTGTATTTTGGAAAAAATGTTGTACCCGGCACGTTATTTTGAAAATGCCAGTTTTTCACGACTTTTGTGCTTTTCAAAATCGCATGCAGTACTTTGAAGAAAAATGATCTTACCATCTAAGATTTTTTTAAAAGACACTTTTAGCTTTAATTTCGTTGTTTAACACAATTTTTGCGATTTTGCGATGGACATTTTGTTATCATACGTATACATAAGCGCGCGGCTATTGATCAACGAATACAAAAAAAACGAGGTTTGACATAACTGGACGCAGTTGCAACTTTCCATGAACAATGATTGAGACGAATTTTTCTGTTTTGTTTGTTATACACGATCACATTATATTATGCATAAACACGCACACACGCCCACACACATGATTTAGTTCACTTTTTCAAAGACTACAGTCACGCAGGAATTGTCTTCTGATTTCCTCTAATATACTTTCTATCTAGCATCTCATTATAAATTGCATCGTTCTGAAATCGCGCCTCGTCGCCGATGTCCTCAACGTGATATGTCCGTGGTGAGTGTGCGAGCTTTTTCTTTTTCTTTTTCTTCTTCTTCACACAGGACGAGAAACGCAAGGAAAGAAAATAAACTCTGGAAACAAAAATAATTGCGGCGGAATCTGAATCGGGTTTCTTCTTTTATCTATTTTTCGTAAGTGATAATGACGTACATCTCTATCTCGGTCTTTCTCCCTCGCGACGTCAACAACGATTCTCTATCTCACTCTCTCCCTCTTGCACAAACTGCACATGCGCATTTTTTAATAGTCGAGTTTGAAACCCAAAAAATAAAAAAATGAATCAACCCTTCATGATGAACAATTAAAAGTAGAATGTTTATAATTCGAAAATCTCCATCTATAGACTGTAACGGTGCTCTCGCGGGACCGCTGTGTCTTTTCATCTCGACCGCGTGCTACCTTCACTTTCTTTCTATCTCGCTCTCTTCCTCACACACACACACACACACGCGCGCGCACGCACACTTATGATCCCAATCCCAATCTCACGAATGGCCCACCAAAGGACGGACGGTCTTAACTAATCGTAGTGGCACCATTCTGATTGACGTCGATCATTCGTCCACTTGGACATAATGCAAATATTCTCCCAACAATTTGGCCAAGTTGCGTCGCTTGAATCGCAATTATTCTTTCACGACATTGCGAACGAAATGGCCTGACGTTGAGGGTATCCTGGATTCGCTGGAGATGCGAGAACAAGGTGGCGTAATCTAGAAAACGTCAAGATCGAAATGAATGTAGGCTTGAACAGCGATTTTTTTGCTCTGCGTCTGCAGAGAGGCGAAGGAATATTTATTTCGCTGTACTTATCTTTATCTTGTCAATATTTTTCAGCACGTTTTACACGAAACGTCTCAAACTTTAAAGTCCTTAAAAACGCAACAAACATGTTCGTAAATCCTCCGTATCGAACATTTTTATAAAAACCCCCCCATTTTTTAAAATGTCGTACAATTTTCTATGAAATTTTTACAAACCCTATTTTCTCAAATTTTTACGATTATCAATTTTCCCAAATTCTTATCATTTTCAAAGTTCTCCTCTTTTAAAATTTGGCTTGCTCAAGACGACAGTAATTATGCAGTACGAGGACTTTTCCAAAAAACGACGGGAAATTGTTTTTTTCGCCATCATGTTTATTCCATTATAGTAAGTGATATTCCGTCGGGGGAGGCTGATATTTCCCGTTAATTCCATATGTTATGGGATTTGAAGTTTCCAGAAACAGGTAATATTTCGACGCCTATCGTTTGTTGTCGCTAAACAGCTACGTGTTTCCTGAGGGCCAACCCGAACAAACAAACCCAAACAAACACAAACACACTCCCCAATATAGGCGTTGAAATATTTAAAAATTCCCTACTTTATCACGTGTTTCCGCGAACTTCAAAACCCTATAACTTATGGAATTAATGGAAAATGTCAGCCTCCCCCGACCGAATATCACTCAATGTAATGAAATAAACAACCCGAGTAGAAATTTTGATAGGGCCCAAATCAGGGCCCGATCAGGTTGCTTGACTGCCCTGGTAGGGCACTAATAAGGCAGCTCGAAAGGGCCCTACTAGGAAATGTAACATTGTGTCACATATGGGCCTGACCTTGTTGCCTGATCAGGCCCCTATCAGGTTGCCTGATCAGAAAGAAATGCATATAATATTTCAAAAATCCGAAATGGAATGAACCACTTGATTTAGAGTTCCACTACAATGATTTTGTATCATTATTCGCCATTCCTTGGCCTGCTGAAATGTTTTTGTTTGAAGAAAATATTTCGCCTATATGGGAATCGAACCTCGTACCTACCTACCCAAAGCTAGGCAGGCTGCCACTATGCTACCGAGTGCTTGTAACATCTTGGTCCCAGATATGGCATAAGAGACCAAATGAATTCCTATAATTATTTGTTGCATCACATAAAGTATATCAATTAGTTAATATCATTGTGACTAATTCTCTCTCTCTTCGCCTTACAAAGCTGCCGAAATCTTCTAACACGCATCCGAGTTGCATAACGTTTTTTGTCGTGACAGTCCATAGCACCTTTTTTTAAAATGGAATTCAGGAATGCATCGAAACTCCGAAGCTACGATGCTTCAAAATCGAAGTTTCCATGTGGAAAATAAGAGGTTATGTGCATCTATCGACTGCTGAGGCAGTTATAGGGAAAGCCTATTTA
Organism: Ophion ellenae; assembly: GCA_963210295.1. Lineage (NCBI taxonomy): Eukaryota > Metazoa > Arthropoda > Insecta > Hymenoptera > Ichneumonidae > Ophion > Ophion ellenae. Next base: position 12,750,203 of record OY723388.1, read on the forward strand.
TAGCCTCATCGGGAAAAGCCTTAGTAGGATCTTATCAGGGACGCCTTAGTAGGGCCATTTTAGTATAGCCTGATTTAGGGCCTAAATACATCCGGCCCGATCGGGGCCGGATCAGGATATCCGGAATAGGTTTTACCCGTGTCACACCCCGATCGGGGCCTGATCCTAGCCAGGCTAACCCTAAGAAATTTCGATTCGCGAAGTTGACGGTGAAAAAAAAATTTCCCGTCGTTTTTCGGAAAAGTCCTCATACTGGCTAACTACCAAAACGACTAACCTGCTCCACCCGAAGCTGCCAATCCGACGTTTACTGAGCAGAATCTTATTCTTTCCATCGTCAGTGATTGCGACGAAGGGCTGCAGTGTTCCTTCGAGAGGGTCTATACGTTAAGCAAAACGTTTGTTGTCTTACAATCTTCTCGTGATATGTTAACTCTTTTATGTTCCTTCCTCCCTTGACGCTGAAACCAAACTTGGGGGTCGAAGCTGGCAGAACAAACGTACGCAAATCTATCTGTCAGTGGTATTGACCGTTTGGGATGTATGATATTGTCGGGCAACGACGCGAAGATGTGTAGAATGAGTCGAAATTTTCCACGCTCTGCGCCCGTTAACGAATGTGTTAATAAATACTCATAATGACGTATGTACTATGTTTACGGTATGATGGATTTACTTTATTCCACTAAGAATACCGTGTGTGGAATAATTTTCCTGATGGCCAAATCGCTCGAAAATTCGACCGCTGATTGTGAGATTTAGGGATTGAGTGGACGGATCGAGAAGTACCCTAGACCAAGAAATAAGGAAAGTCACATTATTCTTTTCAAATGTCATCAGATTTTCGATTCTTCGACGCGTTTTTGCGCATCAGCGATTTCAAGTAAAAAAATGACGGATAGAATGCCAACTTCGTGTGTAAAAAGTACGCGGCGAGTTCTTCAGAGACATTGGGATCTCATCGAGAGTTTTCGACATTTCATTTTTTAGAACAATTTAAGATTTGTGATAACAATTTTTTATGTACAATTTTCTATGTACCATTTCCTATATACAATTTTGTTTGTACAATTTTTTATGTACAATTTTGTTTGTACAATTTTTCATGTATAATTTTGTATGTACAGTTTTGTATGTCCAATTTTCCATCTATACTTGTCTATGTACAATCGAAATTAAAATATACAATCGACAAAAACTGTACAATAAGAGCAGTAAATTATCCATACAAGTGACAAAAAATACGACGACCAGATTTTAAAGCATCATAAACGCAGAAAAGATTATTACGTTTGGCTATCAAACATTCCTCGATCGTTCCAATTTAGTTTGGGATGTACTATGTACGAACGAAGCCCTATTTACAATGCAGGGAATGATCAAGCACCAATACGTATGGATCCCAGAAAATCCTCAGTAAACTTCAAAGTGCTGACATAACAAAAGAAGAATTAGAATTAATGTATAGGCCCGAATTCCGAATGATAAAACTAAGCATCCAAAGTTTTCTGATGGGATAATGGGTACCAATACATACAAGGATTTTTAGATAATATTGTGCTGTAATATTAAAATGGGTACCTACAGATAATCGGCGAAGGATGCAGACTTCAGGATGGTTACCTCTTACGGCGAGAAAACTGAAAGAACTTCACAAACGATGGCTGAATCGAACCATCAGAATAAGGATAGCACATACATTCGCGTACAAAAGTTTTATCTCATCGGTATATCCATGCTTTATCATTCAACAAACATGGTATAAATTTCCATATATTCGAGATGTTATGAACATTAACCCCTTGACTGGGAGTGGCACGCATAGGGTCAAAAAAAGTCGTGCCATTTTTGTGTCATGACACGTATAAGGGCATTTGAAAAAAAAACCTATTTCTGCAGCATCGAATCAATGCAGTAGAAATAGGTTTTTTTTTTTCAAATGCCCGAGTGTCATGACACAAAAATGGCACGACTTTTTTTACCCCTATGCGTGTCACTCACAGTCAAGGGGTTAACCTTCGTAACGTCTTGAATATATGACAATTTTCTAGACTTTTGGGAATCATAAAGTACAGACCTACTGATGGAACCAAACTTTTGTACACGAATGTATGTGTTGGAGGGTTCGGCATCGAAGGAACTGACGACACAAGACATCTCGCAAGCACCACGAGGAACTTGTACAAATGCTGCAGCGTGCCAGAACCAACATATTCTGTAACATAGAAAATAATAAAGTATTCAATCAAAGAGAAAACTGGTATATTGTACGGCGGTAGAAAAAGTCGATTTTTTAAATAATAATACATGTGAAGAATAGACCATTTATTTCATACAAGTGCAACGTACCGTACAACGCCAAGGCTAGCTTTTCAGACGGGGGAATCTTTTCGTGATGTTGGTCCTAGTACGCTGCAACATTCGCGGCGTTATTGACGCAAACGCCTCCCTGATGCGTTCCTGCATATCTTCCCGTGTCGTCGGCTCGGTCTTATAGACTATCTCCTTGATCTTTCCCCACACGAAAAAATCGAGTGGGGTCAGGTCCGGAGATCTCGCCGGCCACGGAACCGTTCCACGTATTCCGATGATACGATTCGGGAATCGTTCGCGGAGCATCGTTAACGGTATTCTCGCCGTATGAGCAGGGTGACCATCCTGCTGCCACCACATCCTCAGTCGTGTATCCAAAGGTACATCTTCCAAAAGCACCGGCAGAATATTTTCTAAAAATTCTGCGTATACTTCGCTATTCATATTCCCGTCAAAACACCATGGGCCGATAATTCTGTCATTCAGGATGCCCGCCCATACATTCACTCTCCACTGTTCTTGTCTTGGCACTTGAATGGTCCATCCGGGATTTTCAGGTGCCCATTGTCGAACATTTTGCCTATTGATGATTCCCCGCTTAGTGAAGCCAGATTCGTCCGTAAACAACACGTCCCTAAAAAAATTGGGGTCATCTCGAAGTTGTTCAAGACCCCAGACGCAAAATTCAAGACGTCGTTCATGGTCCAATATCGTTAGATGTTGGACTTTTTGTGGCTTGTATGGATAGTTGACACTCCTCACAATTCTTCGCACAGTTTCTCGATGCATGTCTATACAACGAGAACGAAAGGAACAATAGTTAAGAGAGAGTTAGTCAAAATTCTTAAAACGCGTTTTCTCAAGGATGATACATTAGGATCATCCTTGGAAATCCAGGAAATCGATATTTTTTTTCGGTTGCATCCACCAAATAAGGTGAATTAAGGTAAAAAAAAGAAGAATCGTCGAAGGAGAGCTCAACAAAAAATTATTTCGAACGGCGCATTGCATTTGAATACTTTCCATAAGATTAACACAGGAAAATATTGGCACTTCTGAACGTCGTAGTAAAACTCTTCGGAAAAAAATCTCACGAGAATGTCATTAAGATATTCTGACAGAGAATTTAACTCCCTACAAAAAAAGTTCCCACGAACAATTAGCTTAGAACAACCGTCCAAGTGGTATCGCTGTCTGAAATTAAATTTTATTACTTAAGCGACGTGCGCGCCATAGCACACGCTGCCACCTGGCGGCAGCATGCGGTAGCTCGTAATGTAAAATTACAAGCTTCACACTCGCGCCACTAACGGGAAACCGCGACATTTTTCCCCTATTTTGGCTGCTACAAAATTTCATTCGTTATTGCGAAGTGAATCCTGTAGTAGGAGAGGCTGCTTCGAAAAAATTAGCTAGTCACTCGTGGTACTTTAACGAGAAAATTGTTGCTTTGTCGTTTTTCGACAATGCTGTGCCGATAAGTGTGAATGCAAAAATGGTACAAGCTCTGCAATCTCGAGAAAAATCCAAAAATCCTACCGAGTGAGTAATTGTTAAAAAAAAACGATTGGAAAATGTTGCTGAAAAAATACATAAGCGATTTCGTTACTCAAGAATCCTTATTTCTTTTCCAGCAATTCAATTTACCTCATGATTTTTTGAGAGTAAATATTGAATTATGGCCGGAAAATGCCACTTATTTGAGTGGCTCAGATTTTTTTTTAATTCAAAAGTCGTTAATAACGTAGCCGAACGTGGTGTCACTTTGATAGAAGCATATAACGGTTCATTAACAAAAAAACGAAGAGCAGCTACAATATTTATTGGGCGTAGTGCAAAATCATTGACAGAAATTCCCTAATTGGAACAAACAGACTCTTAAAAAAAGGAACGATGATTATCAAGCATTATAATGTAAAAACAAATTATTTTATCTTATTAAACCAAATTCATTGAATAAAACTTTACGAAACACGCTCAATGATGGACGTCGTTTCTTTTATATTTCTTGTTGTACTTGATTCTTTTTTGTATCAGAGAAATATTTTGAGAACGATTCCAAGCAAATTGTATGTTAGGGCAGAACATTCTCTAAAAAAAACCCAAAAAGTTTTTTTTGTAAAGCGAAAAATTCGATTTTTACAGCCTTTTGAATTATTTTTTTTTCTATCAATTCAATTTCAGACAGTGATTCCACTTAAACGGTTATTCTGAGCTAATTTTTCGTAAAAACTTTTTTGTTGGAAATTCGATTCTTCATAAGAATATGTTAATAACATCTTTGTGTGATTTTTTTCTGACGAGTTGCACTTCCACATTCAGAAATCCCAATATTTTCCTGGGTTATTCTTATGGAAAATATTCAAATGCAATGCGCCATTCGAAATAATTTTTGTTGAGCTCTCCTTCGAGGATTCTTCATTTTTTACCTTAATTCACCTTTTTTGGTGGATGCAACCGAAAAAAAAAGTATCGATTTTCTTCCGCACACCCTAATGATACATATTCTTGTTTTAAATGTTTACTTTATTCCTCAAAGTACACGCTGTCTTTGCGCTTCTTACCTTCGCGCCTGCATGTTCCTTTTTCTACTTTACATTTTCCCATTATATTTTCTGCTTTTCGCACTATAAACCCCATCCTATCCTCTCTTGGATTACGCACACCTTTCATCGCTCCACTCGGATTTTACCAATCCGACTAAACCCCCGTTGCGTCCACAGTCACAGTCTTACGCGACACTATACCGCCTTTGGCGAGGGTACGGAGAAACTGTGGAAACCCGTGCCGCTATAGACGGCCCTGTATACTTCTGATTCCGTCATACACAAACTTTTTCATTAATGTTTCTACACTATAGTCTCAGAAGTATCGGCCTTTCGCTCACTGGTCGATGCGCCAATCGGTGCACGGCTAAGCAGTCACCACTGCCAGTATCAGCAGTGCGTAGTGCTGCTAACTGCAGTTTACTGCCGCAGCCGAACCCCGACCACCAGCGGAACCCCGATCCACGAGCGTCGGTCAAGGATAAAACATTTTAATCGTAAAATAAAAGCATCAACTCTGCGTGTATTAATTCGACAGACTGATGTTCATTTTTTTTAAATAAAAACAACCACCGATAAGAAAACGGATTTCGAAAATTTGTGAGGTTATGTCGATCTTCTATATGCCCTCAAATATCCTCCAAACAACTCAAGCTTAAAGTCTCCAGTTTTGACTCCTAGCAATTCAAATGCCTAATGATGAACATTTTTCGATAAGTCACATGAAAAACAAAGAAAAATCATTTCACCTAATTTTTTTTTCCAATTCAACTTTCGGAACATTCTGTCTCTTGCTTTTGGGTAAAAAAGAGGACTGTAACGTCTTAACTTCCTTGAGGCCGTCGTCTAATGCCATGAGCCGAAAACATAAATTGTTTTTTTTTTCATTTTCTAAAAGTATAATTTTTTGAGAATAGTTTCGTTTTTTAGCAATTGAAAAATTCCGATATTCAGCCGGGTTATGGCCCTTTGTAGGGGTCGCGTCAACGGGAATAACCGACTACCTGACCCAAACCCAAACAAACCTAAATAAGAGATGCCTGAAGTGCGCGAAGATCATAATCGTCAAATATCAATGAACTCTTTAAGCAAGGAGAAGGTATGGTTCCTTAGGAACGCAGACTGAGTGTAAGTTTGAAGGTTTTATCATATTTGTGCATGTACCATTCTTCAAACTTTAACCCTTTAGCAATGTTTCATAGATCTCATCATTAAAGCAACTTCTGAATCGGAACAACAACGCAACGAAGAGCGTAAGAAATATTCTAAGGAGATTTTTACGCGGGTCTTGGTGCTCAGGTTTACCGCTAAAAAAATTGAAGGAAAGGTGTTGCTGAAAACAACAAATTTCGGAAGTTGCATAATAGGTATGTTTTTCAAGCTGTTCAAAATATTTTTTGCTGTGTTTCTATGATATAATATAAATATAGATATATATATATTACAATTTTTAGATTTATTTACAGCTGCGCTCACAAACTGCTAAACGCAGCAGGATGGAACTCCGATCAACGCAGATGCTGTGTTAAAAGCTGCAGGGAATGCCATATCCAACGCAAAAGACTGAGATGGACGCAAAGGACACCAAGTAGTCGGAAAAACGATAACCCAGGTGTGCTGTTCCATTTTTTATGGTGTTCTTACCTTTCATTTTTTTAATTGATATTTTCATTCACCAAAAATGTATAAATGTTAATTATTTTTATAATAAATTTAACACGCAATAATTCCATTTTTGCTATTTTATTTCAGCCTCTATTTACCCGTGATCCTTCCAAGATTCCTCAATGATTCCATGGGGAATCTATTTAGAGTAATTAAAGAATCCGGTTCTGGATCCCTAATGGAATCCAGTTTACGGATCTTACATTTAGTCTTAGAATCTGATCCGATATCGGACTAGACCCCGACTGGGAGCCTGGGATACAAGTCAGAATCCAGCTGAATTCCCTGCCAACATTTCTGCACGGGATACTTTCTATACCCTTAAATTCTTCAACTACATACCGTGTGAAACTTTGTCGCGAAGGAACGGGCTCGCCATGTTCGTCGCGGTAGATCCGGACAGCCGCACTATAATTATTTCCAGCACGGATAAGGCACGCGTGCATGTTAACGCGTCGTGCGTCAGCCATGACTGTCAAACGTTTGATAGAAAAATGCCGTGCAAGGAGTAGCAAAAAACAGATTAAGATCGATTTTTATATCATAATTGATAGTCATATACATACACGGGCTAGGCAACTTCATGTTGGCCGTTTATTGCGGAATATAGAATATGCAAAGACCGTTCTCGAACCATCGTCAGACTTCTCGCCCCAAACTTACAGGACGAAAGATAAAATCGGAGACGAATTGGGGGCAGTGATATCGGGAATGTCCGATCGAGGCCCTGGGAACCATTCCCAGGACCGATTTTATCTTTGTTAAATAAACAAAGCTCCTAGCGTCGTTCTCGCGGCATCGTCAGACTTCTCGACCTAATCTGACCGGAAGTAGGACAAAATCGGAGACGAATTCGGGGCAGTAATATCGGAAATGTCCGATCAAGGCTCCGAGATCCATTCCGAGCACCGATTTTATCTTTGTTAAATAAACAAACCTCCTAGCGTCGTTCTCGCGGCATCGTCAGACTTCCCGACCCAATCTGACCGGAAGTAGGATAAAATCGGAGACGAATTGAGGACAGTAATATCGGGAATGTCCAATCGAGCCCCCGGGAACCATTCCGAGCATCGATCTTATCTTTGTTAAATAAACAAAGCTCCTAGCGTCGTTCTTGCGGCATCGTCAGACTTCTCGACCCAATCTGACCGGAAGTAAGATAAAATCGGAGACGAATTGGGGGCAGTAGCATCGGAATGTCCGATCGAGGCCCCGGGAACCATTCCGAGCACCGATGTTATCTTTGTTAAATAAACAAAGCTCCTAGCGTCGTTCTTGCGGCATCGTCAGACTTCTCGACCCAATCTGACCGGAAGTAGGATAAAATCGGAGACGAATTCGGGGCAGTAGTATCGGGAATGTCCGATCGAGGCCCCGGGAACCATTCCGAGCACCAATTTTATCTTTGTGAAATAAACAAAGCTCCTACCGTCGTTCTCGCCGCATCGTCACACTTCTTGACCCAATCTGACCGGAAGTAAGATAAAATCGGAGACGAATTGGGGCCAGTAGTATCGGGAATGTCCGATCGAGGCCCCGGGAACCATTCCGAGCACCGATTTTATCTTTGTTAAATAAACAAAGCTCCAAGCGTCGTTCTCGCGGCATCGTCAGACTTCTCGACCCAATCTGAGCGGAAGTAAGATCAAATCGGAGACGAATTGGGGGCAGTAGTATCGGAAATGTCCGATCGAGGCCCCAGGAATCATTCCGAGCACCGATTTTATCTTTGTTAAATAAACAAACCTACTAGCGTCGTTCTCGCGTCATCGTCAGACTTCTCGACCCAATCTGACCGGAAGTAGGATAAAATCGGAGACGAATTCGGGGCAGTAATATCGGGAATGTCCGATCGAAGCCCCGGGAACCGTTCCGAGCACCGATTTTATCTTTGTTAAATGAACAAAGCTCCTAGCGTCGTTCTCGCGGCATCGTCAGACTTCTCGACCCAATCTGACCGGAAGTAGGATAAAATCGGAGACGAATTCGGGGCAGGAATATCGGGAATGTCCGATCGAGGCCCCGGGAACCATTCCGAGCACTGATTTTATGTTTCTTAAATAAACAAACCTCCTAGCGTCATTCTCGCGGCATCGTCAGACTTCTCGACCCAATCTGACCGAAAGTAGGATAAAATCGGAGACGAATTCGGGGCAGTAATATCGGGAATGTCCGATCGAGGCCCCGGGAACCGTCCCGAGCACTGATTTTATCTTTGTTAAATAAACAAACCTCCTAGCGTCATTCTCGCGGCATCGTCAGACTTCTCGACCCAATCTGACCGAAAGTAGGATAAAATCAGAGACGCATTCGGGGCAGTAATGTCGAGAATGTCCGATCGAGGCCTCGGGAACCATTCCGAGCACCGATTTTATCTTTGTTAAATAAACAAAGCTCCTAGCGTCGTTCTCGTGGCATCTTCAGACTTCTCGACCCAATCTGACCGGAAGTAAGATAAAATCGGAGACGAATTGGGGGCAGTAGTATCGGAATGTCCGATCGAGGCCCCGGGAATCATTTAGAGCAGCGATGTTATCTTTGTTAAATAAACAAAGCTCTTAGCGTCGTTCTTGCGGCATCGTCAGACTTCTCGACCCAATCTGATCGGAAGTAGGATAAAATCGGAGACAAATTCGGGGCAGTAGTATCGGGAATGTCTGATCGAGGCCCCGGGAACCATTCCGAGCACCGATTTTATCTTTGTTCAATAAACAAAGCTCCTACCGCCGTTCTCGCCGCATCGTCACACTTCTTGACCCAATCTGACCGGAAGTAAGATAAAATCGGAGACGAATTCGAGGCAGTAGTATCGGGAATGTCTAATCAAGGCCCCGGGAACCATTCCGAGCACCGATTTTATCTTTGTTAAATAAACAAAGCTCCTACCGTCGTTCTCGCCGCATTGTCACACTTCTTGACCCAATCTGACCGGAAGTAAGATAAAATCGGAGACGAATTCGGGGCAGTAGTATCGGGAATGTCCGATCAAGGCCCCGGGAACCATTACGAGCACTGATTTTATCTTTGTTAAATAAACAAAGCTCCTACCGTCGTTCTCGCGGCATCGTCAACCTTCTTGACCCAATCTGACCGGAAGTAAGATAAAATCGGAGACGAATTGGGGGCAGTAGTATCGGCAATGTCCGATCGAGGCCCCGGGAACCATTCCGAGCACCGATTTTATCTTTGTTAAATAAACAAAGCTCCTACCGTCGTTCTCGCGGCATCTTCAACCTTCTCGACCCAATCTGACCTGAAGTAGGATAAAATCGGAGACGAATTCGGGGCAGTAATATCAGGAATGTCCGATCGAGGCCCCGGGAAACATTTCGAGCACTGATTTTATCTTTGTTAAATAAACAAACCTCCTAGCGTCGTTCTCGCGGCATCGTCAGACTTCTCGACCCAATCTGACCGGAAGTAGGATAAAATCGGAGACGAATTCGGGGCAGTAATATCGGGAATGTCCGATCGAGGCCTCGGGGACCGTTCCGAGCACCGATTTTATCTTTGTTAAATAAACAAAGCTCCTAGCGTCGTTCTCGCGGCATCGTCAGACTTCTCGACCCAATCTGACCGGAAGTAGGACAAAACCGGAGACGAATTCGGGGCAGTAATATCGGGAATGTCCGATCAAGGCTCCGAGATCCATTCCGAGCACCGATTTTATCTTTGTTAAATAAACAAACCTCCTAGCGTCGTTCTCGCGGCATCGTCAGACTTCCCGACCCAATCTGACCGGAAGTAGGATAAAATCGGAGACGAATTGGGGACAGTAATATCGGGAATGTCCAATCGAACCCCCGGGAACCATTCCGAGCACCGATTTTATCTTTGTTAAATAAACAAAGCTCGTACCGTCGTTCTCGCCGCATCGTCACCCTTCTTGACCCAATCTGACCGGAAGTAAGATAAAATCGGTGACGAATTCGGGGCAGTAGTATCGGAATGTCCGATTAAGGCCCCGGGAACCATTCCGAGCACCGATTTTATCTTTGTTAAATAAACAAAGCTCCTACCGTCGTTCTCGTGGCATCCTCACACTTCTTGATCCAATCTGACCGGAAATAAGATAAAATCGGAGACGAATTCGGGGCAGTAGTATCGGAAATGTCCGATCAAGGCCCCGGGAACCATTCCGAGCACCGATTTTATCTTTGTTAAATAAACAAAGCTCCTAGCGTCGTTCTCGCGGCATCGTCAGACTTCTCGACCCAATCTGACCGAAAGTAGGATAAAATCAGAGACGCATTCGGGGCAGTAGTATCGGGAATGTCCGATCGAGGCCCCGGGAACCATTCCGAGCACCGATTTTATCTTTGTTCAATAAACAAAGCTCCTACCGTCGTTCTCGCCGCATCGTCACACTTCTTGACCCAATCTGACCGGAAGTAAGATAAAATCGGAGACGAATTCGAGGCAGTAGTATCGGGAATGTCTAATCAAGGCCCCGGGAACCATTCCGAGCACCGATTTTATCTTTGTTAAATAAACAAAGCTCCTACCGTCGTTCTCGCCGCATTGTCACACTTCTTGACCCAATCTGACCGGAAGTAAGATAAAATCGGAGACGAATTCGGGGCAGTAGTATCGGGAATGTCCGATCAAGGCCCCGGGAACCATTACGAGCACTGATTTTATCTTTGTTAAATAAACAAAGCTCCTACCGTCGTTCTCGCGGCATCGTCAACCTTCTTGACCCAATCTGACCGGAAGTAAGATAAAATCGGAGACGAATTGGGGGCAGTAGTATCGGCAATGTCCGATCGAGGCCCCGGGAACCATTCCGAGCACCGATTTTATCTTTGTTAAATAAACAAAGCTCCTACCGTCGTTCTCGCGGCATCTTCAACCTTCTCGACCCAATCTGACCTGAAGTAGGATAAAATCGGAGACGAATTCGGGGCAGTAATATCGGGAATGTCCGATCGAGGCCCCGGGAAACATTTCGAGCACTGATTTTATCTTTGTTAAATAAACAAACCTCCTAGCGTCGTTCTCGCGGCATCGTCAGACTTCTCGACCCAATCTGACCGGAAGTAGGATAAAATCGGAGACGAATTCGGGGCAGTAATATCGGGAATGTCCGATCGAGGCCTCGGGGACCGTTCCGAGCACCGATTTTATCTTTGTTAAATAAACAAAGCTCCTAGCGTCGTTCTCGCGGCATCGTCAGACTTCTCGACCCAATCTGACCGGAAGTAGGACAAAACCGGAGACGAATTCGGGGCAGTATTATCGGGAATGTCCGATCAAGGCTCCGAGATCCATTCCGAGCACCGATTTTATCTTTGTTAAATAAACAAACCTCCTAGCGTCGTTCTCGCGGCATCGTCAGACTTCCCGACCCAATCTGACCGGAAGTAGGATAAAATCGGAGACGAATTGGGGACAGTAATATCGGGAATGTCCAATCGAACCCCCGGGAACCATTCCGAGCACCGATTTTATCTTTGTTAAATAAACAAAGCTCGTACCGTCGTTCTCGCCGCATCGTCACCCTTCTTGACCCAATCTGACCGGAAGTAAGATAAAATCGGTGACGAATTCGGGGCAGTAGTATCGGAATGTCCGATTAAGGCCCCGGGAACCATTCCGAGCACCGATTTTATCTTTGTTAAATAAACAAAGCTCCTACCGTCGTTCTCGTGGCATCCTCACACTTCTTGATCCAATCTGACCGGAAATAAGATAAAATCGGAGACGAATTCGGGGCAGTAGTATCGGAAATGTCCGATCAAGGCCCCGGGAACCATTCCGAGCACCGATTTTATCTTTGTTAAATAAACAAAGCTCCTAGCGTCGTTCTCGCGGCATCGTCAGACTTCTCGACCCAATCTGACCGAAAGTAGGATAAAATCAGAGACGCATTCGGGGCAGTAGTATCGGGAATGTCCGATCGAGGCCCCGGGAACCATTCCGAGCACCGATTTTATCTTTGTTCAATAAACAAAGCTCCTACCGTCGTTCTCGCCGCATCGTCACACTTCTTGACCCAATCTGACCGGAAGTAAGATAAAATCGGAGACGAATTCGAGGCAGTAGTATCGGGAATGTCTAATCAAGGCCCCGGGAACCATTCCGAGCACCGATTTTATCTTTGTTAAATAAACAAAGCTCCTACCGTCGTTCTCGCCGCATTGTCACACTTCTTGACCCAATCTGACCGGAAGTAAGATAAAATCGGAGACGAATTCGGGGCAGTAGTATCGGGAATGTCCGATCAAGGCCCCGGGAACCATTACGAGCACTGATTTTATCTTTGTTAAATAAACAAAGCTCCTACCGTCGTTCTCGCGGCATCGTCAACCTTCTTGACCCAATCTGACCGGAAGTAAGATAAAATCGGAGACGAATTGGGGGCAGTAGTATCGGCAATGTCCGATCGAGGCCCCGGGAACCATTCCGAGCACCGATTTTATCTTTGTTAAATAAACAAAGCTCCTACCGTCGTTCTCGCGGCATCTTCAACCTTCTCGACCCAATCTGACCTGAAGTAGGATAAAATCGGAGACGAATTCGGGGCAGTAATATCGGGAATGTCCGATCGAGGCCCCGGGAAACATTTCGAGCACTGATTTTATCTTTGTTAAATAAACAAACCTCCTAGCGTCGTTCTCGCGGCATCGTCAGACTTCTCGACCCAATCTGACCGGAAGTAGGATAAAATCGGAGACGAATTCGGGGCAGTAATATCGGGAATGTCCGATCGAGGCCTCGGGGACCGTTCCGAGCACCGATTTTATCTTTGTTAAATAAACAAAAGCTCCTAGCGTCGTTCTCGCGGCATCGTCAGACTTCTCGACCCAATCTGACCGGAAGTAGGACAAAACCGGAGACGAATTCGGGGCAGTAATATCGGGAATGTCCGATCAAGGCTCCGAGATCCATTCCGAGCACCGATTTTATCTTTGTTAAATAAACAAACCTCCTAGCGTCGTTCTCGCGGCATCGTCAGACTTCCCGACCCAATCTGACCGGAAGTAGGATAAAATCGGAGACGAATTGGGGACAGTAATATCGGGAATGTCCAATCGAACCCCCGGGAACCATTCCGAGCACCGATTTTATCTTTGTTAAATAAACAAAGCTCCTACCGTCGTTCTCGCCGCATCGTCACCCTTCTTGACCCAATCTGACCGGAAGTAAGATAAAATCGGTGACGAATTCGGGGCAGTAGTATCGGAATGTCCGATTAAGGCCCCGGGAACCATTCCGAGCACCGATTTTATTTTTGTTAAATAAACAAAGCTCCTACCGTCGTTCTCGTGGCATCCTCACACTTCTTGATCCAATCTGACCGGAAATAAGATAAAATCGGAGACGAATTCGGGGCAGTAGTATCGGAAATGTCCGATCAAGGCCCCGGGAACCATTCCGAGCACCGATTTTATCTTTGTTAAATAAACAAAGCTCCTAGCGTCGTTCTCGCGGCATCGTCAGACTTCTCGACCCAATCTGACCGGAAGTAGGATAAAATCGGAGACGAATTCGGGGCAGTAATATCGGGAATGTCCGATCGAGGCCCCGGGAACCATTTCGAGCACCGATTTTATCTTTGTTAAATAAACAAAGCTCCTAGCGTCTTTCTCGCGGCATCGTCAGACTTCTCGACCCAATCTGACCGGAAGTAGGATAAAATCCGAGCCTAATTCGGGGCAGGAATGTCGGGAATTTCCGATCGAGGCCCCGGGAACCATTCCGAGCACCGTTTTTATCTTTGTTAAATAAACAAAGCTCCTAGCGTCGTTCTCGCGGCATCGTCAGACTTCTCGACCCAATCTGACCGGAAGTAGGATAAAATGGGAGACGAATTCGGGGCAGTAATGTCGGGAATGTCCGATCAAGGCTCCGAGAACCGTTCCGAGCACCGATTTTATCTTTGTTGAATAAACAAAGCTCCTAGCGTCGTTCTCGCGGCATCGTCAGACTTCTCGACCCAATCTGACCGGAAGTAGGATAAAATCGGAGACGAATTCGGGGCAGGAATGTCGGGAATTTCCGATCGAGGCCCCGGGATCCATTCCGAGCACCGATTTTATCTTTGTTAAATAAAGAAAGCTCCTACCGTCGTTCTCGCGGCATCGTCCGACTTCTCGACTCAATCTGACCGGAAATAAGATAAAATCGGAGACGGATTCGGGGCAGTACTATCAGGAATTTCCGATTGAGGCTCCTAGAAACGTTTCGAACACCGATTTTATCTTTGTTAAATAAATAATGCTCCTTCCCTCGCTGTCGCAGGATCGTCACACTTCTCGATCCAATCTGACCGGAAATAAGATAAAATCGGGGACGAATTCGGGCCAGTAGTGTCAGGAATGTCCGATCGGTGCTCCGAGAACCGTTGCGAGCACTGATTCTATCTTTGTTAAATAAATAATGCTCCTTCCGTCGTTGTCGCAGCATCGTCAGATTTCTCGACTGAATATGACCCATTGCGGAGTAAATGCTAACCCGCGATTCGCAAACCTGAGTCGTTTTCATGCCGCCCAAGATCATTTTCTTCACTTTATATTTATTTTTAAAAAATCGAAAATAAGGAACAAAACAACCTTGTTATTCCTGTTGAAGTACGGTTTAAAGATCGACCATGATTTTGTTCAAATTTTTTCCACTGACAATTGTTGGTTTGGCAGTGCAAAAACGAAAACGACCCAGTTTCACGGGATTAATGTTCCTGAAATACCTTTATGGATTGAGGTTTAAGATAATCGATTGAAGTTGATCTATAGATTGCGAACTTTATCGGAAATAATGTCAATTTCGAAAATGTTTGCGGATTTCATGGTCCGCAAACAATATTCCTCTTCATTTGCGATTCGCTAATAACTTTCGCAATAAATAATTCTATCAATACATTTTAAAGTAATTTCGCGTGAAATTATTATTTTTTGCCAAGTTATACGAGCACTTTTATTTTTGACTTTTTCATAAAATATTAAAAAAATCTGTAACTACAACATGTGAAGATAATTTATGCAACATTAAAAAACAAAAATCACGTAATATTTGGTAAAAATTAATAATTCCACGTCAAATTACTTTAAAATGTATTGCTAGAATCATTTATTCCAGAAGTTGTTAGCGAATCGCAAATGATTGAAAATCGTATTTTCAGTGCACGGAATCCTCGAACATTTTATGAATTGACATTATTTTGAATCAAGTTCTCAAATAGGGACACATTCAGGTCCCTCGGCTCGACCGCGTATCATCGGACTCTGAACCAACTTCCTGTGACAGCCGACCATTCGGAAGTTGCAGCTGTGACGTCAGCAGACTAGCACTTCCTATAGCACTGTCGTGCCTGACTTAGCTCGTTTGTTCCACTGATTAAATTCCGATTTATACACTTTAATCGTATGTTTGATAATTTTTTTCTCCATGACGGGGAGCACAAATAAAGTTTTTCGGGAGTGTCCCGTATTCGGAATATTATAAACTTCATTCTCCTGCACGCAAAATGGATTTTTTATTCTTTTCCAGAATACGCTATTTTCTCTGGCAAATGCTAATCATGGCAAAAATACGATATATTTTTTTTCACAGAAAGCGTGAAAAACCATTAAAAATCATATTTTTTTCAGTCGCAAAATCACCGCGCAAGACCCTCTAAAAACACCTGTCCACCTTATAAAAGTCACCCTGTATATATATATATATATATATATATATATATATATATATATATATATATATATATATATATAGACCGTTCGCCCGTAAAGTAAAGATATGCGCGTAGCGCGCGAGCGGGCGATGATGAAATATAGTTATAGTAGTAGAGAGAAGAAGAAGAGTATATATATATATATATATATATATATATATATATATATATATATATATATATATATATATATATATATATATATATATATATATATATATATATATAGCTCACCCGCGGAGTAACGGTGGTACAGTACAGATATATATACCTCGTTCTCTTCACTTGCGCTGTAGTCCGCGTACTCACATACACGGGTTCAGCATTGTTGTGTCTGTGGTCAGCAGAATGCACTACCACCCGCATACACAGTAGCCTCGTCACTGTACATGTGATCGGTATAGCTTTTAATCCCCCGCAAAAACTCAGGAGAACTATCCGAAAAAAATGCGCATCTGGGCCGGGATTCGAACCCGGGACCTTTCGATGGCCGGTCGACTGCTCTGACCAACTGAGCTACGCCAACCCGCTTACCTTACCTTTCTCGGATAATCTCTATATGGTAACGCAACGTTACAAACTCCCCTGCCAGAGTCGATCCGGCTCTGGAGGGTCGACTCGAAATTTTTGTCCAAACTAATCTCAACGCAACGGGAACTACGACTGACGCGGGGATTGTCTGAGGGACGGAAGGGGGAAGGGGTACTACAGACGCGGTGATTGTGTGAGGGACGGAAGGGGAACTACAGACGCGGCGATTGTCTGAGGGACGGAAGGGGGAAGGTACGGGAGGGGCTAGCTCAATGAGACTTTTCTTAAGGAGGGGATTCTTTTCCACGGCAATCAACGATAATTCGATGTTTATCTTGATTATTCTGAGGCCGTGGCCCGCTGTTGGGCGCCATTTTTATAACAAGTATCGCGTGTTAACGTAAGCGGAGGAAGGGGGAAGGGGGAATGATCGCTGCTTCAACACCAAATAAAGTTCAAATATAATTTAATCAATGTAAAACACGAGGCTCGAGACAAAAAAAAAAGAAGTTAAGTGCTAAATTACAAAAAGAAATAATAAAGGGAGACTCGATATAATTTAAAGAAATCCCGCAATAATGATAATAATTTGGACCAGAATTATTTGACGGGTTACTGGACACGCGAAGTCCCAACGCTATTTCTCGACCCGGTTACATATTTTCTATTCTACAAATTCAATAAATTGGGCGCCAGCCTTACTCGGGCAACGCCCTTAACGCGTACTCAATATGGGAATACACAGATGAAAAAAAAAACCCAAACAAAAGCGGCCTTCGGCCGGCAAGCGTGAGACTCGATACGAATTGAAATGGGGACGTCTCAGGGTATCTGGGGACGGACGGGGTTCTCGAACACGATGGCCACTTAACTTGGACCACGACTATTTTGAACTTAATTTTACAATACTCGAATTAATAATGCGCAAAAACCAAAAATTTCAAAATACTAATTGCGCGATTTTATCTCGCCGCGATTTATTCTCTCGGGAATTGTTACTCGAGTCGGCCGACGGTCGTGCTACACGAGGCGGCCGCGGCTACGCGCGCGCGAGGGGAATTCCGCGAGGGACACCGGGGATCCGCCACGGACACCTTTTCACACTTCATTCGCGATAGTTATTTATAATAATTCTCGGGCTAATGTCTCGATTCGCTCGTACTGACTTTTAGCATTCATTAATCTACTTTACACTGTATTTATTTTAATGCGACGCGCACGGAAGAGGGACGACGATCAGGAATGACGGCGGAGGGGTGACGGGAAAGAATTTTTAACGGTCGCCCGTGCGACAAGATTTTCCCGAACTGACGTTAATGGCTCGCGCTAGCCGCTGTCGCAAAAATAAGAAAGAGGCGTACTAACAATTCTCGCGGAGACTTTTCCCTTGATCGCGTCGATCTGTAGGCCTCTCTCTATTTCCTTTATGCTCGGACCTTTTCAGCTTCGCTTTTTCTTTTGTTCGGTTTTAGCTCTGGACTTCGATTTGCGCTACCTCGCTTAACCACGCTCCAGGACTAAGTGTCGGACCACGCCGGCCGGCTTCCTCGTCTCGCCCAATCCCGTACTAGACGACGGACCTTCGATCGATTTTGGATCTCGATCCTCGTGGCTCGGCCTGTCGCTCGATATCCTCGGTAACTCTTGTCCCTCCCGAGTCGCTGAGCGCCCTAGTCGGTGCGGCGCTCGCCAGCCATACGGCGCAAGAGCTGCAGTCTCTCCTGACGCGCGGTAGGCCGGAGACTCGGGAGATGGCAGCAGGATGCTCCCGGGCGGCCAGTCTACTTTCCGCGTCGGTGAGAGATGGCGTTGATGGATCTCTGAGTCGACGGCCGGACCGACGTGGCCCCGTCGACAGTCCGCGTGGTCGTGTCGCGATCGCGATAGAGAGGTGCGGGAAGGACGGGGGGGATAGTGTCGCGGCTTCTATACAAAGAAATCCTTAAAACGACCTTAAAATTAATATGTAAACTTTTCCGAATATAGGTGCGTGGCGAAGACTAAGCCCGAGCGTGGTCACGCGGGCTTCTTCTCGAACTTCCTTGTGACGCAACGTCACAAGCTATAACAGAAAATATATATATATATATATATATATATATATATATATATATATATACAGGGTGACAATTATAATGTGGCCATGCTTTTTTTGAGGGCCTTGCGCGAAGATTTTGGGTCTGAAAAAAATATGATTTTGAATGGTTTTTCGAGCCTTTTTCGAAAAAAAATACGGCAGATTTTTGTCTTGAAAAATGTACGCCAGAAGAAATAAGGCATTGCGAAAAAAAACGCAAAATACATTCCGAGCACATGAGATTGAAGTTTTTTAAATTCCGAATACAATGCACCCCGGAAAACTTGATTTGCGCCCGCCATCATGGTGGAAAAAATTGTTAAAAATACGCCGTAAAGTGGCAATTTGCGTGAAACAAGCGATTTAAGTCAGACGCGATCGTGCTTTGGGATGTCCTAGCTTGGTACGTCACAGCTGCAACTTCCGAATGTTCGGCTGTCACAAGAAGGTGGTTGAGAATCCCTTGACCCGCGAATGAGCTAAGGGATCTGAATTTGTACCCATCCGAGTCCATTGCAGAGAATATGGTCAATTTCGAAAAAGTTCGAAAATTCCATGTACGGCAAATAATATTTTGAATAATTTGGAATTCGTTTCCAGCTCTTGGACACATCATTTTGAAAAAAAACTTTAACACGGATTAGGGAAAATTTACAGACTTTTTCCTATTACGCGTATTATTTTTCCCACATTCATTACTGCGAGCATTGTGTGAGCGTGTGCGTGCATGAGGATGCACGAGTGCACACGCGCGTGTGCGTAATGTGGACATTTGCCACGTTTCGAGCGCGCTCTGAACTCGGGTTCGGAGAGCACGCTACGCGGTTCGGTCCGAACGCATCGTCAAACGTCAAAACGCGTTATTTGACGTTTAGGATTAGTCAGCTGATATTGTCAGCTGATACCATCTTGGATATGCAGATTTAGCGCACACACGTCGAACTGTCGTCGAAAGGCCAAATTTGACGCGTGATTTGACGTTTCATCAATCGTCTGCTATTCATTTCTGACATCTTGGGCAAATAGGGAGCACGCGCGTTGAAGGTTTGCCGAAATGCACTGTTTGGCGCGCGATTTGATATGACGTGATATCGCCGGCCATGATTGTTTGCCATTTTGGATGTGCAAAATCATGATTCGAGACGGCGAGCGATTATCTCTTGAGTTATTTAACATTTCGATTCGAATAAAAATCTACAGTACGTGTCTTTGTCTTTTTTTGCGTTCACAAGACGTAAATGAAAACACAACAAAGTACTGGAAAAAGGTGTTTTTAATGATTAATTGAAAAGTACCGAACATAGGAACAAAAACAAGTTTGGTATTTTTTTCAGACAAGTTGACCGTGCCTCTACCTGGAGCGCCGATTCGATTTCTATCTCCGCAATAAATAATTAATACGTGTCTGCGATGGTTCTGAAGGCGTAAACCAGTAATTCCATAATGGTGATTATGTTTCTGGGGGATGGGTTCGGAAATCCCCGATATGACTGTCCCGAGCTTATGTTCGCTTTTACCTTACTTTCGGTTATTTTGCGTCAAAGGGTATCGAGACGCTCGGTGGACGGTTTCAAGCGCATTTGTCGATTGACAAAGGTAAAAGCAACGATGATGGTGGGTCTGGGGAATTCGATACGCCACATGGACGACGATTATAAGCGCATTTATTAATAAAAATAAAAGCAATGATTGTGATGATTCTGGTGTACCCGATTGGACATGCCTGATATGACGGAATCGAGTTCTTCTCTACTTTTACCTTTCTTTCAGTCATATCGCATCGAATAAAATGACGAAGATTTGGGGATGATAACAGGCGCATTTGTTAATAAACAAAGGTAAAAGCAATGATTGTGTCGTTTCTGGGTGACCCAATTGGACAGGCCTGATATGACGGCATCGAGTTCTTCTCTGCTTTTACCTTTCTTTCTCTCATATCGCGTCAAATACACTGACGACGATTTAAAGACGATTACAGGCGCATTTGTTAATAAAAAAAGATAAAAGCAATAATTGTGCTCATTCTGGGGGACCCGAATGGACATTACTAACATGACGGCATCGAGTTCTTCTCTGCTTTTACCTTCATTTCTCTCGTATTGCTTCAAATACAATGACGACGATTTGAGGATGATTTCAGGCGCATTTGTTAATAAAAAAAAGGGAAAACCAATGATTGTGATGGAGCTGGGGAACCCGAATGAATATTACTAATATGACGGCATCGAGTTCTTCTCTGCTTTGACCTTTGTTTCTGTCGTATCGGATCAAATACAATGACGACAATTTGTGGATGATTTCAGGCGCCTTTGTTAATTTAAAAAAAAAGGTAAAAGCAATAATTGTGATGAATCTAGGGGACCCGACTGGGCATTGCTAATATGACGGCATGAGAGTTCTTCTCTGCTTTTACCTTTATTTCTGTCATATTGGATCAAATAAAATGACGACGACTTAAGGGTGATTACAGGCGCATTTCTTAACAAACAAAGATAAAAGCAATGATTGTGCAAATTCTGGAAGACCCGAATGGACATTGCTAATTTAACGGCATCGAGTTCTTCTCTGCTTGTACCTTTATTTCTGTCGTATCGCATCAAATACAACGACGAGGATTTGAGGATGATTACAGGCGCATTTGTTAATAAAAAAAGGTAAAAGCAATGACTCTGATGAATCTGGGGAACCCGAATGACTATTACTAATATGACGGCATCGAATTCTTCTCTGCTTTTACCTTTGTTTTTGTCATATTGCTTCAAATACAATTACGACGATTTGAGGATGATTCCAGGCGCATTTGTTAATAAAAAAAGGTAAAAGCAATAATTGTGATGAATCTAGGGGACCCGACTGGGCATTGCTAATATGACGGCATCAGGTTCTTCTCTGCTTTTACCTTTATTTCTGTCATATTGGATCAAATAAAATGACGACGATTTAAGGATGATTACAGGCGCATTTCTTAACAAACAAAGATAAAAGCAATGATTGTGCCGATTCTGGTGGACCCGAATGGACATTACTAATATGACCGCCTCGAGTTCTTCTCTGCTTTTACCTTTATTTCTGTCGTATCGCATCAAATACAATCACGAGGATTTAAGGATCATTACGGTCGCATTTCTTAATAAACAAATATAAAAGAAATGATTGTGCCGATTCTGGTGGACCCGAATGGACATTACTAATATGACCGCCTCGAGTTCTTCTCTGCTTTTACCTTTATTTCTGTCGTATCGCATCAAATACAACGCCGACAATTTGAGGATGATTTCAGGCGCATTTGTTAATAAAAAAGGTAAAAGCAATGATTGTGATGAATCTGGGGGACCCAAATGGATATTACTATTATGACCTCATCGAGTTCTTCTCTGCTTTTGCCTTTATTTCTGTCACATTGCTTCAAATACAATTACGACAATTTGAGGATGATTTCAGGCGCATTTGTTAATAAAAAAGGTAAAAGCAATGATTGTGATTAATCTGGGGGATCCTAATGGATATTACTAATATAACGGCATTGAGTTCTTCTCTGCTTTTACCTTTATTTCTGTCATATTGCTTCCAATACTATGACGACGATTTGAGGATGATTTCAGGCGCATTTGTTAATAGAAAAAGGTAAAAGCAGTGATTGTGATGAATCTGGGGGACCCGAATGGGCATTGCTAATATGACGGCATCGAGTTCTTCTCTGCTTTC
This sequence comes from Ophion ellenae, assembly GCA_963210295.1. Lineage (NCBI taxonomy): Eukaryota > Metazoa > Arthropoda > Insecta > Hymenoptera > Ichneumonidae > Ophion > Ophion ellenae. Next base: position 12,772,713 of record OY723388.1, read on the forward strand.
CCTTTTTTTTCAGTCATACCGCACCGAATAAAATGACGAAGATTTGGGGAGGATAACAGGCGCATTTGTTAATAAACAAAGGTAAAAGCAATGGTTGTGTCGATTCTGGGGGACCCAATTGGACAGGCCTGATATGACGGCATCGAGTTCTTCTCTGCTTTTACCTTTCTTTCTGTCATATCACATCAAATACACTGACGACGATTTGAATACGATTACAGGCGCATTTGTTAATAAAAAAAGATAAAAGCAATAATTGTGCTCATTCTGGGGGACCCGAATGGACATTACTAACATGACGGCATCGAGTTCTTCTCTGCTTTTACCTTTATTTCTGTCATATTGCTTCAAATACAATGACGACGATTTGAGGATGATTTCAGGCGCATTTGTTAATAAAAAAGGTAAAAGCAACGACTGTGATGAATCTGCGGAACCCGAATGAATATTACTAATATGACGGCATCGAGTTCTTCTCTGCTTTTACCTTTGTTTCTGTCATATTGCTTCAAATCCAATGACGACGATTTGATGATTATTTCAGGCGCATTTGTTAATAAAAAAAGGTAAAAGCAATAATTGTGATGAATCTGGGGGACCCGACTGGGCATTGCTAATATCACGGCATCGCGTTCTTCTCTGCTTTTACCGTTATTTCTGTCATATCGCATCGAATAAAATGACGAAGATTTGGGGATGATACCAGGCGCATTTGTTAATAAACAAAGGTAAAAGCAATGGTTGTGTCGATTCTGGGGGACCCAATTGGACAGGCCTGATATGACGGCACCGAGTTCTTCTCTGCTTTTACCTTTCTTTCTGTCATATCGCATCAAATACACTGACGACGATTTGAAAACGATTACAGGCGCATTTGTTAATAAAAAAAGATAAAAGTAATAATTGTGCTCATTCTGGGGGACCCGAATGGACATTACTAACATGACGGCATCGAGTTCTTCTCTGCTTTTACCTTTATTTCTGTCATATTGCTTCAAATACAATGACGACGATTTGAGGATGATTCCAGGCGCATTTGTTAATAAAAAAAGGTAAAAGCAATGGCTCTGATGAATCTGGGGAACCCAAATGATTATTACTAATATGACGGCATCGAATTCTTCTCTGCTTTTACCTTTGTTTCTGGCATATGGCTTCAAACACATTGACGAAAATTTGAGTATGATTTCCGGCGCCTTTGTTAATAAAAAAAGGTAAAAGCAATAATTGTGATGAATCTAGGGGACCCGACTGGGCATTGCTAATATGACGGCATCAAGTTCTTCTCTGCTTTTACCTTTATTTCTGTCATATTGGATCAAATAAAATGACGACGATTTAAGGATGATTACAGGCGCATTTCCTAACAAACAAAGATAAAAGCAATGATTGTGCAAATTCTGGAAGACCCGAATGGACATTGCTAGTATGACGGCATCGAGTTCTTCTCTGCTATTACCTTTATTTCTGTCATATTGGATCAAATAAAATGACGACGATTTAAGGATGATTACAGGCGCATTTCTTAACAAACAAATATAAAAGCAATGATTATGCAAATTCTGGAAGACCCGAATGGACATTGCTAGTATGACGGCATTGAGTTCTTCTCTGCTTTTACCTTTATTTCTGTCATATTGGATCAAATAAAATGACGACGATTTAAGGATGATTACAGGCGCATTTCTTAACAAACAAAGACAAAAGCAATGATTATGCAAATTCTGGAAGACCCGAATGGACATTGCTAGTATGACGACATCGAGTTCTTCTCTGCTTTTACCTTTACTTTTGTCGTATCACATCAAATACAACGACGAGGATTTGAGGATGATTATAGGCGCATTTGTTAATAAAAAAAGATAAAAGCACTAATTGTGCTCATTCTGGGGGACCCGAATCGATATGGCTAATATGGCAGCATCGAGTTCTTCTCTGCTTTTACCCTTTTTTTTGTTTTGGTTTTTTCCTTAGGTACACGCTTTTCGCGTTTGTTACCTATTCTTTCCCTTCATTGTGCCCGTTTCTTGCCTCTACTGTTTACTCTCTTTTTCTCCATCTTTCTCCTAGTCCCCCCCCGCCCCTCTTGCGGCCGCAGCCGACTTCCCCCTCTCTATTATATTCGTCATGACATTTCGGTCATGGGTATAGGGAAACTGCGGAAAACCTATACCAATACAGCCGGTCATCGAGTTCGCCCCCCAGTCGTGGAACTAGTCTTATTTCGCCGTGAAAATGCCGAAGAAAAACATTTCACGACGAAATGTACGCGACTGGGATTCGAACCCGGGACCTCCCGGTCCGCTGGTTTAGTGGCGAGCACGCTAACCACTAGACCATCGCACCGGTCCTGCTTTTACCTTTATTTCTGTCATATTGCTTCAAATACAATGACGACGATTTGAGGATGATTTCAGGCGCATTTGTTAATAAAAAAAGGTAAAAGCAATGACTGTGATGAATCTGGGGAACCCGAATGAACATTACTAATATGGGGGCATCGAGTTCTTCTCTGCTTTTACCTTTGTTTCTGTCATATTGCTTCAAATACATTGACGACAATTTGTGGATGATTTCAGGCGCCTTTGTTAATAAAAAAAGGTAAAAGCAATAATTGTGATGAATCTAGGGGACCCGACTGGGCATTGCTAATATGACGGCCCCGAGTTCTTCTCTGCTTTTACCTTTATTTCTGTCATATTGGATCAAATATAATGACGACGATTTAAGGATGATTACAGGCGCATTTCTTAACAAACAAAGATAAAAGCAATGATTGTGCAAATTCTGAAAGACCCGAATCGACATTGCTAGTATGACGGCATCGAGTTCTTCTCTGCTTTTACCTTTATTTCTGTCATATTGGATCAAATAAAATGACGACGATTTGAGGATGATTACAGGCGCATTTCTCAACAAACAAAGATAAAAGCAATGATTATGCAAATTCTGGAAGACCCGAATGGACATTGCTAGTATGACGGCATCGAGTTCTTCTCTGCTTTTATCTTTATTATTGTCGTATCGCATCAAATACTACGACGAGGATTTGAGGATGATTACAGGCGCATTTGTTAATAAAAAAAAGATAAAAGCAATAATTGTGCTCATTCTGGGGGACCCGAATGGACATTGCTAATATGACGGCATCCATTCGGGTCCCCCAGAATGAGCACAATTATTGCTTTTATCTTTTTTTATTAACAAATGCGCCTGTCATCGTCTTCAAATCGTCGTCAGTGTATTTGATGCGATATGACAGAAAGAAAGGTAAAAGCAGAGAAGAACTCGGTGCCGTCATATCAGGCCTGTCCAATTGGGTCCCCCAGATTCATCACAATTATTGCTTTTACCTTTTTTTATTAACAAATGCGCCTGAAATCATCATCAAATCGTCGTCAATGTATTTGAAGCCATATGACAGAAACAAAGGTAAAAGCAGAGAAGAATTCGATGCCGTCATATTAGTAATAATCATTTGGGTTCCCCAGATTCATCAGAGCCATTGCTTTTACCTTTTTTTATTAACAAATGCGCCTGGAATCATCCTCAAATCGTCGTCATTGTATTTGAAGCAATATGACAGAAATAAAGGTAAAAGCAGAGAAGAACTCGATGCCGTCATGTTAGTAATGTCCATTCGGGTCCCCCAGAATGAGCACAATTATTGCTTTTATCTTTTTTTATTAACAAATGCGCCTGCAATCGTTTTCAAATCGTCGTCAGTGTATTTGATGCGATATGACAGAAAGAAAGGTAAAAGCAGAGAAGAACTCGGTGCCGTCATATCAGGCCTGTCCAATTGGGTCCCCCAGAATCGACACAACCATTGCTTTTACCTTTGTTTATTAACAAATGCGCCTATCATCATCCCCAAATCTTCGTCATTTTATTCGATGCGATATGACAGAAATAAAGGTAAAAGCAGAGAAGAACTCGATGCCGTGATAGTAGCAATGCCTAGTCGGGTCCCCCAGATTCATCACAATTATTGCTTTTACCTTTTTTTATTAACAAATGCGCCTGAAATCATCATCAAATCGTCGTCATTATATTTGAAGCAATATGACAGAAACACAGGTAAAAGCAGAGAAGAACTCGATGCCGTCATATTAGTAATATTCATTCGGGTTCCCCAGATTCATCACAGTCATTTCTTTTACCTTTTTTTAACAACAAATGCGCCTGAAATCATCCTCAAATCGTCGTCATTGTATTTGAAGCAATATGACAGAAATAAAGGTAAAAGCAGAGAAGAACTCGATGCCGTCATGTTAGTAATGTCCATTCGGGTCCCCCAGAATGAGCACAATTATTGCTGTTATCTTTTTTTTATTAACAAATGCGCCTGTAATCGTCTTCAAATCGTCGTCAGTGTATTTGATGCGATATGACAGAAAGAAAGGTAAACGCAGAGAAGAACTCGGTGCCGTCATATCAGGCCTGTCCAATTGGGTCCCCCAGAATCGACACAACCATTGCTTTTACCTTTGTTTATTAACAAATTCGCCTGTTATCATCCCCAAATCTTCGTCATTTTATTCGATGCGATATGACAGAAATACAGGTAAAAGCAGAGAAGAACTCGATGCCGTCATATTTGCAATGTCCATTCGGGTCCCCCAGAATGAGCACAATTATTGCTTTTATCTTTTTTTATTAAGAAATGCGCCTGTAATCATCCTCAAATCGTCGTCATTTTATTCGATCCAATATGACAGAAATAAAGGTAAAAGCAGAGAAGAACTCGATGCCGTCATAGTAGCAATGTCCATTCGGGTCTTCCAGAATTTTCACAATCATTGCTTTTATCTTTGTTTGTTAAGAAATGCGCCTGTAATCATCCTTAAATCGTCGTCATTTTATTTAATCCAATATGACAGAAATAAAGGTAAAAGCAGAGAAGAACCTGATGCCGTCATATTAGCAATGCCCAGTCGGGTCCCCTAGATTCATCACAATTATTGCTTTTACCTTTTTTTATTAACAAATGCGCCTGGAATCATCCTCAAATCGTCGTCATTGTATTTGAAGCAATATGACAAAAACAAAGGTAAAAGCAGAGAAGAATTCGATGCCGTCATATTAGTAATAGTCATTCGGGTTCCCCAGATTCATCAGAGTCATTGCTTTTACCTTTTTTTTATTAACAAATGCCCCTGGAATCATCCTCAAATCGTCGTCATTGTATTTGAAGCAATATGACAGAAATAAAGGTAAAAGCAGAGGAGAACTCAATGCCGTCATGTTAGTAATGTCCATTCGGGACCCCCAGATCGTTCATATGTTGTTATATGTACGAGAACTTTCTCGAACGATAAAGAAAATATTGGACAACAGTAAGTCATCAAGAGGTGACAGGTGACACTGCTCAATTGTTTAACCATACAACTCCTATGAAGAAAAAAATATATTTCGCTCCTCTCAAGCTTATGGCAACTTCTCAGCCATCTTTCTGCGTGTACGGTAACTCTCTAGTACTGTAAAGACGTGCTAGACAACGAGAAGTCATCAAAGGAGGAAAGGTACCACTGCTCGATTGTTGTACTGTGGGGCTTGAATAAAAAAAATTGTTTCGTGTGTCCGAAGGTTTTGGCTACTTCTCACATACGTCTTTAGGTGTAGGAGAACTAGCCAGTTGTTCAAAAACAAATATTGGACAACAATGAATCGCAAGGGATGAGAAATCACACTGCTCGACTGTTCTATGGAAAACTTTCCAGAAAAAAATCATTCTCGATTTCTGAAGCTTCTGGCTACTTCTTTCGTGTGTCTATGTGTGCACTGAAACTCTACAGTATGCTAAATAAGCCATCAGAACAGAACCGAGAAACAAAGTATAAGAGGTCAGGCTGCTGTAACGTCGAATGATACAGTTTCGAACAAAAATATTATTTCGTGCGTCCGAAGTTTCTGGCTCCGCCTGACATTAGTTCTCTCGTGTAATAAAAGTCGCTAGTAGTTGAAAGAAAATATGAGTCTCAATAAATCGGCTGAGAAGGAGATAGATCAAAAATCAAATGTTCTATTGTACACCTTGTAGCAAAAAAAGCGGGTGCCTGAAGATTCTGCCGAATATTTAGATAGATTTGTATGAGTACCACAACTCTCCAGGAATTCAGAAAAAATACTGGACAACAATGAATTGTCCAGGCATGAGAGGCTAGACTTCTCGATTGCTGCATGGTACAGGTTTAATCTTAAAAAAAGGATTTCCCGTGTCTCAAGCTGCTAGTTACGTCTCAATATGTTTTTATATGGACGAGAAATTTGCGGTACGGTGAAAAAACATTAGACAACAATAGGTCATCACGGGATGACAGGTTCGATGGTTCTACCGTACAACTTTATTGAAAAAATATTATTTCGCGACTCTCAAGCTTACGGCCAGTTCACTGTCATCTTTCTGTGGGTACTGTAAGTCTCAAGTACTGTAGAGACGTGCTAGACAACGAGAAGTCATGAAGGGAGGAAAGATACCTCTGCTCGATTGTTTTGTGGTGGGGCTTGAGGAAGAAAATAATTTCGTGTGTCTGAAGCTTTTGGCTACTTCTCACATACGTCTTTATGTGTAGGAGAACGCGACAGCATTTGAAGATCAAATATTGGACAACAATGAATCGGCAAGAGATGAGAAATCACACTGCTCGACTGTTGTATGGGATACTTTGCAGAAAAAAATCATTCTCTGTGTCTGAAGTTTCTAGCTATATTTTTCATATGTCTCCATGTGTACTGAAACTCTCTAGTGCGCTAAATAAATGATTAGACAACAATCAGTCAACAGGGGATGAGAGGTCAGAGTGGTGTCCCACCGTGTCATACATTTCCGATCGAAACAATTATATCGTGCGTCCGAAGTTGTTGGCCACTTCTGACATCTGTTCTTTCCTGTTCTGAAATTCTCTGGTAGTTGAAGAAAAATATCAGTGTCAATAAATCGGCAGAAAGGGAGATAGAACAAGAATCGAATGTTGCATGGTACAGGTTTAGTAAAAAAAATCGATTTCCCGTGTCTGAAGCTTCTATTTACTTCGCGCATATGGGTTTATATGTGCGAGACCTTCCTCGTACTGTTAAAAAAAAATATATGTATATACAACAATAGGTCATCAAGGGATGACAGGTGACACTGCTCGATTGTCGTACCGTACAACTTCCATGAAAAAAATTCTTTCGCGCCTCTCAAGCTTATGGCTATCTCTGAACGATCTTTCTGTGCGTACCGGAACTCTCCAGTACTGTCAAGAGGTGCTGAACAACGAGAAGTGATCAAGGGAAGGGAGGTACCACTGCTCGATTGTTGTGTCGTGGAGCTTGAATAAAAAAAATTGTTTCGTGTGTCTGCAGCTTTTGGCTACTTCTCACATACGTCTTTATGTGAAGGAGAACTCGCCAGTATTTCAAAAACAAATATTGGACGACAATGAATCGGCAAGGGATGAGAAATTACCCTGCTCGGACTGTTGTATGGAATACTTTTTATAAAAAAATCATTCTCTATTTCTGAAGCTTCTGGTTATTTCTTCCATGTGTCGCCATGTGTACTGGAACTCTCTCGTACGCTAAATAATTCATTACACTTTGGCTCCATTTGACATCGGTTCTTTCGTGTTTTGAATGTCTCTAGTAGTTGAAAAACCATATTAGTCTCAAGAAATCGGCTGAGAGGGAGATAGAACAAAAATCGAATGATGTATGGTGCAGGTTTAATAAAAAAAAACGATTTCCCGTGTCTGAAGCTTCTAGTTAATTCTCACATATGTATTTATATGTACGAGATCTTCCTCGTACGGTAAAAAAAATATAAGGCAACAATAAGTCGTCAAGGGATGACAGGTGACACTGCTCGATTACTCGACCGTACAACTTCCATGAAAAAAAGTATATCGCGCCTCTCCAACTTATGGCTACTTCTCAGCCATCCTTCTGTGTACACTGTAACACTCCAGTACTGTAAAGAAGTACTAGGAAGCGAGAAATGATCAAGGGAGGAATGGTACCACTGCTCGATTACCGTGTGGTGGAGCTTGAATGAAAAATAACATTTCGTGTGTCTGAAGCTTTTGACTACATCTCATATGCCTCTTCATATGCAGGAGAACTCGCCAGTATTACAAGAACCAATAATGGCCAACAATAAAGCGGCAAGGGATGAGAAATGACACTGATTGACTGTTCTATGGAACACGTTACAGAAAAAAATAATTCGTGATTCCTGAAGCTCCTGGCTACTTCGTCCATGTGTCGTTATGTGTACTGAAACTGTCTAGTACGCCAAATAAACCATCAGAACAAAACCAGTCATCAATGGATGGGAGGTCAGGCTGATGTAACGTCGTATGGTATACTTTCGATCAAAAATATTATTTCGTGCGTCCGACGTTTGTTTTGTCGCGTACTAAAAGTTGCTAGTAGATGAAAAAAAACCCATCAGTCTCTATAAATAGGCAGAGAAGGAGATAGATAACAAATCAAGTGTTGTAATGTGCACTTCAAAGCAAAACAAAATACCGTGTGCCCGAATATTCTTGGCACTTTTTACATCTGTTCGTATGCGTACTAGAACTCTCCAGGAATTCAGAAAAAAAATACTGGCCCACAATAAATGGTACAGGTATGAGAGGTGGCACTTCTCGATTGTTGCATGGTACAGATTTGATAAAAAATTCGATTTCCCGTGTCTGAAGATTGTAGTTACTTGTCACATATGTTTTTATATGTACGGGAACATTCCCGCACTGTAAAAAAAATATTAGACGACAATGAGTCATCAAGGGGTGACAGGTGACACTGGTCGATTGTTCTACCGTACAACTTCCATGAAAAAAAGAATATATATTTCGCTCCTCTCAAGCTTATGGCAACTTCTCGGCCATCTCTCTGTGTGTACGGTAGTTCTCTAGTAGTGTCAAAACGTGCTAGATAACGAGAAGTCATGAAGGGAGGAAAGGTACTGCTGTTCGATTGTTGTCTGGTGGGGCTTGAATAAAAAAAATGATTTCTTGTGTCTGAAGCTGTCGGCTACTTCTCACATACGTCTTTACGTGTAAGAGAACTAGCCGGTATTTCGACAACAAATATTGGACAACAATGAATGGGCGAGGGATGAGAAATCACACTGCTCGACTGTTGTATGGAATGCTTTCCAGAAAAAAATCATTCTGTATTTCCGAAGATTCTGGCTACTTCATTCGTGTGTCTCCATGTGTACTGAAACTCTCTAGTACGCTAAATAAATGTTTAGACAACAATCAGTCAACAAGAGATGAGAGGTCCGACTGGTGTCCCGCCGTGTGATACACTTCCGATCAAAACAATTATTTCGTGCGTCCAAAGTTTTTGGCTCCTTCTAAAATCTGTTCTTTCCTGTTATAAATTTCTCTAGTAGTTGAAAAAAGAAAGCATCAGTCTCAATAAATCGGCAGAGAGGGAGTTTACGGTACAGGTTTGGTAAAAAAAAATCGATTTCCCGTGTCTGAAGCTTCTAGTTGCTTCTCACATATGTTTCGATACGTGTGAGACCTTCCTCGTACTGTGTAAAAATATTAGACAACAATAGGTCATCAAGGGACGACAGGTGATACTGCTCGATTGTTCTACCGTACATGAAAAAAATTCTTTCGCGCCTTTCAAGTTCGTGGCTACTTCTGACCGATCTTTCTGTGTGTACTGTAACTCTCCAGGACTGGAAAGAGGTGCCAGACAGCGAGATATGATCAAGGGAAGGAAGGTACCACTGCTCGATTGTTGTGTGGTGGAGCTTGAATAAAAAAATATGTTTCGTGTGTCTGAACCGTTTGGCTACTTCTCCCATACCTCTTTATGTGTAGATGAACTGGCCAGCATTTGTCAAACAAATATAGAACAACAATGCATCGGCAAGAGATGAGAAAGCACACTGCTCGACTCTTGTATGGGATACTTTGCAGAAAAAAACCATTCTCTATTTCTGAAGCTTCTGGCTACTTCTTTCATATGTCTCAATGTGTGCTGAAAATCTCTAGTACGCTAAATAATTGATTAGACAACAATCATTTAACAATGGATGAGAGGTCAGACTCGTGTCCCGCCGTGTGATACACTTCCGATCAAAAAAATTATCTCGTCCGTCCGAAGTTTTTGGCTCACTCTGAGATCTGTTGTTTCCTGTTCTAAATTCCTCTAGTCGTTGAAAAAAAAAAATCAGTCTCAATAAACCGGCAGAGAGGGAAATAGAGCAAGAATCGAATGTTTAGGGTACAGGTTTGGTTAAAAAAAAGCGATTTCCCGTGTCCGAAGCTTCTAGTCTCTTCTCACATATGTTTTGATACGTGTAAGACCTTCCTCGTACTGTACAAAAAATATTAAACAACAATAGGTCGTCAAGGAACGACAGGTGATACTGCTCGATTGTTCTACCGTACAACTTCCATGATAAAAATTCTTTCGCGCCTATCAAGCTCGTGGCTACTTCTGACCGATCTTTCTGTGTGTACTGTAGCTCTCCAGTACTGTAAAGAGGTGCCAGACAGCGAGAAGTGATCAAGGGAAGGAAGGTACCACTGCTGGATTGTTGTGTGGTGGAGTTTAAATTTTAAAAAATGTTCCGTGTGTCTGAAGCTTTTGTCTACTTTTCCAATGCCTCTTTATGTGTAGGAGAACTGGCCAGCATTTCTCAAACAAACATTGGACAACAATGCATCGGCAAGAGATGAGAAATCACACTGCTCGACTGTTGTATGGGATACTTTGCAGAAAAAAAACCATTCTTTATTTCTGAAGCTTCTGGCTACTTCTTTCATATGTCTCCATGTGTGCTGAAACTCTCTAGTACGCTAAATAATGGATTAGACAACAATCAGTCAACAATGGATGAGAGGTCAGACTCGTGGCCCGCCGTGTGATACACTTCCGATAAAAAAAATATCTCGTCCGTCCGAAGTTTTTGGCTCACTCTGAGATCTGTTCTTTCCTGTTCTAAATTTCTCTAGTCGTTGAAAAAAAAATATCAGTCTCAAGAAATCGGCAGAGAGGGAAATAGAGCAAGAATCGGATGTTTAAGGTACAGGCTTGGTAAAAAAAAATCGATTTCCCGTGTCCGAAGCTTCTAGTCTCTTCTCACATAAGTTTTGATACGTGTGAGACTTTCCTCGTACTGTACAAAAAATATTAAACAACAATAGGTCATCAAGGGACGACGGGTGATACTGCTCGATTGTTCTACCGTACAACTTCCATGATAAAAATTCTTTCGCGCCTCTCAAGCTCGTGGCTACTTCTGACCGATCTTTCTGTGTGTACTGTAACTCTCCAGTACTGTAAAGAGGTGCCAGACAGCGAGAAGTGATCAAGGGAAGGAAGGTACCACTGCTCGATTGTTGTGTGGTGGAGCTTGAATAAAAAAAAATGTTCCGTGTGTCTGAAGCTTTTGGCTACTTCTCCCATGCCTCTTTATGTGTAGGAGAACTGGCCAGCATTTCTCAAACAAACATTGAACAACAATGCATCGGCAAGAGATGAGAAATCACACTGCTCGACTGTTGTATGGGATACGTTGCAGAAAAAAACCATTCTCTATTTCTGAAGCTGATGGCTACTTCTTTCATATGTCTCCATGTGTGCTGAAACTCTCTAGTACGCTAAATAATTGATTAGACAACAATCAGTCAACAATGGATGAGAGGTCAGACTCGTGGCCCGCCGTGTGATCCACTTCCGATAAAAAAAAATATCTCGTCCGTCCAAAGTTTTTGGCTCACTCTGAGATCTGATCTTTCCTGTTCTAAATTTCTCTAGTCGTTGAAAAAAAAATATCAGTCTCAAGAAATCGGCAGAGAGGGAAATAGAGCAAGAATCGGATGTTTAAGGTACAGGCTTGGTAAAAAAAAAATCGATTTCCCGTGTCCGACGCTTCTAGTCTCTTCTCACATATGTTTTGATACGTGTGAGACTTTCCTCGTACTGTACAAAAAATATTAAACAACAATAGGTCATCAAGGGACGACGGGTGATACTGCTCGATTGTTCTACCGTAGAACTTCCATGATAAAAATTCTTTGGCGCCTCTCAAGCTCGTGGCTACTTCTGACCGATCTTTCTGTGTGTACTGTAACTCTCCAGTACTGTAAAGAGGTGCCAGACAGCGAGAAGTGATCAAGGGAAGGAAGGTACCACTGCTCGATTGTTGTGTGGTGGAGCTTGAATAAAAAAAATGTTCCGTGTGTCTGAAGCTTTTGGCTACTTCTCCCATGCCTCTTTATGTGTAGGAGAAATGGCCAGCATTTCTCAAACAAACATTGGACAACAATGCATCGGCAAGAGATGAGAAATCACACTGCTCGACTGTTGTATGGGATACGTTGCAGAAAAAAACCATTCTCTATTTCTGAAGCTTCTGGCTACTTCTTTCATGTGTGTCCATGTGTGCTGAAACTCTCTAGTACGCTAAATAATTGATTAGACAACAATCAGTCAACAATGGATGAGAGGTCAGACTCGTGGCCCGCCGTGTGATACCCTTCCGATAAAAAAAAATATCTCGTCCGTCCGAAGTTTGTGGCTCACTCTGAGATCTGTTCTTTCCTGTTCTAAATTTCTCTAGTCGTTGAAAAAAAAATATCAGTCTCAAGAAATCGGCAGAGAGGGAAATAGAGCAAGAATCGAATGTTTAAGGTACAGGCTTGGTAAAAAAAAAATCGATTTCCCGTGTCCGACGCTTCTAGTCTCTTCTCACATATGTTTTGATACGTGTGAGACTTTCCTCGTACTGTACAAAAAATATTAAAGAACAATAGGTCATCAAGGGACGACGGGTGATACTGCTCGATTGTTCTACCGTACAACTTCCATGATAAAAATTCTTTCGCGCCTCTCAAGCTCGTGGCTACTTCTGACCGATCTTTCTGTGTGTACTGTAACTCTCCAGTACTGTAAAGAGGTGCCAGACAGCGAGAAGTGATCAAGGGAAGGAAGGTACCACTGCTCGATTGTTGTGTGGTGGAGCTTGTATAAAAAAAAATGTTCCGTGTGTCTGAAGCTTTTGGCTACTTCTCCCATGCCTCTTTATGCGTAGGAGAACTGGCCAGCATTTCTCAAACAAACATTGAACAACAATGCATCGGCAAGAGATGAGAAATCACACTGCTCGACTGTTGTATGGGATACGTTGCAGAAAAAAACCATTCTCTATTTCTGAAGCTTCTGGCTACTTCTTTCATATGTCTCCATGTGTGCTGAAACTCTCTAGTACGCTAAATAATTGATTAGACAACAATCAGTCAACAATGGATGAGAGGTCAGACTCGTGGCCCGCCGTGTGATCCACTTCCGATAAAAAAAAATATCTCGTCCGTCCAAAGTTTTTGGCTCACTCTGAGATCTGTTCTTTCCTGTTCTAAATTTATCTAGTCCTTGAAAAAAAATATCAGTCTCAAGAAATCGGCAGAGAGGGAAATAGAGCAAGAATCGGATGTTTAAGGTACAGGCTTGGTAAAAAAAAATCGATTTCCCGTGTCCGACGCTTCTAGTCTCTTCTCACATATGTTTTGATACGTGTGAGACTTTCCTCGTACTGTACAAAAAATATTAAACAACAATAGGTCATCAAGGGACGACGGGTGATACTGCTCGATTGTTCTACCGTAGAACTTCCATGATAAAAATTCTTTCGCGCCTCTCAAGCTCGTGGCTACTTCTGACCGATCTTTCTGTGTGTACTGTAACTCTCCAGTACTGTAAAGAGGTGCCAGACAGCGAGAAGTGATCAAGGGAAGGAAGGTACCACTGCTCGATTGTTGTGTGGTGGAGCTTGAATAAAAAAAAATGTTCCGTGTGTCTGAAGCTTTTGGCTACTTCTCCCATGCCTCTTTATGTGTAGGAGAAATGGCCAGCATTTCTCAAACAAACATTGGACAACAATGCATCGGCAAGAGATGAGAAATCACACTGCTCGACTGTTGTATGGGTTACGTTGCAGAAAAAAACCATTCTCTATTTCTGAAGCTTCTGGCTACTTCTTTCATGTGTGTCCATGTGTGCTGAAACTCTCTAGTACGCTAAATAATTGATTAGACAACAATCAGTCAACAATGGATGAGAGGTCAGACTCGTGGCCCGCCGTGTGATACCCTTCCGATAAAAAAAAATATCTCGTCCGTCCGAAGTTTGTGGCTCACTCTGAGATCTGTTCTTTCCTGTTCTAAATTTCTCTAGTCGTTGAAAAAAAAATATCAGTCTCAAGAAATCGGCAGAGAGGGAAATAGAGCAAGAATCGAATGTTTAGGGTACAGGCTTGGTAAAAAAAATCGATTTCCCGTGTCCGAAGCTTCTTGTCTCTTCTCACATATGTTTTGATACGTGTGAGACTTTCCTCGTACTGTACAAAAAATATTAAACAACAATAGGTCATCAAGGGACGACGGGTGATACTGCTCGATTGTTCTACCGTACAACTTCCATGATAAAAATTCTTTGGCGCCTCTCAAGCTCGTGGCTACTTCTGACCGATCTTTCTGTGTGTACTGTAACTCTCCAGTACTGTAAAGAGGTGCCAGACAGCGAGAAGTGATCAAGGGAAGGAAGGTACCACTGCTCGATTGTTGTGTGGTGGAGTTTAAAATAAAAAAAATGTTTCGTGTGTCTGAAGCTTTTGGCTACTTCACCCATGCCTCTTTATGTGTAGGAGAACTGGCCAGCATTTCTCAAACAAACATTGGACAACAATGCATCGGCAAGAGATGAGAAATCACACTGCTCGACTGTTGTATGGGATACTTTGCAGAAAAAAACCATTCTCTATTTCTGAAGCTTCTGGCTACTTCTTTCATATGTCTCCATGTGTGCTGAAACTCTCTAGTACGCTAAATAATTGATTAGATAACAATCAGTCAACAATGGATGAGACGTCAGACTCGTGGCCCGCCGTGTGATACACTTCCGATAAAAAAAAATATCTCGTCCGTCCGAAGTTTTTGGCTCACTCTGAGATCTGTTCTTTCCCGTTCTAAATTTCTCTAGTCGTTGAAAAAAAAAATATCAGTCTCAAGAAATCGGCAGAGAGGGAAATAGAGCAAGAATCGGATGTTTAAGGTACAGGCTTGGTAAAAAAAAATCGATTTCCCGTGTCCGAAGCTTCTAGTCTCTTCTCACATAAGTTTTGATACGTGTGAGACTTTCCTCGTACTGTACAAAAAATATTAAACAACAATAGGTCATCAAGGGACGACGGGTGATACTGCTCGATTGTTCTACCGTACAACTTCCATGATAAAAATTCTTTCGCGCCTCTCAAGCTCGTGGCTACTTCTGACCGATCTTTCTGTGTGTACTGTAACTCTCCAGTACTGTAAAGAGGTGCCAGACAGCGAGAAGTGATCAAGGGAAGGAAGGTACCACTGCTCGATTGTTGTGTGGTGGAGCTTGAATAAAAAAAAATGTTCCCTGTGTCTGAAGCTTTTGGCTACTTCTCCCATGCCTCTTTATGTGTAGGAGAACTGGCCAGCATTTCTCAAACAAACATTGAACAACAATGCATCGGCAAGAGATGAGAAATCACACTGCTCGACTGTTGTATGGGATACGTTGCAGAAAAAAACCATTCTCTATTTCTGAAGCTGATGGCTACTTCTTTCATATGTCTCCATGTGTGCTGAAACTCTCTAGTACGCTAAATAATTGATTAGACAACAATCAGTCAACAATGGATGAGAGGTCAGACTCGTGGCCCGCCGTGTGATCCACTTCCGATAAAAAAAAATATCTCGTCCGTCCAAAGTTTTTGGCTCACTTTGAGATCTGATCTTTCCTGTTCTAAATTTCTCTAGTCGTTGAAAAAAAAATATCAGTCTCAAGAAATCGGCAGAGAGGGAAATAGAGCAAGAATCGAATGTTTAGGGTACAGGCTTGGTAAAAAAAATCGATTTCCCGTGTCCGAAGCTTCTTGTCTCTTCTCACATATGTTTTGATACGTGTGAGACTTTCCTCGTACTGTACAAAAAATATTAAACAACAATAGGTCATCAAGGGACGACGGGTGATACTGCTCGATTGTTCTACCGTACAACTTCCATGATAAAAATTCTTTGGCGCCTCTCAAGCTCGTGGCTACTTCTGACCGATCTTTCTGTGTGTACTGTAACTCTCCAGTACTGTAAAGAGGTGCCAGACAGCGAGAAGTGATCAAGGGAAGGAAGGTACCACTGCTCGATTGTTGTGTGGTGGAGTTTAAAATAAAAAAAATGTTTCGTGTGTCTGAAGCTTTTGGCTACTTCACCCATGCCTCTTTATGTGTAGGAGAACTGGCCAGCATTTCTCAAACAAACATTGGACAACAATGCATCGGCAAGAGATGAGAAATCACACTGCTCGACTGTTGTATGGGATACTTTGCAGAAAAAAACCATTCTCTATTTCTGAAGCTTCTGGCTACTTCTTTCATATGTCTCCATGTGTGCTGAAACTCTCTAGTACGCTAAATAATTGATTAGATAACAATCAGTCAACAATGGATGAGACGTCAGACTCGTGGCCCGCCGTGTGATACACTTCCGATAAAAAAAAATATCTCGTCCGTCCGAAGTTTTTGGCTCACTCTGAGATCTGTTCTTTCCCGTTCTAAATTTCTCTAGTCGTTGAAAAAAAAAATATCAGTCTCAAGAAATCGGCAGAGAGGGAAATAGAGCAAGAATCGGATGTTTAAGGTACAGGCTTGGTAAAAAAAAATCGATTTCCCGTGTCCGAAGCTTCTAGTCTCTTCTCACATAAGTTTTGATACGTGTGAGACTTTCCTCGTACTGTACAAAAAATATTAAACAACAATAGGTCATCAAGGGACGACGGGTGATACTGCTCGATTGTTCTACCGTACAACTTCCATGATAAAAATTCTTTCGCGCCTCTCAAGCTCGTGGCTACTTCTGACCGATCTTTCTGTGTGTACTGTAACTCTCCAGTACTGTAAAGAGGTGCCAGACAGCGAGAAGTGATCAAGGGAAGGAAGGTACCACTGCTCGATTGTTGTGTGGTGGAGCTTGAATAAAAAAAAATGTTCCGTGTGTCTGAAGCTTTTGGCTACTTCTCCCATGCCTCTTTATGTGTAGGAGAACTGGCCAGCATTTCTCAAACAAACATTGAACAACAATGCATCGGCAAGAGATGAGAAATCACACTGCTCGACTGTTGTATGGGATACGTTGCAGAAAAAAACCATTCTCTATTTCTGAAGCTGATGGCTACTTCTTTCATATGTCTCCATGTGTGCTGAAACTCTCTAGTACGCTAAATAATTGATTAGACAACAATCAGTCAACAATGGATGAGAGGTCAGACTCGTGGCCCGCCGTGTGATCCACTTCCGATAAAAAAAAATATCTCGTCCGTCCAAAGTTTTTGGCTCACTCTGAGATCTGATCTTTCCTGTTCTAAATTTCTCTAGTCGTTGAAAAAAAAATATCAGTCTCAAGAAATCGGCAGAGAGGGAAATAGAGCAAGAATCGGATGTTTAAGGTACAGGCTTGGTAAAAAAAAAATCGATTTCCCGTGTCCGACGCTTCTAGTCTCTTCTCACATATGTTTTGATACGTGTGAGACTTTCCTCGTACTGTACAAAAAATATTAAACAACAATAGGTCATCAAGGGACGACGGGTGATACTGCTCGATTGTTCTACCGTAGAACTTCCATGATAAAAATTCTTTCGCGCCTCTCAAGCTCGTGGCTACTTCTGACCGATCTTTCTGTGTGTACTGTAACTCTCCAGTACTGTAAAGAGGTGCCAGACAGCGAGAAGTGATCAAGGGAAGGAAGGTACCACTGCTCGATTGTTGTGTGGTGGAGCTTGAATAAAAAAAAATGTTCCGTGTGTCTGAAGCTTTTGGCTACTTCTCCCATGCCTCTTTATGTGTAGGAGAAATGGCCAGCATTTCTCAAACAAACATTGGACAACAATGCATCGGCAAGAGATGAGAAATCACACTGCTCGACTGTTGTATGGGATACGTTGCAGAAAAAAACCATTCTCTATTTCTGAAGCTTCTGGCTACTTCTTTCATGTGTGTCCATGTGTGCTGAAACTCTCTAGTACGCTAAATAATTGATTAGACAACAATCAGTCAACAATGGATGAGAGGTCAGACTCGTGGCCCGCCGTGTGATACCCTTCCGATAAAAAAAAATATCTCGTCCGTCCGAAGTTTGTGGCTCACTCTGAGATCTGTTCTTTCCTGTTCTAAATTTCTCTAGTCGTTGAAAAAAAAATATCAGTCTCAAGAAATCGGCAGAGAGGGAAATAGAGCAAGAATCGAATGTTTAGGGTACAGGCTTGGTAAAAAAAATCGATTTCCCGTGTCCGAAGCTTCTTGTCTCTTCTCACATATGTTTTGATACGTGTGAGACTTTCCTCGTACTGTACAAAAAATATTAAACAACAATAGGTCATCAAGGGACGACGGGTGATACTGCTCGATTGTTCTACCGTACAACTTCCATGATAAAAATTCTTTGGCGCCTCTCAAGCTCGTGGCTACTTCTGACCGATCTTTCTGTGTGTACTGTAACTCTCCAGTACTGTAAAGAGGTGCCAGACAGCGAGAAGTGATCAAGGGAAGGAAGGTACCACTGCTCGATTGTTGTGTGGTGGAGTTTAAAATAAAAAAAATGTTTCGTGTGTCTGAAGCTTTTGGCTACTTCACCCATGCCTCTTTATGTGTAGGAGAACTGGCCAGCATTTCTCAAACAAACATTGGACAACAATGCATCGGCAAGAGATGAGAAATCACACTGCTCGACTGTTGTATGGGATACTTTGCAGAAAAAACCCATTCTCTATTTCTGAAGCTTCTGGCTACTTCTTTCATATGTCTCCATGTGTGCTGAAACTCTCTAGTACGCTAAATAATTGATTAGACAACAATCAGTCAACAATGGATGAGAGGTCAGACTCGTGGCCCGCCGTGTGATACACTTCCGATAAAAAAAAATATCTCGTCCGTCCGAAGTTTTTGGCTCACTCTGAGATCTGATCTTTCCTGTTTTAAATTTCTCTAGTCGTTGAAAAAAAAATATCAGTCTCAAGAAATCGGCAGAGAGGGAAATAGAGCAAGAATCGGATGTTTAAGGTACAGGCTTGGTAAAAAAAAAATCGATTTCCCGTGTCCGACGCTTCTAGTCTCTTCTCACATATGTTTTGATACGTGTGAGACTTTCCTCGTACTGTACAAAAAATATTAAACAACAATAGGTCATCAAGGGACGACGGGTGATACTGCTCGATTGTTCTACCGTAGAACTTCCATGATAAAAATTCTTTCGCGCCTCTCAAGCTCGTGGCTACTTCTGACCGATCTTTCTGTGTGTACTGTAACTCTCCAGTACTGTAAAGAGGTGCCAGACAGCGAGAAGTGATCAAGGGAAGGAAGGTACCACTGCTCGATTGTTGTGTGGTGGAGCTTGAATAAAAAAAAATGTTCCGTGTGTCTGAAGCTTTTGGCTACTTCTCCCATGCCTCTTTATGTGTAGGAGAAATGGCCAGCATTTCTCAAACAAACATTGGACAACAATGCATCGGCAAGAGATGAGAAATCACACTGCTCGACTGTTGTATGGGATACGTTGCAGAAAAAAACCATTCTCTATTTCTGAAGCTTCTGGCTACTTCTTTCATGTGTGTCCATGTGTGCTGAAACTCTCTAGTACGCTAAATAATTGATTAGACAACAATCAGTCAACAATGGATGAGAGGTCAGACTCGTGGCCCGCCGTGTGATCCACTTCCGATAAAAAAAAATATCTCGTCCGTCCGAAGTTTTTGGCTCACTCTGAGATTTGTTCTTTCCTGTTCTAAATTTCTCTAGTCGTTGAAAAAATAATATCAGTCTCAAGATATCGGCAGAGAGGGAAATAGAGCAAGAATCGGATGTTTAGGGTACAGGCTTGGTAAAAAAAAATCGATTTCCCGTGTCCGAAGCTTCTAGTCTCTTCTCACATATGTTTTGATACGTGTGAGACTTTCCTCGTACTGTACAAAAAATATTAAACAACAATAGGTCATCAAGGGACGACGGGTGATACTGCTCGATTGTTCTACCGTACAACTTCCATGATAAAAATTCTTTCGCGCCTCTCAAGCTCGTGGCTACTTCTGACCGATCTTTCTGTGTGTACTGTAACTCTCCAGTACTGTAAAGAGGTGCCAGACAGCGAGAAGTGATCAAGGGAAGGAAGGTACCACTGCTCGATTGTTGTGTGGTGGAGCTTGAATAAAAAAAAATGTTCCGTGTGTCTGAAGCTTTTGGCTACTTCTCCCATGCCTCTTTATGTGTAGGAGAACTGGCCAGCATTTCTCAAACAAACATTGAACAACAATGCATCGGCAAGAGATGAGAAATCACACTGCTCGACTGTTGTATGGGATACGTTGCAGAAAAAAACCATTCTCTATTTCTGAAGCTGATGGCTACTTCTTTCATATGTCTCCATGTGTGCTGAAACTCTCTAGTACGCTAAATAATTGATTAGACAACAATCAGTCAACAATGGATGAGAGGTCAGACTCGTGGCCCGCCGTGTGATCCACTTCCGATAAAAAAAAATATCTCGTCCGTCCAAAGTTTTTGGCTCACTCTGAGATCTGATCTTTCCTGTTCTAAATTTCTCTAGTCGTTGAAAAAAAAATATCAGTCTCAAGAAATCGGCAGAGAGGGAAATAGAGCAAGAATCGGATGTTTAAGGTACAGGCTTGGTAAAAAAAAAATCGATTTCCCGTGTCCGACGCTTCTAGTCTCGTCTCACATATGTTTTGATACGTGTGAGACTTTCCTCGTACTGTACAAAAAATATTAAAGAACAAGAGGTCATCAAGGGACGACGGGTGATACTGCTCGATTGTTCTACCATACAACTTCCATGATAAAAATTCTTTCGCGCCTCTCAAGCTCGTGGCTACTTCTGACCGATCTTTCTGTGTGTACTGTAACTCTCCAGTACTGTAAAGAGGTGCCAGACAGCGAGAAGTGATCAAGGGAAGGAAGGTACCACTGCTCGATTGTTGTGTGGTGGAGCTTGAATAAAAAACAATGTTCCGTGTGTCTGAAGCTTTTGGCTACTTCTCCCATGCCTCTTTATGCGTAGGAGAACTGGCCAGCATTTCTCAAACAAACATTGAACAACAATGCATCGGTAAGAGATGAGAAATCACACTGCTCGACTGTTGTATGGGATACGTTGCAGAAAAAAACCATTCTCTATTTCTGAAGCTTCTGGCTACTTCTTTCATATGTCTCCATGTGTGCTGAAACTCTCTAGTACGCTAAATAATTGATTAGACAACAATCAGTCAACAATGGATGAGAGGTCAGACTCGTGGCCCGCCGTGTGATCCACTTCCGATAAAAAAAAATATCTCGTCCGTCCGAAGTTTTTGGCTCACTCTGAGATTTGTTCTTTCCTGTTCTAAATTTCTCTAGTCGTTGAAAAAAAAATATCAGTCTCAAGATATCGGCAGAGAGGGAAATAGAGCAAGAATCGGATGTTTAGGGTACAGGCTTGGTAAAAAAAAATCGATTTCCCGTGTCCGAAGCTTCTAGTCTCTTCTCACATATGTTTTGATACGTGTGAGACTTTCCTCGTACTGTACAAAAAATATTAAACAACAATAGGTCATCAAGGGACGACGGGTCATACTGCTCGATTGTTCTACCGTACAACTTCCATGATAAAAATTCTTTCGCGCCTCTCAAGCTCGTGGCTCCTTCTGACCGATCTTTCTGTGTGTACTGTAACTCTCCAGTACTGTAAAGAGGTGCCAGACAGCGAGAAGTGATCAAGGGAAGGAAGGTACCACTGCTCGATTGTTGTGTGGTGGAGCTTGAATAAAAAAAAATGTTCCGTATGTCTGAAGCTTTTCGCTACTTCTCCCATGCCTCTTTATGTGTAGGAGAACTGGCCAGCATTTCTCAAACAAACATTGGACAACAATGCATCGGCAAGAGAAGAGAAATCACACTGCTCGACTGTTGTATGGGATACTTTGCAGAAAAAAAACCATTCTTTATTTCTGAAGCTTCTGGCTACTTCTTTCATATGTCTCCATGTGTGCTGAAACTCTCTAGTACGCTAAATAATTGATTAGACAACAATCAGTCAACAATGGATGAGAGGTCAGACTCGTGGCCCGCCGTGTGATACACTTCCGATAAAAAAAAATACCTCGTCCGTCCGAAGTTTTTGGCTCACTCTGAGATCTGTTCTTTCCTGTTCTAAATTTCTCTAGTCGTTGAAAAAAAATATCAGTCTCAAGAAATCGGCAGAGAGGGAAATAGAGCAAGAATCGGATGTTTAAGATACAGGCTTGGTAAAAAAAAATCGATTTCCCGTGTCCGAAGCTTCTAGTCTCTTCTCACATAAGTTTTGATACGTGTGAGACTTTCCTCGTACTGTACAAAAAATATTAAACAACAATAGGTCATCATGGCACGATGGGTGATACTGCTCGATTGTTCTACCGTCCTAAGTATCCCATAGTGAGTGAGTGAGCCAAAAACTTCGGACGGACGAGATATTTTTTTTTATCGGAAGTGGATCACACGGCGGGCCACGAGTCTGACCTCTCATCCATTGTTGACTGATTGTTGTCTAATCAATTATTTAGCGTACTAGAGAGTTTCAGCACACATGGACACACATGAAAGAAGTAGCCAGAAGCTTCAGAAATAGAGAATGGTTTTTTTCTGCAACGTATCCCATACAACAGTCGAGCAGTGTGATTTCTCATCTCTTGCCGATGCATTGTTGTCCAATGTTTGTTTGAGAAATGCTGGCCATTTCTCCTACACATAAAGAGGCATGGGAGAAGTAGCCAAAAGCTTCAGACACACGGAACATTTTTTTTTATTCAAGCTCCACCACACAACAATCGAGCAGTGGTACCTTCCTTCCCTTGATCACTTCTCGCTGTCTGGCACCTCTTTACAGTACTGGAGAGTTACAGTACACACAGAAAGATCGGTCAGAAGTAGCCACGAGGTTGAGAGGCGCGAAAGAATTTTTATCATGGAAGTTCTACGGTAGAACAATCGAGCAGTATCACCCGTCGTCCCTTGATGACCTATTGTTGTTTAATATTTTTTGTACAGTACGAGGAAAGTCTCACACGTATCAAAACATATGTGAGAAGAGACTAGAAGCTTCGGACACGGGAAATCGATTTTTTTTTACCAAGCCTGTACCCTAAACATCCGATTCTTGCTCTATTTCCCTCTCTGCCGATATCTTGAGACTGATATTATTTTTTCAACGACTAGAGAAATTTAGAACAGGAAAGAACAAATCTCAGAGTGAGCCAAAAACTTCGGACGGGCGAGATATTTTTTTTTATCGGAAGTGGATCACACGGCGGGCCACGAGTCTGACCTCTCATCCATTGTTGACTGATTGTTGTCTAATCAATTATTTAGCGTACTAGAGAGTTTCAGCACACATGGACACACATGAAAGAAGTAGCCAGAAGCTTCAGAAATAGAGAATGGTTTTTTTCTGCAACGTATCCCATACAACAGTCGAGCAGTGTGATTTCTCATCTCTTGCCGATGCATTGTTGTCCAATGTTTGTTTGAGAAATGCTGGCCATTTCTCCTACACATAAAGAGGCATGGGAGAAGTAGCCAAAAGCTTCAGACACACGGAACATTTTTTTTTATTCAAGCTCCACCACACAACAATCGAGCAGTGGTACCTTCCTTCCCTTGATCACTTCTCGCTGTCTGGCACCTCTTTACAGTACTGGAGAGTTACAGTACACACAGAAAGATCGGTCAGAAGTAGCCACGAGCTTGAGAGGCGCGAAAGAATTTTTATCATGGAAGTTCTACGGTAGAACAATCGAGCAGTATCACCCGTCGTCCCTTGATGACCTATTGTTGTTTAATATTTTTTGTACAGTACGAGGAAAGTCTCACACGTATCAAAACATATGTGAGAAGAGACTAGAAGCGTCGGACACGGGAAATCGATTTTTTTTTACCAAGCCTGTACCTTAAACATCCGATTCTTGCTCTATTTCCCTCTCTGCCGATTTCTTGAGACTGATATTTTTTTTCAACGACTAGAGAAATTTAGAACAGGAAAGAACAGATCTCAGAGTGAGCCAAAAACTTTGGACGGACGAGATATTTTTTTTTATCGGAAGTGGATCACACGGCGGGCCACGAGTCTGACCTCTCATCCATTGTTGACTGATTGTTGTCTAATCAATTATTTAGCGTACTAGAGAGTTTCAGCACACATGGAGACATATGAAAGAAGTAGCCAGAAGCTTCAGAAATAGAGAATGGTTTTTTTCTGCAACGTATCCCATACAACAGTCGAGCAGTGTGATTTCTCATCTCTTACCGATGCATTGTTGTTCAATGTTTGTTTGAGAAATGCTGGCCAGTTCTCCTACGCATAAAGAGGCATGGGAGAAGTAGCCAAAAGCTTCAGACACACGGAACATTGTTTTTTATTCAAGCTCCACCACACAACAATCGAGCAGTGGTACCTTCCTTCCCTTCATCACTTCTCGCTGTCTGGCACCTCTTTACAGTACTGGAGAGTTACAGTACACACAGAAAGATCGGTCAGAAGTAGCCACGAGCTTGAGAGGCGCGAAAGAATTTTTATCATGGAAGTTGTACGGTAGAACAATCGAGCAGTATCACCCGTCGTCCCTTGATGACCTATTGTTGTTTAATATTTTTTGTACAGTACGAGGAAAGTCTCACACGTATCAAAACTTATGTGAGAAGAGACTAGAAGCTTCGGACACGGGAAATCGATTTTTTTTTACCAAGCCTGTACCTTAAACATCCGATTCTTGCTCTATTTCCCTCTCTGCCGATTTCTTGAGACTGATATTTTTTTTTTCAACGACTAGAGAAATTTAGAACGGGAAAGAACAGATCTCAGAGTGAGCCAAAAACTTCGGACGGACGAGATATTTTTTTTTATCGGAAGTGTATCACACGGCGGGCCACGAGTCTGACCTCTCATCCATTGTTGACTGATTGTTGTCTAATCAATTATTTAGCGTACTAGAGAGTTTCAGCACACATGGAGACATATGAAAGAAGTAGCCAGAAGCTTCAGAAATAGAGAATGGGTTTTTTCTGCAAAGTATCCCATACAACAGTCGAGCAGTGTGATTTCTCATCTCTTGCCGATGCATTGTTGTCCAATGTTTGTTTGAGAAATGCTGGCCAGTTCTCCTACACATAAAGAGGCATGGGTGAAGTAGCCAAAAGCTTCAGACACACGAAACATTTTTTTTATTTTAAACTCCACCACACAACAATCGAGCAGTGGTACCTTCCTTCCCTTGATCACTTCTCGCTGTCTGGCACCTCTTTACAGTACTGGAGAGTTACAGTACACACAGAAAGATCGGTCAGAAGTAGCCACGAGCTTGAGAGGCGCCAAAGAATTTTTATCATGGAAGTTGTACGGTAGAACAATCGAGCAGTATCACCCGTCGTCCCTTGATGACCTATTGTTGTTTAATATTTTTTGTACAGTACGAGGAAAGTCTCACACGTATCAAAACATATGTGAGAAGAGACAAGAAGCTTCGGACACGGGAAATCGATTTTTTTTACCAAGCCTGTACCCTAAACATTCGATTCTTGCTCTATTTCCCTCTCTGCCGATTTCTTGAGACTGATATTTTTTTTTCAACGACTAGAGAAATTTAGAACAGGAAAGAACAGATCTCAGAGTGAGCCACAAACTTCGGACGGACGAGATATTTTTTTTTATCGGAAGGGTATCACACGGCGGGCCACGAGTCTGACCTCTCATCCATTGTTGACTGATTGTTGTCTAATCAATTATTTAGCGTACTAGAGAGTTTCAGCACACATGGACACACATGAAAGAAGTAGCCAGAAGCTTCAGAAATAGAGAATGGTTTTTTTCTGCAACGTATCCCATACAACAGTCGAGCAGTGTGATTTCTCATCTCTTGCCGATGCATTGTTGTCCAATGTTTGTTTGAGAAATGCTGGCCATTTCTCCTACACATAAAGAGGCATGGGAGAAGTAGCCAAAAGCTTCAGACACACGGAACATTTTTTTTTATTCAAGCTCCACCACACAACAATCGAGCAGTGGTACCTTCCTTCCCTTGATCACTTCTCGCTGTCTGGCACCTCTTTACAGTACTGGAGAGTTACAGTACACACAGAAAGATCGGTCAGAAGTAGCCACGAGCTTGAGAGGCGCGAAAGAATTTTTATCATGGAAGTGCTACGGTAGAACAATCGAGCAGTATCACCCGTCGTCCCTTGATGACCTATTGTTGTTTAATATTTTTTGTACAGTACGAGGAAAGTCTCACACGTATCAAAACATATGTGAGAAGAGACTAGAAGCGTCGGACACGGGAAATCGATTTTTTTTTTACCAAGCCTGTACCTTAAACATCCGATTCTTGCTCTATTTCCCTCTCTGCCGATTTCTTGAGACTGATATTTTTTTTTCAACGACTAGAGAAATTTAGAACAGGAAAGATCAGATCTCAGAGTGAGCCAAAAACTTTGGACGGACGAGATATTTTTTTTTATCGGAAGTGGATCACACGGCGGGCCACGAGTCTGACCTCTCATCCATTGTTGACTGATTGTTGTCTAATCAATTATTTAGCGTACTAGAGAGTTTCAGCACACATGGAGACATATGAAAGAAGTCGCCATCAGCTTCAGAAATAGAGAATGGTTTTTTTCTGCAACGTATCCCATACAACAGTCGAGCAGTGTGATTTCTCATCTCTTGCCGATGCATTGTTGTTCAATGTTTGTTTGAGAAATGCTGGCCAGTTCTCCTACACATAAAGAGGCATGGGAGAAGTAGCCAAAAGCTTCAGACACACGGAACATTTTTTTTTATTCAAGCTCCACCACACAACAATCGAGCAGTGGTACCTTCCTTCCCTTGATCACTTCTCGCTGTCTGGCACCTCTTTACAGTACTGGAGAGTTACAGTACACACAGAAAGATCGGTCAGAAGTAGCCACGAGCTTGAGAGGCGCGAAAGAATTTTTATCATGGAAGTTGTACGGTAGAACAATCGAGCAGTATCACCCGTCGTCCCTTGATGACCTATTGTTGTTTAATATTTTTTGTACAGTACGAGGAAAGTCTCACACGTATCAAAACTTATGTGAGAAGAGACTAGAAGCTTCGGACACGGGAAATCGATTTTTTTTTACCAAGCCAGTACCTTAAACATCCGATTCTTGCTCTATTTCCCTCTCTGCCGATTTCTTGAGACTGATATTTTTTTTTTCAACGACTAGAGAAATTTAGAACGGGAAAGAACAGATCTCAGAGTGAGCCAAAAACTTCGGACGGACGAGATATTTTTTTTTATCGGAAGTGTATCACACGGCGGGCCACGAGTCTGACGTCTCATCCATTGTTGACTGATTGTTATCTAATCAATTATTTAGCGTACTAGAGAGTTTCAGCACACATGGAGACATATGAAAGAAGTAGCCAGAATCTTCAGAAATAGAGAATGGTTTTTTTCTGCAAAGTATCCCATACAACAGTCGAGCAGTGTGATTTCTCATCTCTTGCCGATGCATTGTTGTCCAATGTTTGTTTGAGAAATGCTGGCCAGTTCTCCTACACATAAAGAGGCATGGGTGAAGTAGCCAAAAGCTTCAGACACACGAAACATTTTTTTTATTTTAAACTCCACCACACAACAATCGAGCAGTGGTACCTTCCTTCCCTTGATCACTTCTCGCTGTCTGGCACCTCTTTACAGTACTGGAGAGTTGCAGTACACACAGAAAGATCGGTCAGAAGTAGCCACGAGCTTGAGAGGCGCCAAAGAATTTTTATCATGGAAGTTGTACGGTAGAACAATCGAGCAGTATCACCCGTCGTCCCTTGATGACCTATTGTTGTTTAATATTTTTTGTACAGTACAAGGAAAGTCTCACACGTATCAAAACATATGTGAGAAGAGACAAGAAGCTTCGGACACGGGAAATCGATTTTTTTTACCAAGCCTGTACCCTAAACATTCGATTCTTGCTCTATTTCCCTCTCTGCCGATTTCTTGAGACTGATATTTTTTTTTCAACGACTAGAGAAATTTAGAACAGGAAAGAACAGATCTCAGAGTGAGCCACAAACTTCGGACGGACGAGATATTTTTTTTTATCGGAAGGGTATCACACGGCGGGCCACGAGTCTGACCTCTCATCCATTGTTGACTGATTGTTGTCTAATCAATTATTTAGCGTACTAGAGAGTTTCAGCACACATGGACACACATGAAAGAAGTAGCCAGAAGCTTCAGAAATAGAGAATGGTTTTTTTCTGCAACGTAACCCATACAACAGTCGAGCAGTGTGATTTCTCATCTCTTGCCGATGCATTGTTGTCCAATGTTTGTTTGAGAAATGCTGGCCATTTCTCCTACACATAAAGAGGCATGGGAGAAGTAGCCAAAAGCTTCAGACACACGGAACATTTTTTTTTATTCAAGCTCCACCACACAACAATCGAGCAGTGGTACCTTCCTTCCCTTGATCACTTCTCGCTGTCTGGCACCTCTTTACAGTACTGGAGAGTTACAGTACACACAGAAAGATCGGTCAGAAGTAGCCACGAGCTTGAGAGGCGCGAAAGAATTATTATCATGGAAGTTCTACGGTAGAACAATCGAGCAGTATCACCCGTCGTCCCTTGATGACCTATTGTTGTTTAATATTTTTTGTACAGTACGAGGAAAGTCTCACACGTATCAAAACATATGTGAGAAGAGACTAGAAGCGTCGGACACGGGAAATCGATTTTTTTTTACCAAGCCTGTACCTTAAACATCCGATTCTTGCTCTATTTCCCTCTCTGCCGATTTCTTGAGACTGATATTTTTTTTCAAGGACTAGATAAATTTAGAACAGGAAAGAACAGATCTCAGAGTGAGCCAAAAACTTTGGACGGACGAGATATTTTTTTTTATCGGAAGTGGATCACACGGCGGGCCACGAGTCTGACCTCTCATCCATTGTTGACTGATTGTTGTCTAATCAATTATTTAGCGTACTAGAGAGTTTCAGCACACATGGAGACATATGAAAGAAGTAGCCAGAAGCTTCAGAAATAGAGAATGGTTTTTTTCTGCAACGTATCCCATACAACAGTCGAGCAGTGTGATTTCTCATCTCTTGCCGATGCATTGTTGTTCAATGTTTGTTTGAGAAATGCTGGCCAGTTCTCCTACGCATAAAGAGGCATGGGAGAAGTATCCAAAAGCTTCAGACACACGGAACATTTTTTTTTATTCAAGCTCCACCACACAACAATCGAGCAGTGGTACCTTCCTTCCCTTGATCACTTCTCGCTGTCTGGCACCTCTTTACAGTACTGGAGAGTTACAGTACACACAGAAAGATCGGTCAGAAGTAGCCACGAGCTTGAGAGGCGCGAAAGAATTTTTATCATGGAAGTTGTACGGTAGAACAATCGAGCAGTATCACCCGTCGTCCCTTGATGACCTATTGTTCTTTAATATTTTTTGTACAGTACGAGGAAAGTCTCACACGTATCAAAACATATGTGAGAAGAGACTAGAAGCGTCGGACACGGGAAATCGATTTTTTTTTTACCAAGCCTGTACCTTAAACATTCGATTCTTGCTCTATTTCCCTCTCTGCCGATTTCTTGAGACTGATATTTTTTTTTCAACGACTAGAGAAATTTAGAACAGGAAAGAACAGATCTCAGAGTGAGCCACAAACTTCGGACGGACGAGATATTTTTTTTTATCGGAAGGGTATCACACGGCGGGCCACGAGTCTGACCTCTCATCCATTGTTGACTGATTGTTGTCTAATCAATTATTTAGCGTACTAGAGAGTTTCAGCACACATGGACACACATGAAAGAAGTAGCCAGAAGCTTCAGAAATAGAGAATGGTTTTTTTCTGCAACGTATCCCATACAACAGTCGAGCAGTGTGATTTCTCATCTCTTGCCGATGCATTGTTGTCCAATGTTTGTTTGAGAAATGCTGGCCATTTCTCCTACACATAAAGAGGCATGGGAGAAGTAGCCAAAAGCTTCAGACACACGGAACATTTTTTTTTATTCAAGCTCCACCACACAACAATCGAGCAGTGGTACCTTCCTTCCCTTGATCACTTCTCGCTGTCTGGCACCTCTTTACAGTACTGGAGAGTTACAGTACACACAGAAAGATCGGTCAGAAGTAGCCACGAGCTTGAGAGGCGCCAAAGAATTTTTATCATGGAAGTTCTACGGTAGAACAATCGAGCAGTATCACCCGTCGTCCCTTGATGACCTATTGTTGTTTAATATTTTTTGTACAGTACGAGGAAAGTCTCACACGTATCAAAACATATGTGAGAAGAGACTAGAAGCGTCGGACACGGGAAATCGATTTTTTTTTTACCAAGCCTGTACCTTAAACATCCGATTCTTGCTCTATTTCCCTCTCTGCCGATTTCTTGAGACTGATATTTTTTTTTCAACGACTAGAGAAATTTAGAACAGGAAAGATCAGATCTCAGAGTGAGCCAAAAACTTTGGACGGACGAGATATTTTTTTTTATCGGAAGTGGATCACACGGCGGGCCACGAGTCTGACCTCTCATCCATTGTTGACTGATTGTTGTCTAATCAATTATTTAGCGTACTAGAGAGTTTCAGCACACATGGAGACATATGAAAGAAGTAGCCATCAGCTTCAGAAATAGAGAATGGTTTTTTTCTGCAACGTATCCCATACAACAGTCGAGCAGTGTGATTTCTCATCTCTTGCCGATGCATTGTTGTTCAATGTTTGTTTGAGAAATGCTGGCCAGTTCTCCTACACATAAAGAGGCATGGGAGAAGTAGCCAAAAGCTTCAGACACACGGAACATTTTTTTTTATTCAAGCTCCACCACACAACAATCGAGCAGTGGTACCTTCCTTCCCTTGATCACTTCTCGCTGTCTGGCACCTCTTTACAGTACTGGAGAGTTACAGTACACACAGAAAGATCGGTCAGAAGTAGCCACGAGCTTGAGAGGCGCGAAAGAATTTTTATCATGGAAGTTGTACGGTAGAACAATCGAGCAGTATCACCCGTCGTCCCTTGATGACCTATTGTTGTTTAATATTTTTTGTACAGTACGAGGAAAGTCTCACACGTATCAAAACTTATGTGAGAAGAGACTAGAAGCTTCGGACACGGGAAATCGATTTTTTTTTACCAAGCCTGTACCTTAAACATCCGATTCTTGCTCTATTTCCCTCTCTGCCGATTTCTTGAGACTGATATTTTTTTTTCAACGACTAGAGAAATTTAGAACAGGAAAGAACAGATCTCAGAGTGAGCCAAAAACTTCGGACGGACGAGATATTTTTTTTATCGGAAGTGTATCACACGGCGGGCCACGAGTCTGACCTCTCATCCATTGTTGACTGATTGTTGTCTAATCCATTATTTAGCGTACTAGAGAGTTTCAGCACACATGGAGACATATGAAAGAAGTAGCCAGAAGCTTCAGAAATAGAGAATGGTTTTTTTTCTGCAAAGTATCCCATACAACAGTCGAGCAGTGTGATTTCTCATCTCTTGCCGATGCATTGTTGTCCAATGTTTGTTTGAGAAATGCTGGCCAGTTCTCCTACACATAAAGAGGCATGGGAGAAGTAGCCAAAAGCTTCAGACACACGGAACATTTTTTTTTATTCAAGCTCCACCACACAACAATCGAGCAGTGGTACCTTCCTTCCCTTGATCACTTCTCGCTGTCTGGCACCTCTTTACAGTACTGGAGAGTTACAGTACACACAGAAAGATCGGTCAGAAGTAGCCACGAGCTTGAGAGGCGCGAAAGAATTTTTATCATGGAAGTTCTACGGTAGAACAATCGAGCAGTATCACCCGTCGTCCCTTGATGACCTATTGTTGTTTAATATTTTTTGTACAGTACGAGGAAAGTCTCACACGTATCAAAACATATGTGAGAAGAGACTAGAAGCGTCGGACACGGGAAATCGATTTTTTTTTTACCAAGCCTGTACCTTAAACATCCGATTCTTGCTCTATTTCCCTCTCTGCCGATTTCTTGAGACTGATATTTTTTTTTCAACGACTAGAGAAATTTAGAACAGGAAAGATCAGATCTCAGAGTGAGCCAAAAACTTTGGACGGACGAGATATTTTTTTTTATCGGAAGTGGATCACACGGCGGGCCACGAGTCTGACCTCTCATCCATTGTTGACTGATTGTTGTCTAATCAATTATTTAGCGTACTAGAGAGTTTCAGCACACATGGAGACATATGAAAGAAGTAGCCATCAGCTTCAGAAATAGAGAATGGTTTTTTTCTGCAACGTATCCCATACAACAGTCGAGCAGTGTGATTTCTCATCTCTTGCCGATGCATTGTTGTTCAATGTTTGTTTGAGAAATGCTGGCCAGTTCTCCTACACATAAAGAGGCATGGGAGAAGTAGCCAAAAGCTTCAGACACACGGAACATTTTTTTTTATTCAAGCTCCACCACACAACAATCGAGCAGTGGTACCTTCCTTCCCTTGATCACTTCTCGCTGTCTGGCACCTCTTTACAGTACTGGAGAGTTACAGTACACACAGAAAGATCGGTCAGAAGTAGCCACGAGCTTGAGAGGCGCGAAAGAATTTTTATCATGGAAGTTGTACGGTAGAACAATCGAGCAGTATCACCCGTCGTCCCTTGATGACCTATTGTTGTTTAATATTTTTTGTACAGTACGAGGAAAGTCTCACACGTATAAAAACTTATGTGAGAAGAGACTAGAAGCTTCGGACACGGGAAATCGATTTTTTTTTACCAAGCCTGTACCTTAAACATCCGATTCTTGCTCTATTTCCCTCTCTGCCGATTTCTTGAGACTGATATTTTTTTTTTCAACGACTAGAGAAATTTAGAACGGGAAAGAACAGATCTCAGAGTGAGCCAAAAACTTCGGACGGACGAGATATTTTTTTTTATCGGAAGTGTATCACACGGCGGGCCACGAGTCTGACGTCTCATCCATTGTTGACTGATTGTTATCTAATCAATTATGTAACGTACTAGAGAGTTTCAGCACACATGGAGACATATGAAAGAAGTAGCCAGAAGCTTCAGAAATAGAGAATGGTTTTTTTCTGCAAAGTATCCCATACAACAGTCGAGCAGTGTGATTTCTCATCTCTTGCCGATGCATTGTTGTCCAATGTTTGTTTGAGAAATGCTGGCCAGTTCTCCTACACATAAAGAGGCATGGGTGAAGTAGCCAAAAGCTTCAGACACACGAAACATTTTTTTTATTTTAAACTCCACCACACAACAATCGAGCAGTGGTACCTTCCTTCCCTTGATCACTTCTCGCTGTCTGGCACCTCTTTACAGTACTGGAGAGTTTCAGTACACACAGAAAGATCGGTCAGAAGTAGCCACGAGCTTGAGAGGCGCCAAAGAATTTTTATCATGGAAGTTGTACGGTAGAACAATCGAGCAGTATCACCCGTCGTCCCTTGATGACCTATGGTTGTTTAATATTTTTTGTACAGTACGAGGAAAGTCTCACACGTATCAAAACATATGTGAGAAGAGACAAGAAGCTTCGGACACGGGAAATCGATTTTTTTTACCAAGCCTGTACCCTAAACATTCGATTCTTGCTCTATTTCCCTCTCTGCCGATTTCTTGAGACTGATATTTTTTTTTCAACGACTAGAGAAATTTAGAACAGGAAAGAACAGATCTCAGAGTGAGCCACAAACTTCGGACGGACGAGATATTTTTTTTTATCGGAAGGGTATCACACGGCGGGCCACGAGTCTGACCTCTCATCCATTGTTGACTGATTGTTGTCTAATCAATTATTTAGCGTACTAGAGAGTTTCAGCACACATGGACACACATGAAAGAAGTAGCCAGAAGCTTCAGAAATAGAGAATGGTTTTTTTCTGCAACGTATCCCATACAACAGTCGAGCAGTGTGATTTCTCATCTCTTGCCGATGCATTGTTGTCCAATGTTTGTTTGAGAAATGCTGGCCATTTCTCCTACACATAAAGAGGCATGGGAGAAGTAGCCAAAAGCTTCAGACACACGGAACATTTTTTTTTATTCAAGCTCCACCACACAACAATCGAGCAGTGGTACCTTCCTTCCCTTGATCACTTCTCGCTGTCTGGCACCTCTTTACAGTACTGGAGAGTTACAGTACACACAGAAAGATCGGTCAGAAGTAGCCACGAGCTTGAGAGGCGCGAAAGAATTTTTATCATGGAAGTTCTACGGTAGAACAATCGAGCAGTATCACCCGTCGTCCCTTGATGACCTATTGTTGTTTAATATTTTTTGTACAGTACGAGGAAAGTCTCACACGTATCAAAACATATGTGAGAAGAGACTAGAAGCGTCGGACACGGGAAATCGATTTTTTTTTTACCAAGCCTGTACCTTAAACATCCGATTCTTGCTCTATTTCCCTCTCTGCCGATTTCTTGAGACTGATATTTTTTTTTCAACGACTAGAGAAATTTAGAACAGGAAAGATCAGATCTCAGAGTGAGCCAAAAACTTTGGACGGACGAGATATTTTTTTTTATCGGAAGTGGATCACACGGCGGGCCACGAGTCTGACCTCTCATCCATTGTTGACTGATTGTTGTCTAATCAATTATTTAGCGTACTAGAGAGTTTCAGCACACATGGAGACATATGAAAGAAGTAGCCATCAGCTTCAGAAATAGAGAATGGTTTTTTTCTGCAACGTATCCCATACAACAGTCGAGCAGTGTGATTTCTCATCTCTTGCCGATGCATTGTTGTTCAATGTTTGTTTGAGAAATGCTGGCCAGTTCTCCTACACATAAAGAGGCATGGGAGAAGTAGCCAAAAGCTTCAGACACACGGAACATTTTTTTTTATTCAAGCTCCACCACACAACAATCGAGCAGTGGTACCTTCCTTCCCTTGATCACTTCTCGCTGTCTGGCACCTCTTTACAGTACTGGAGAGTTACAGTACACACGGAAAGATCGGTCAGAAGTAGCCACGAGCTTGAGAGGCGCGAAAGAATTTTTATCATGGAAGTTGTACGGTAGAACAATCGAGCAGTATCACCCGTCGTCCCTTGATGACCTATTGTTGTTTAATATTTTTTGTACAGTACGAGGAAAGTCTCACACGTATCAAAACTTATGTGAGAAGAGACTAGAAGCTTCGGACACGGGAAATCGATTTTTTTTTACCAAGCCTGTACCTTAAACATCCGATTCTTGCTCTATTTCCCTCTCTGCCGATTTCTTGAGACTGATATTTTTTTTTTCAACGACTAGAGAAATTTAGAACGGGAAAGAACAGATCTCAGAGTGAGCCAAAAACTTCGGACGGACGAGATATTTTTTTTTATCGGAAGTGTATCACACGGCGGGCCACGAGTCTGACGTCTCATCCATTGTTGACTGATTGTTATCTAATCAATTATTTAGCGTACTAGAGAGTTTCAGCACACATGGAGACATATGAAAGAAGTAGCCAGAAGCTTCAGAAATAGAGAATGGTTTTTTTCTGCAAAGTATCCCATACAACAGTCGAGCAGTGTGATTTCTCATCTCTTGCCGATGCATTGTTGTCCAATGTTTGTTTGAGAAATGCTGGCCAGTTCTCCTACACATAAAGAGGCATGGGTGAAGTAGCTAAAAGCTTCAGACACACGAAACATTTTTTTTATTTTAAACTCCACCACACAACAATCGAGCAGTGGTACCTTCCTTCCCTTGATCACTTCTCGCTGTCTGGCACCTCTTTACAGTACTGGAGAGTTGCAGTACACACAGAAAGATCGGTCAGAAGTAGCCACGAGCTTGAGAGGCGCCAAAGAATTTTTATCATGGAAGTTGTACGGTAGAACAATCGAGCAGTATCACCCGTCGTCCCTTGATGACCTATTGTTGTTTAATATTTTTTGTACAGTACAAGGAAAGTCTCACACGTATCAAAACATATGTGAGAAGAGACAAGAAGCTTCGGACACGGGAAATCGATTTTTTTTACCAAGCCTGTACCCTAAACATTCGATTCTTGCTCTATTTCCCTCTCTGCCGATTTCTTGAGACTGATATTTTTTTTTCAACGACTAGAGAAATTTAGAACAGGAAAGAACAGATCTCAGAGTGAGCCACAAACTTCGGACGGACGAGATATTTTTTTTTATCGGAAGGGTATCACACGGCGGGCCACGAGTCTGACCTCTCATCCATTGTTGACTGATTGTTGTCTAATCAATTATTTAGCGTACTAGAGAGTTTCAGCACACATGGACACACATGAAAGAAGTAGCCAGAAGCTTCAGAAATAGAGAATGGTTTTTTTCTGCAACGTAACCCATACAACAGTCGAGCAGTGTGATTTCTCATCTTCTGCCGATGCATTGTTGTCCAATGTTTGTTTGAGAAATGCTGGCCATTTCTCCTACACATAAAGAGGCATGGGAGAAGTAGCCAAAAGCTTCAGACACACGGAACATTTTTTTTTATTCAAGCTCCACCACACAACAATCGAGCAGTGGTACCTTCCTTCCCTTGATCACTTCTCGCTGTCTGGCACCTCTTTACAGTACTGGAGAGTTACAGTACACACAGAAAGATCGGTCAGAAGTAGCCACGAGCTTGAGAGGCGCGAAAGAATTTTTATCATGGAAGTTCTACGGTAGAACAATCGAGCAGTATCACCCGTCGTCCCTTGATGACCTATTGTTGTTTAATATTTTTTGTACAGTACGAGGAAAGTCTCACACGTATCAAAACATATGTGAGAAGAGACTAGAAGCGTCGGACACGGGAAATCGATTTTTTTTTACCAAGCCTGTACCTTAAACATCCGATTCTTGCTCTATTTCCCTCTCTGCCGATTTCTTGAGACTGATATTTTTTTTCAAGGACTAGATAAATTTAGAACAGGAAAGAACAGATCTCAGAGTGAGCCAAAAACTTTGGACGGACGAGATATTTTTTTTTATCGGAAGTGGATCACACGGCGGGCCACGAGTCTGACCTCTCATCCATTGTTGACTGATTGTTGTCTAATCAATTATTTAGCGTACTAGAGAGTTTCAGCACACATGGAGACATATGAAAGAAGTAGCCAGAAGCTTCAGAAATAGAGAATGGTTTTTTTCTGCAACGTATCCCATACAACAGTCGAGCAGTGTGATTTCTCATCTCTTGCCGATGCATTGTTGTTCAATGTTTGTTTGAGAAATGCTGGCCAGTTCTCCTACGCATAAAGAGGCATGGGAGAAGTATCCAAAAGCTTCAGACACACGGAACATTTTTTTTTATTCAAGCTCCACCACACAACAATCGAGCAGTGGTACCTTCCTTCCCTTGATCACTTCTCGCTGTCTGGCACCTCTTTACAGTACTGGAGAGTTACAGTACACACAGAAAGATCGGTCAGAAGTAGCCACGAGCTTGAGAGGCGCGAAAGAATTTTTATCATGGAAGTTGTACGGTAGAACAATCGAGCAGTATCACCCGTCGTCCCTTGATGACCTATTGTTCTTTAATATTTTTTGTACAGTACGAGGAAAGTCTCACACGTATCAAAACATATGTGAGAAGAGACTAGAAGCGTCGGACACGGGAAATCGATTTTTTTTTTACCAAGCCTGTACCTTAAACATTCGATTCTTGCTCTATTTCCCTCTCTGCCGATTTCTTGAGACTGATATTTTTTTTTCAACGACTAGAGAAATTTAGAACAGGAAAGAACAGATCTCAGAGTGAGCCACAAACTTCGGACGGACGAGATATTTTTTTTTATCGGAAGGGTATCACACGGCGGGCCACGAGTCTGACCTCTCATCCATTGTTGACTGATTGTTGTCTAATCAATTATTTAGCGTACTAGAGAGTTTCAGCACACATGGACACACATGAAAGAAGTAGCCAGAAGCTTCAGAAATAGAGAATGGTTTTTTTCTGCAACGTATCCCATACAACAGTCGAGCAGTGTGATTTCTCATCTCTTGCCGATGCATTGTTGTCCAATGTTTGTTTGAGAAATGCTGGCCATTTCTCCTACACATAAAGAGGCATGGGAGAAGTAGCCAAAAGCTTCAGACACACGGAACATTTTTTTTTATTCAAGCTCCACCACACAACAATCGAGCAGTGGTACCTTCCTTCCCTTGATCACTTCTCGCTGTCTGGCACCTCTTTACAGTACTGGAGAGTTACAGTACACACAGAAAGATCGGTCAGAAGTAGCCACGAGCTTGAGAGGCGCCAAAGAATTTTTATCATGGAAGTTCTACGGTAGAACAATCGAGCAGTATCACCCGTCGTCCCTTGATGACCTATTTTTGTTTAATATTTTTTGTACAGTACGAGGAAAGTCTCACACGTATCAAAACATATGTGAGAAGAGACTAGAAGCGTCGGACACGGGAAATCGATTTTTTTTTTACCAAGCCTGTACCTTAAACATCCGATTCTTGCTCTATTTCCCTCTCTGCCGATTTCTTGAGACTGATATTTTTTTTTCAACGACTAGAGAAATTTAGAACAGGAAAGATCAGATCTCAGAGTGAGCCAAAAACTTTGGACGGACGAGATATTTTTTTTTATCGGAAGTGGATCACACGGCGGGCCACGAGTCTGACCTCTCATCCATTGTTGACTGATTGTTGTCTAATCAATTATTTAGCGTACTAGAGAGTTTCAGCACACATGGAGACATATGAAAGAAGTAGCCATCAGCTTCAGAAATAGAGAATGGTTTTTTTCTGCAACGTATCCCATACAACAGTCGAGCAGTGTGATTTCTCATCTCTTGCCGATGCATTGTTGTTCAATGTTTGTTTGAGAAATGCTGGCCAGTTCTCCTACACATAAAGAGGCATGGGAGAAGTAGCCAAAAGCTTCAGACACACGGAACATTTTTTTTTATTCAAGCTCCACCACACAACAATCGAGCAGTGGTACCTTCCTTCCCTTGATCACTTCTCGCTGTCTGGCACCTCTTTACAGTACTGGAGAGTTACAGTACACACAGAAAGATCGGTCAGAAGTAGCCACGAGCTTGAGAGGCGCGAAAGAATTTTTATCATGGAAGTTGTACGGTAGAACAATCGAGCAGTATCACCCGTCGTCCCTTGATGACCTATTGTTGTTTAATATTTTTTGTACAGTACGAGGAAAGTCTCACACGTATCAAAACTTATGTGAGAAGAGACTAGAAGCTTCGGACACGGGAAATCGATTTTTTTTTACCAAGCCTGTACCTTAAACATCCGATTCTTGCTCTATTTCCCTCTCTGCCGATTTCTTGAGACTGATATTTTTTTTTCAACGACTAGAGAAATTTAGAACAGGAAAGAACAGATCTCAGAGTGAGCCAAAAACTTCGGACGGACGAGATATTTTTTTTATCGGAAGTGTATCACACGGCGGGCCACGAGTCTGACCTCTCATCCATTGTTGACTGATTGTTGTCTAATCCATTATTTAGCGTACTAGAGAGTTTCAGCACACATGGAGACATATGAAAGAAGTAGCCAGAAGCTTCAGAAATAAAGAATGGTTTTTTTTCTGCAAAGTATCCCATACAACAGTCGAGCAGTGTGATTTCTCATCTCTTGCCGATGCATTGTTGTCCAATGTTTGTTTGAGAAATGCTGGCCAGTTCTCCTACACATAAAGAGGCATTGGAAAAGTAGACAAAAGCTTCAGACACACGGAACATTTTTTAAAATTTAAACTCCACCACACAACAATCCAGCAGTGGTACCTTCCTTCCCTTGATCACTTCTCGCTGTCTGGCACCTCTTTACAGTACTGGAGAGCTACAGTACACACAGAAAGATCGGTCAGAAGTAGCCACGAGCTTGATAGGCGCGAAAGAATTTTTATCATGGAAGTTGTACGGTAGAACAATCGAGCAGTATCACCTGTCGTTCCTTGACGACCTATTGTTGTTTAATATTTTTTGTACAGTACGAGGAAGGTCTTACACGTATCAAAACATATGTGAGAAGAGACTAGAAGCTTCGGACACGGGAAATCGCTTTTTTTTTACCAAACCTGTACCCTAAACATTCGATTCTTGCTCTATTTCCCTCTCTGCCGGTTTATTGAGACTGATTTTTTTTTTCAACGACTAGAGGAATTTAGAACAGGAAACAACAGATCTCAGAGTGAGCCAAAAACTTCGGACGGACGAGATAATTTTTTTGATCGGAAGTGTATCACACGGCGGGACACGAGTCTGACCTCTCATCCATTGTTAAATGATTGTTGTCTAATCAATTATTTAGCGTACTAGAGATTTTCAGCACACATTGAGACATATGAAAGAAGTAGCCAGAAGCTTCAGAAATAGAGAATGGTTTTTTTCTGCAAAGTATCCCATACAAGAGTCGAGCAGTGTGCTTTCTCATCTCTTGCCGATGCATTGTTGTTCTATATTTGTTTGACAAATGCTGGCCAGTTCATCTACACATAAAGAGGTATGGGAGAAGTAGCCAAACGGTTCAGACACACGAAACATATTTTTTTATTCAAGCTCCACCACACAACAATCGAGCAGTGGTACCTTCCTTCCCTTGATCATATCTCGCTGTCTGGCACCTCTTTCCAGTCCTGGAGAGTTACAGTACACACAGAAAGATCGGTCAGAAGTAGCCACGAACTTGAAAGGCGCGAAAGAATTTTTTTCATGTACGGTAGAACAATCGAGCAGTATCACCTGTCGTCCCTTGATGACCTATTGTTGTCTAATATTTTTGTACAGTACGAGGAAGGTCTCACACGTATCGAAACATATGTGAGAAGCAACTAGAAGCTTCAGACACGGGAAATCGATTTTTTTTTACCAAACCTGTACCGTAAACTCCCTCTCTGCCGATTTATTGAGACTGATGCTTTCTTTTTTCAACTACTAGAGAAATTTATAACAGGAAAGAACAGATTTTAGAAGGAGCCAAAAACTTTGGACGCACGAAATAATTGTTTTGATCGGAAGTGTATCACACGGCGGGACACCAGTCGGACCTCTCATCTCTTGTTGACTGATTGTTGTCTAAACATTTATTTAGCGTACTAGAGAGTTTCAGTACACATGGAGACACACGAAAGAAGTAGCCAGAATCTTCGGAAATACAGAATGATTTTTTTCTGGAAAGCATTCCATACAACAGTCGAGCAGTGTGATTTCTCATCCCTCGCCCATTCATTGTTGTCCAATATTTGTTGTCGAAATACCGGCTAGTTCTCTTACACGTAAAGACGTATGTGAGAAGTAGCCGACAGCTTCAGACACAAGAAATCATTTTTTTTATTCAAGCCCCACCAGACAACAATCGAACAGCAGTACCTTTCCTCCCTTCATGACTTCTCGTTATCTAGCACGTTTTGACAGTACTAGAGAACTACCGTACACACAGAGAGATGGCCGAGAAGTTGCCATAAGCTTGAGAGGAGCGAAATATATATTCTTTTTTTCATGGAAGTTGTACGGTAGAACAATCGACCAGTGTCACCTGTCACCCCTTGATGACTCATTGTCGTCTAATATTTTTTTTACAGTGCGGGAATGTTCCCGTACATATAAAAACATATGTGACAAGTAACTACAATCTTCAGACACGGGAAATCGAATTTTTTATCAAATCTGTACCATGCAACAATCGAGAAGTGCCACCTCTCATACCTGTACCATTTATTGTGGGCCAGTATTTTTTTTCTGAATTCCTGGAGAGTTCTAGTACGCATACGAACAGATGTAAAAAGTGCCAAGAATATTCGGGCACACGGTATTTTGTTTTGCTTTGAAGTGCACATTACAACACTTGATTTGTTATCTATCTCCTTCTCT
Source organism: Ophion ellenae (assembly GCA_963210295.1). NCBI lineage: Eukaryota > Metazoa > Arthropoda > Insecta > Hymenoptera > Ichneumonidae > Ophion > Ophion ellenae. The sequence goes on from OY723388.1 coordinate 12,814,609, forward strand.
GCCTATTTATAGAGACTGATGGGTTTTTTTTCATCTACTAGCAACTTTTAGTACGCGACAAAACAAACGTCGGACGCACGAAATAATATTTTTGATCGAAAGTATACCATACGACGTTACATCAGCCTGACCTCCCATCCATTGATGACTGGTTTTGTTCTGATGGTTTATTTGGCGTACTAGACAGTTTCAGTACACATAACGACACATGGACGAAGTAGCCAGGAGCTTCAGGAATCACGAATTATTTTTTTCTGTAACGTGTTCCATAGAACAGTCAATCAGTGTCATTTCTCATCCCTTGCCGCTTTATTGTTGGCCATTATTGGTTCTTGTAATACTGGCGAGTTCTCCTGCATATGAAGAGGCATATGAGATGTAGTCAAAAGCTTCAGACACACGAAATGTTATTTTTCATTCAAGCTCCACCACACGGTAATCGAGCAGTGGTACCATTCCTCCCTTGATCATTTCTCGCTTCCTAGTACTTCTTTACAGTACTGGAGTGTTACAGTGTACACAGAAGGATGGCTGAGAAGTAGCCATAAGTTGGAGAGGCGCGATATACTTTTTTTCATGGAAGTTGTACGGTCGAGTAATCGAGCAGTGTCACCTGTCATCCCTTGACGACTTATTGTTGCCTTATATTTTTTTTACCGTACGAGGAAGATCTCGTACATATAAATACATATGTGAGAATTAACTAGAAGCTTCAGACACGGGAAATCGTTTTTTTTTTATTAAACCTGCACCATACATCATTCGATTTTTGTTCTATCTCCCTCTCAGCCGATTTCTTGAGACTAATATGGTTTTTCAACTACTAGAGACATTCAAAACACGAAAGAACCGATGTCAAATGGAGCCAAAGTCTAATGAATTATTTAGCGTACGAGAGAGTTCCAGTACACATGGCGACACATGGAAGAAATAACCAGAAGCTTCAGAAATAGAGAATGATTTTTTTATAAAAAGTATTCCATACAACAGTCCGAGCAGGGTAATTTCTCATCCCTTGCCGATTCATTGTCGTCCAATATTTGTTTTTGAAATACTGGCGAGTTCTCCTTCACATAAAGACGTATGTGAGAAGTAGCCAAAAGCTGCAGACACACGAAACAATTTTTTTTATTCAAGCTCCACGACACAACAATCGAGCAGTGGTACCTCCCTTCCCTTGATCACTTCTCGTTGTTCAGCACCTCTTGACAGTACTGGAGAGTTCCGGTACGCACAGAAAGATCGTTCAGAGATAGCCATAAGCTTGAGAGGCGCGAAAGAATTTTTTTCATGGAAGTTGTACGGTACGACAATCGAGCAGTGTCACCTGTCATCCCTTGATGACCTATTGTTATATACATATATTTTTTTTTAACAGTACGAGGAAGGTCTCGCACATATAAACCCATATGCGCGAAGTAAATAGAAGCTTCAGACACGGGAAATCGATTTTTTTTACTAAACCTGTACCATGCAACATTCGATTCTTGTTCTATCTCCCTTTCTGCCGATTTATTGACACTGATATTTTTCTTCAACTACCAGAGAATTTCAGAACAGGAAAGAACAGATGTCAGAAGTGGCCAACAACTTCGGACGCACGATATAATTGTTTCGATCGGAAATGTATGACACGGTGGGACACCACTCTGACCTCTCATCCCCTGTTGACTGATTGTTGTCTAATCATTTATTTAGCGCACTAGAGAGTTTCAGTACACATGGAGACATATGAAAAATATAGCTAGAAACTTCAGACACAGAGAATGATTTTTTTCTGCAAAGTATCCCATACAACAGTCGAGCAGTGTGATTTCTCATCTCTTGCCGATTCATTGTTGTCCAATATTTGATCTTCAAATGCTGTCGCGTTCTCCTACACATAAAGACGTATGTGAGAAGTAGCCAAAAGCTTCAGACACACGAAATTATTTTCTTCCTCAAGCCCCACCACAAAACAATCGAGCAGAGGTATCTTTCCTCCCTTCATGACTTCTCGTTGTCTAGCACGTCTCTACAGTACTTGAGACTTACAGTACCCACAGAAAGATGACAGTGAACTGGCCGTAAGCTTGAGAGTCGCGAAATAATATTTTTTCAATAAAGTTGTACGGTAGAACCATCGAACCTGTCATCCCGTGATGACCTATTGTTGTCTAATGTTTTTTCACCGTACCGCAAATTTCTCGTCCATATAAAAACATATTGAGACGTAACTAGCAGCTTGAGACACGGGAAATCCTTTTTTTAAGATTAAACCTGTACCATGCAGCAATCGAGAAGTCTAGCCTCTCATGCCTGGACAATTCATTGTTGTCCAGTATTTTTTCTGAATTCCTGGAGAGTTGTGGTACTCATACAAATCTATCTAAATATTCGGCAGAATCTTCAGGCACCCGCTTTTTTTGCTACAAGGTGTACAATAGAACATTTGATTTTTGATCTATCTCCTTCTCAGCCGATTTATTGAGACTCATATTTTCTTTCAACTACTAGCGACTTTTATTACACGAGAGAACTAATGTCAGGCGGAGCCAGAAACTTCGGACGCACGAAATAATATTTTTGTTCGAAACTGTATCATTCGACGTTACAGCAGCCTGACCTCTTATACTTTGTTTCTCGGTTCTGTTCTGATGGCTTATTTAGCATACTGTAGAGTTTCAGTGCACACAAAGACACACGAAAGAAGTAGCCAGAAGCTTCAGAAATCGAGAATGATTTTTTTCTGGAAAGTTTTCCATAGAACAGTCGAGCAGTGTGATTTCTCATCCCTTGCGATTCATTGTTGTCCAATATTTGTTTTTGAACAACTGGCTAGTTCTCCTACACCTAAAGACGTATGTGAGAAGTAGCCAAAACCTTCGGACACACGAAACAATTTTTTTTATTCAAGCCCCACAGTACAACAATCGAGCAGTGGTACCTTTCCTCCTTTGATGACTTCTCGTTGTCTAGCACGTCTTTACAGTACTAGAGAGTTACCGTACACGCAGAAAGATGGCTGAGAAGTTGCCATAAGCTTGAGAGGAGCGAAATATATTTTTTTCTTCATAGGAGTTGTATGGTTAAACAATTGAGCAGTGTCACCTGTCACCTCTTGATGACTTACTGTTGTCCAATATTTTCTTTATCGTTCGAGAAAGTTCTCGTACATATAACAACATATGAACGATCTGGGGGTCCCGAATGGACATTACTAACATGACGGCATTGAGTTCTCCTCTGCTTTTACCTTTATTTCTGTCATATTGCTTCAAATACAATGACGACGATTTGAGGATGATTCCAGGGGCATTTGTTAATAAAAAAAAGGTAAAAGCAATGACTCTGATGAATCTGGGGAACCCGAATGACTATTACTAATATGACGGCATCGAATTCTTCTCTGCTTTTACCTTTGTTTTTGTCATATTGCTTCAAATACAATGACGACGATTTGAGGATGATTCCAGGCGCATTTGTTAATAAAAAAAGGTAAAAGCAATAATTGTGATGAATCTAGGGGACCCGACTGGGCATTGCTAATATGACGGCATCAGGTTCTTCTCTGCTTTTACCTTTATTTCTGTCATATTGGATTAAATAAAATGACGACGATTTAAGGATGATTACAGGCGCATTTCTTAACAAACAAAGATAAAAGCAATGATTGTGAAAATTCTGGAAGACCCGAATGGACATTGCTACTATGACGGCATCGAGTTCTTCTCTGCTTTTACCTTTATTTCTGTCATATTGGATCGAATAAAATGACGACGATTTGAGGATGATTACAGGCGCATTTCTTAATAAAAAAAGATAAAAGCAATAATTGTGCTCATTCTGGGGGACCCGAATGGACATTGCAAATATGACGGCATCGAGTTCTTCTCTGCTTTTACCTGTATTTCTGTCATATCGCATCGAATAAAATGACGAAGATTTGGGGATGATAACAGGCGAATTTGTTAATAAACAAAGGTAAAAGCAATGGTTGTGTCGATTCTGGGGGACCCAATTGGACAGGCCTGATATGACGGCACCGAGTTCTTCTCTGCGTTTACCTTTCTTTCTGTCATATCGCATCAAATACACTGACGACGATTTGAAGACGATTACAGGCGCATTTGTTAATAAAAAAAAGATAACAGCAATAATTGTGCTCATTCTGGGGGACCCGAATGGACATTACTAACATGACGGCATCGAGTTCTTCTCTGCTTTTACCTTTATTTCTGTCATATTGCTTCAAATACAATGACGACGATTTGAGGATCATTTCAGGCGCATTTGTTGTTAAAAAAAGGTAAAAGAAATGACTGTGATGAATCTGGGGAACCCGAATGAATATTACTAATATGACGGCATCGAGTTCTTCTCTGCTTTTACCTGTGTTTCTGTCATATTGCTTCAAATATAATGACGACGATTTGATGATGATTTCAGGCGCATTTGTTAATAAAAAAAGGTAAAAGCAATAATTGTGATGAATCTGGGGGACCCGACTGGGCATTGCTACTATCACGGCATCGAGTTCTTCTCTGCTTTTACCTTTATTTCTGTCATATCGCATCGAATAAAATGACGAAGATTTGGGGATGATGATAGGCGCATTTGTTAATAAACAAAGGTAAAAGCAATGGTTGTGTCGATTCTGGGGGACCCAATTGGACAGGCCTGATATGACGGCACCGAGTTCTTCTCTGCTTTTACCTTTCTTTCTGTCATATCGCATCAAATACACTGACGACGATTTGAAAACGATTGCAGGCGCATTTGTTAATAAAAAAAGATAAAAGCAATAATTGTGCTCATTCTGGGGGACCCGAATGGACATTACTAACATGACGGCATCGAGTTCTTCTCTGCTTTTACCTTTATTTCTGTCATATTGCTTCAAATACAATGACGACGATTTGAGGATGATTCCAGGCGCATTTGTTAATAAAAAAAGGTAAAAGCAATGGCTCTGATGAATCTGGGGAACCCAAATGATTATTACTAATATGACGGCATCGAATTCTTCTCTGCTTTTACCTTTGTTTCTGTCATATGGCTTCAAATACATTGACGACGATTTGATGATGATTTCAGGCGCATTTGTTAATAAAAAAAGGTAAAAGCAATAATTGTGATGAATCTGGGGGACCCAATTGGACAGGCCTGATATGACGGCACCGAGTTCTTCTCTGCTTTTACCTTTCTTTCTGTCATATCGCATCAAATACACTGACGACGATTTGAAGACGATGACAGGCGCATTTGTTAATAAAAAAAGATAAAAGCAATAATTGTGCTCATTCTGGGGGACCCGAATGGATGCCGTCATATTAGCAATGTCCATTCGGGTCCCCCAGAATGAGCACAATTATTGCTTTTATCTTTTTTTTATTAACAAATGCGCCTGTAATCATCCTCAAATCCTCGTCGTAGTATTTGATGCGATACGACAATAATAAAGATAAAAGCAGAGAAGAACTCGATGCCGTCATACTAGCAATGTCCATTCGGGTCTTCCAGAATTTGCATAATCATTGCTTTTATCTTTGTTTGTTGAGAAATGCGCCTGTAATCATCCTCAAATCGTCGTCATTTTATTTGATCCAATATGACAGAAATAAAGGTAAAAGCAGAGAAGAACTCGATGCCGTCATACTAGCAATGTCGATTCGGGTCTTTCAGAATTTGCACAATCATTGCTTTTATCTTTGTTTGTTAAGAAATGCGCCTGTAATCATCCTTAAATCGTCGTCATTATATTTGATCCAATATGACAGAAATAAAGGTAAAAGCAGAGAAGAACTCGGGGCCGTCATATTAGCAATGCCCAGTCGGGTCCCCTAGATTCATCACAATTATTGCTTTTACCTTTTTTTATTAACAAAGGCGCCTGAAATCATCCACAAATTGTCGTCAATGTATTTGAAGCAATATGACAGAAACAAAGGTAAAAGCAGAGAAGAACTCGATGCCCCCATATTAGTAATGTTCATTCGGGTTCCCCAGATTCATCACAGTCATTGCTTTTACCTTTTTTTATTAACAAATGCGCCTGAAATCATCCTCAAATCGTCGTCATTGTATTTGAAGCAATATGACAGAAATAAAGGTAAAAGCAGGACCGGTGCGATGGTCTAGTGGTTAGCGTGCTCGCCACTAAACCAGCGGACCGGGAGGTCCCGGGTTCGAATCCCAGTCGCGTACATTTCGTCGTGAAATGTTTTTCTTCGGCATTTTCACGGCGAAATAAGACTAGTTCCACGACTGGGGGGCGAACTCGATGACCGGCTGTATTGGTATAGGTTTTCCGCAGTTTCCCTATACCCATGACCGAAATGTCATGACGAATATAATAGAGAGGGGGAAGTCGGCTGCGGCCGCAAGAGGGGCGGGGGGGGGACTAGGAGAAAGATGGAGAAAAAGAGAGTAAACAGTAGAGGCAAGAAACGGGCACAATGAAGGGAAAGAATAGGTAACAAACGCGAAAAGCGTGTACCTAAGGAAACAACCAAAACAAAAAAAAGGGTAAAAGCAGAGAAGAACTCGATGCTGCCATATTAGCCATATCGATTCGGGTCCCCCAGAATGAGCACAATTAGTGCTTTTATCTTTTTTTATTAACAAATGCGCCTATAATCATCCTCAAATCCTCGTCGTTGTATTTGATGTGATACGACAAAAGTAAAGGTAAAAGCAGAGAAGAACTCGATGTCGTCATACTAGCAATGTCCATTCGGGTCTTCCAGAATTTGCATAATCATTGCTTTTGTCTTTGTTTGTTAAGAAATGCGCCTGTAATCATCCTTAAATCGTCGTCATTTTATTTGATCCAATATGACAGAAATAAAGGTAAAAGCAGAGAAGAACTCAATGCCGTCATACTAGCAATGTCCATTCGGGTCTTCCAGAATTTGCATAATCATTGCTTTTATATTTGTTTGTTAAGAAATGCGCCTGTAATCATCCTTAAATCGTCGTCATTTTATTTGATCCAATATGACAGAAATAAAGGTAATAGCAGAGAAGAACTCGATGCCGTCATACTAGCAATGTCCATTCGGGTCTTCCAGAATTTGCACAATCATTGCTTTTATCTTTGTTTGTTAGGAAATGCGCCTGTAATCATCCTTAAATCGTCGTCATTTTATTTGATCCAATATGACAGAAATAAAGGTAAAAGCAGAGAAGAACTTGATGCCGTCATATTAGCAATGCCCAGTCGGGTCCCCTAGATTCATCACAATTATTGCTTTTACCTTTTTTTATTAACAAAGGCGCCGGAAATCATACTCAAATTTTCGTCAATGTGTTTGAAGCCATATGCCAGAAACAAAGGTAAAAGCAGAGAAGAATTCGATGCCGTCATATTAGTAATAATCATTTGGGTTCCCCAGATTCATCAGAGCCATTGCTTTTACCTTTTTTTATTAACAAATGCGCCTGGAATCATCCTCAAATCGTCGTCATTGTATTTGAAGCAATATGACAGAAATAAAGGTAAAAGCAGAGAAGAACTCGATGCCGTCATGTTAGTAATGTCCATTCGGGTCCCCCAGAATGAGCACAATTATTACTTTTATCTTTTTTTATTAACAAATGCGCCTGTAATCGTTTTCAAATCGTCGTCAGTGTATTTGATGCGATATGACAGAAAGAAAGGTAAAAGCAGAGAAGAACTCGGTGCCGTCATATCAGGCCTGTCCAATTGGGTCCCCCAGAATCGACACAACCATTGCTTTTACCTTTGTTTATTAACAAATGCGCCTGGTATCATCCCCAAATCTTCGTCATTTTATTCGATGCGATATGACAGAAATAACGGTAAAAGCAGAGAAGAACGCGATGCCGTGATATTAGCAATGCCCAGTCGGGTCCCCCAGATTCATCACAATTATTGCTTTTACCTTTTTTTATTAACAAATGCGCCTGAAATAATCATCAAATCGTCGTCATTGGATTTGAAGCAATATGACAGAAACAAAGGTAAAAGCAGAGAAGAACTCGATGCCGTCATATTAGTAATATTCATTCGGGTTCCGCAGATTCATCACAGTCGTTGCTTTTACCTTTTTTATTAACAAATGCGCCTGAAATCATCCTCAAATCGTCGTCATTGTATTTGAAGCAATATGACAGAAATAAAGGTAAAAGCAGAGAAGAACTCGATGCCGTCATGTTAGTAATGTCCATTCGGGTCCCCCAGAATGAGCACAATTATTGCTTTTATCTTTTTTTATTAACAAATGCGCCTGTAATCGTATTCAAATCGTCGTCAGTGTATTTGATGTGATATGACAGAAAGAAAGGTAAAAGCAGAGAAGAACTCGATGCCGTCATATCAGGCCTGTCCAATTGGGTCCCCCAGAATCGACACAACCATTGCTTTTACCTTTGTTTATTAACAAATGCGCCTGTTATCCTCCCCAAATCTTCGTCATTTTATTCGGTGCGGTATGACTGAAAAAAAGGTGAAAGCAGAGAAGAACTCGATGCCGTCATATTAGCAATGCCCATTCGGGTCCCCCAGATTCATCACAATCACTGCTTTTACCTTTTTCTATTAACAAATGCGCCTGAAATCATCCTCAAATCGTCGTCATAGTATTGGAAGCAATATGACAGAAATAAAGGTAAAAGCAGAGAAGAACTCAATGCCGTTATATTAGTAATATCCATTAGGATCCCCCAGATTAATCACAATCATTGCTTTTACCTTTTTTATTAACAAATGCGCCTGAAATCATCCTCAAATTGTCGTCATTGTATTTGAAGCAATGTGACAGAAATAAAGGCAAAAGCAGAGAAGAACTCGATGAGGTCATAATAGTAATATCCATTTGGGTCCCCCAGATTCATCACAATCATTGCTTTTACCTTTTTTATTAACAAATGCGCCTGAAATCATCCTCAAATTGTCGGCGTTGTATTTGATGCGATACGACAGAAATAAAGGTAAAAGCAGAGAAGAACTCGAGGCGGTCATATTAGTAATGTCCATTCGGGTCCACCAGAATCGGCACAATCATTTCTTTTATATTTGTTTATTAAGAAATGCGACCGTAATGATCCTTAAATCCTCGTGATTGTATTTGATGCGATACGACAGAAATAAAGGTAAAAGCAGAGAAGAACTCGAGGCGGTCATATTAGTAATGTCCATTCGGGTCCACCAGAATCGGCACAATCATTGCTTTTATCTTTGTTTGTTAAGAAATGCGCCTGTAATCATCCTTAAATCGTCGTCATTTTATTTGATCCAATATGACAGAAATAAAGGTAAAAGCAGAGAAGAACCTGATGCCGTCATATTAGCAATGCCCAGTCGGGTCCCCTAGATTCATCACAATTATTGCTTTTACCTTTTTTTATTAACAAATGCGCCTGGAATCATCCTCAAATCGTCGTAATTGTATTTGAAGCAATATGACAAAAACAAAGGTAAAAGCAGAGAAGAATTCGATGCCGTCATATTAGTAATAGTCATTCGGGTTCCCCAGATTCATCAGAGTCATTGCTTTTACCTTTTTTTATTAACAAATGCGCCTGTAATCATCCTCAAATCCTCGTCGTTGTATTTGATGCGATACGACAGAAATAAAGGTACAAGCAGAGAAGAACTCGATGCCGTTATATTAGCAATGTCCATTCGGGTCTTCCAGAATTTGCACAATCATTGCTTTTATCTTTGTTTGTTAAGAAATGCGCCTGTAATCACCCTTAAGTCGTCGTCATTTTATTTGATCCAATATGACAGAAATAAAGGTAAAAGCAGAGAAGAACTCTCATGCCGTCATATTAGCAATGCCCAGTCGGGTCCCCTAGATTCATCACAATTATTGCTTTTACCTTTTTTTTTAAATTAACAAAGGCGCCTGAAATCATCCACAAATTGTCGTCATTGTATTTGATCCGATACGACAGAAACAAAGGTCAAAGCAGAGAAGAACTCGATGCCGTCATATTAGTAATATTCATTCGGGTTCCCCAGCTCCATCACAATCATTGGTTTTCCCTTTTTTTTATTAACAAATGCGCCTGAAATCATCCTCAAATCGTCGTCATTGTATTTGAAGCAATACGACAGAAATGAAGGTAAAAGCAGAGAAGAACTCGATGCCGTCATGTTAGTAATGTCCATTCGGGTCCCCCAGAATGAGCACAATTATTGCTTTTATCTTTTTTTATTAACAAATGCGCCTGTAATCGTCTTTAAATCGTCGTCAGTGTATTTGACGCGATATGAGAGAAAGAAAGGTAAAAGCAGAGAAGAACTCGATGCCGTCATATCAGGCCTGTCCAATTGGGTCACCCAGAAACGACACAATCATTGCTTTTACCTTTGTTTATTAACAAATGCGCCTGTTATCATCCCCAAATCTTCGTCATTTTATTCGATGCGATATGACTGAAAGAAAGGTAAAAGTAGAGAAGAACTCGATTCCGTCATATCAGGCATGTCCAATCGGGTACACCAGAATCATCACAATCATTGCTTTTATTTTTATTAATAAATGCGCTTATAATCGTCGTCCATGTGGCGTATCGAATTCCCCAGACCCACCATCATCGTTGCTTTTACCTTTGTCAATCGACAAATGCGCTTGAAACCGTCCACCGAGCGTCTCGATACCCTTTGACGCAAAATAACCGAAAGTAAGGTAAAAGCGAACATAAGCTCGGGACAGTCATATCGGGGATTTCCGAACCCATCCCCCAGAAACATAATCACCATTATGGAATTACTGGTTTACGCCTTCAGAACCATCGCAGACACGTATTAATTATTTATTGCGGAGATAGAAATCGAATCGGCGCTCCAGGTAGAGGCACGGTCAACTTGTCTGAAAAAAATACCAAACTTGTTTTTGTTCCTATGTTCGGTACTTTTCAATTAATCATTAAAAACACCTTTTTCCAGTACTTTGTTGTGTTTTCATTTACGTCTTGTGAACGCAAAAAAAGACAAAGACACGTACTGTAGATTTTTATTCGAATCGAAATGTTAAATAACTCAAGAGATAATCGCTCGCCGTCTCGAATCATGATTTTGCACATCCAAAATGGCAAACAATCATGGCCGGCGATATCACGTCATATCAAATCGCGCGCCAAACAGTGCATTTCGGCAAACCTTCAACGCGCGTGCTCCCTATTTGCCCAAGATGTCAGAAATGAATAGCAGACGATTGATGAAACGTCAAATCACGCGTCAAATTTGGCCTTTCGACGACAGTTCGACGTGTGTGCGCTAAATCTGCATATCCAAGATGGTATCAGCTGACAATATCAGCTGACTAATCCTAAACGTCAAATAACGCGTTTTGACGTTTGACGATGCGTTCGGACCGAACCGCGTAGCGTGCTCTCCGAACCCGAGTTCAGAGCGCGCTCGAAACGTGGCAAATGTCCACATTACGCACACGCGCGTGTGCACTCGTGCATCCTCATGCACGCACACGCTCACACAATGCTCGCAGTAATGAATGTGGGAAAAATAATACGCGTAATAGGAAAAAGTCTGTAAATTTTCCCTAATCCGTGTTAAAGTTTTTTTTCAAAATGATGTGTCCAAGAGCTGGAAACGAATTCCAAATTATTCAAAATATTATTTGCCGTACATGGAATTTTCGAACTTTTTCGAAATTGACCATATTCTCTGCAATGGACTCGGATGGGTACAAATTCAGATCCCTTAGCTCATTCGCGGGTCAAGGGATTCTCAACCACCTTCTTGTGACAGCCGAACATTCGGAAGTTGCAGCTGTGACGTACCAAGCTAGGACATCCCAAAGCACGATCGCGTCTGACTTAAATCGCTTGTTTCACGCAAATTGCCACTTTACGGCGTATTTTTAACAATTTTTTCCACCATGATGGCGGGCGCAAATCAAGTTTTCCGGGGTGCATTGTATTCGGAATTTAAAAAACTTCAATCTCATGTGCTCGGAATGTATTTTGCGTTTTTTTTCGCAATGCCTTATTTCTTCTGGCGTACATTTTTCAAGACAAAAATCTGCCGTATTTTTTTTCGAAAAAGGCTCGAAAAACCATTCAAAATCATATTTTTTTCAGACCCAAAATCTTCGCGCAAGGCCCTCAAAAAAAGCATGGCCACATTATAATTGTCACCCTGTATATATATATCGTGCCCCGCTGTGTGAAGACAGCACAGTATAGCTATATATTCTTTCTCACTTCAGTTGCGTTGCAGATATATATTCGTTCTCTCTTTAGATGCGTTGCAGCCCGTACCTTCACTTACATTGGGCTCGTCGATGTGCCTGTGGTCAGCTGTTTTACTCTCGCTACTACACCTTTATACCAGCCGCTTTCTCGATGTATTGTTATTCACTCCTATGTGTACACGGAGGCTCCGCTGTGTCAATGACTGGCGCTCGCACTCCTCTCTCTCTCATACCTCTCTTTTTTCTATCTTATTTTCTTTTCAGCGCACGGGCGTATAGAAAAATGTTTCAGCAAAAATGTGGCTATGCGTAATTCTGTCACAAGATGCTCATCTTTCTTCATTCGAGACGCAGCCACCGTCGTGAACGTAAGTACGATTTTTCACCGTGAAATAGCCGTGAAATATTTTTCAAAAGGATAAAACAATTTATATGCCTCAGTCTGTTTTCAGAATGGAGGAGTATTATTTCGAAAATGACAATCTCGCCGTGTACGACTCCACGGCCGAACGAGAATTTATTCTGGTGAATTTTATTTATTTTTTATTTAATCAAATAAAAAAATGCACGCGTAGGGCCTATACAGTAGGAAAGAGGAGGCGTGCGAGCGTATATATATGTATAAATATATATTATATACATATATATATACGCTCGCACGCCTTCTCTTTCTACTATATAGGTCCTTATATATATGTATATATATAAGTAGTAAGGGGGCCACTATGGCGACCCCCACTCCTATCCCCACTCCTCGGCCCGTGGTGGGGGCAGCCGAGGTGGGCGTAGAAGTGGGGGAAAATTGTGGTGGCTCGCTATAGTGTCACCGCTACGATTGAGGAGAGGAAAGAGGGAGTTATACTTACGTGCGTGTGTGTCGCCTCTTCTGCGGAGTCAGCGAACGCCTTGGCATAGGGGCTATGGGCATTTTTAAGTGAAAAAAGCTAACAATATATAATGGAATGTTTTATTTTCAAAAACCAAATCTGTATATGTCACCTATTTTTACTTATAGTTATACCCAAGGTATTTTACTTATAGTTATACCCAAGGCGCCGCGGCATTTGCGCTGGGGAAAAGAGCCGGTAGCCACCACAGCCTTACACGGCTGAGCCACCAGCCCTCTTCAGGGGCTACGTCGTCGTAAATAGACGACACAGCCCCAAAATATCGGCTGGTTGCCACCCCCGCTCCAACATTTCAAGAAAGTCGGCATCCTCGGCCCATTGGGTGTCGACGGCTGCCCGCAGCCTGGATCGGCGTCTCCTCACCCTGACGGCATGGGCAACGAACTTTCGACGCCACGAACAAAAACGCTTCGGATGTCCCCCACTCCGACGAGGCCGCGACGCCTGTAAATAAATTTAAAAAACATTATTTTTGAATATCGAAGGAGAGAGAGAGAGAGAGAGAGAGAGAGAGAGAGAGAGAGAGAGAGAGAGAAAAGACCGCGCGGTGTTTAGCGCGAAAGAACTCTCTCTATATATAATACTGCATACACAAGGAGAGATAGTATAGCTATTCTTTATGACCGCGCAACGCAGGCACGCGCGGTGAAAGAGAGAGAGAGCCGTCTATATAGTAGGAAAGAGAGGGCGTACATATATATATATAGCGTAAAGGCGACATGATTAAGATGTGTCACCGTGTCTATGCCCTGAGAGTGCGGCATATATTGTAAGATAGCTTTTATGACAACCGTCAAAAACGATCCGAAATTCAAAGTTGCGCGCGTTCCTGAAAGAAAAGAGGGAGCCACCTAAGGGGGATATAGATGGCGAAGGTGTGGCCGACACTCTCTCACGAACAGCGGAAAAGGACTACCTCAACGCAGACTCTCTCTCTCTCCGACCGGTCTAGCGAGTACACCGTCACGTTATGACGCAACCACGCGCTCCCGTCACCGATTCACGCGTTCGAAAAATATCCGCGAGCATCGTGAGCCGTGCGCGTGTCGCGACCAAAGTGAACGAAGTATCGGGCGTTTCAAAAGTTATTTGAACGCCAATCACCGATATTTTGCTATATTCCCAAGTCAAAAAAAGGGAAAATTTCATAAGTCTCGAACGATCGTAAATCTAGCACGCGTGATTTTGAGCACATACCACAAGGCACGCAGTCGCCAGGTATCGTGGCCAACTAAGTTCACAAATTAAAACGAACAACTCCGGCGATATTTCTCCGTCAAACGCCCGTCAACGTAGATGGATCAACAATCGACTTCCAGACGTCATTTCACGCGCCTTCGAATGATCATCCCGTTGACGTGTAGCTTAGAGGAAATATCGGCCACGAGGGAATCCATTTTGAACATCGGAAAATTGATGCGAGTGCACCGAAGGTATCGGGAAAATGAATGAACGGATAAGTGATAACGAAAGTTTGTGAGTACATAGAAATATAGACAATTTGAACAAAAAAAAAAAGGGACGAAAACCAGTGGAAGGTGAGATCGAGCAAAATCATCATAAAAAAAAAGACCGAGAAAGTAAACTTTTATCTAGACAATAATAAAATTCGTAATTTTATTTAAATAATGTGGTCTGCGAGCCGAAAATCGTATATCAAAAATGTATTTGTGAGGATTTAATGTCAAAATGTGGTCTGCGAGCCTAAAATCGTATTTGCTATCGTATATTTAATAAATGTGGTCTGCGAGCCGAAAATCGTATTTGAAATGTATCTATGAAAAATTTGGTCTGCGAGCCGAAAATCGCCTTTATATATTTTCATATTTAACGAAAGATGAGACAAGCATGCGGACGAGATATTTCTTAGGTCGATTTAGACAGTAAGTATTAGGAGAATTGAACGAAATCATAAAGGATAAAAATAAACTTAAATTGATCTGGAAACAATAAAGTAATGTGAACGAATATTTAGAACCCCAAAAAAACCTAACCCTACAATATATATATATATATATATATATATATATACACCCTCTCTTTCCTACTATATAGACGGCTCTCTCTCACCGCGCGACGCGTACCTGCGTTGCATGGTCATAAGTTATAGTTATACTCCCTCCCCCGCCCGTGTGTGGAGCATTATATAGAGAGAGTTCTTTCGCGCTAAACTCCGCGCTGTCGTTATTCACTTTTTATATATATATATATATATATATATATATATATATATATATATATATATACGCTAAATAAAACTCACCAGAATAATTTTCGTTCGGCCGTGGTGTCGTACACGACGAAATTGTCATTTTCGAAATAATACTCCTCCATTCTGAAAACAGACTGAGGCATATAAATTGTTTTATCCTTTTGAAAAATATTTCACGGCTATTTCACGGTGAAAAATCGTACTTACGTTAAGGACGGGGGCTGCGTCTCGAATGAAGAAAGATGAGCATCTTGTGACAGAATTACGCATAGCCAGATTTTTCCTAAAACATTTTTCTATAGGCCGCGTGCGTTAAAACGAAAATGATATAGAAAAAAAGACGAGCCTAATGTAAGTGAACGTACGGGCTGCAGCGCATCTAAAGAGAGAAAGAATCTATAGCTATACTGTGCTGTCTTCACACAGCGGGGCACGTTATATGTCTTTCCTGTTATGGCTATACCGATCACAGGTACAGTGACGAGGATACTGTATGTGCGGGCGGTAGTGCAATCTGCTGACCACAGACACAACAACGCTGAACCCGTGTATGTGAGCACGCGGAGTACATCGCAAGTGAAGAGAGAACGAGCTATATATCTATACTGTACCATCTTTCCACGGGTGAGCAGTATATATATATATAATTTAGTTTTAACTTATTTAGCTAAAACTAAATAAGTGTCTCTTCGCTCCATGAATTTAATGGGGGTCCCCTTTTCTAAGGCGTATACCTGAAGCCCCGCAGTTTTATTCCAGCTGTGGTTGAAGCAAGTACGCGCGCGTCAAAATGAGTGAGCTCACCACGGAAGAAAAAGTATATCTTATTGAGTGCTTCTCCTCGAGGGGAAAAATTTATAGTAATGCATATAGAGGGTTTCGTACCAAGTTTGGAACTCATAGAGTTGCCAGCGAAAACACTCTGAAAAGGTAGGAATTGAATATTTATTCATATTCATCTATCACACAACTTGTGTTTCAATTCAATTAAACTGCATTGAAGTAATTTTGAGTTAATTTTTGTAGGATAATCGATAACTTCGTGACGTATGGTACACTCCAGGACCGTAGATACGAGTTGCCAGGTCCATCTGTTACGGTGACTACACCAGAGAGGATCAACGAAGTTGAGAATTATTTCAAACAAAATCCAAATGATTCGATTCGGAAAGCTGCTCAAGCATTAAACATAACCAAATCATCATTACACAACATTTTGAAATATTTTTTAAAGTTTCATCCGTATAAAATAAGCACTCATCAATTGTTAACTGAACATGCCATGACGAAACGCATCGAATTTTGTAACACTATTACGGGAATGTTTGAAGGCGAAGAAGTTAATGAGAAATTGATTATTCTCTGATTCTATGCACGTGTTTTAAAATGACAGTCGATTAGTTTCAGCAACTTCCTATTTGACACCCTGTATATATTCTTCTTCTCTCTACTACTATAACTATATTTCATTTTCGTACGCTTGCGAACTACGCATATATATAGATATATTATGACGGGTATCGCGTGTTACTGTAGGCGGAGGAAGGGGAAATTAATAATGGTTCAGCAAACGATAGAATTCAAATATAATTTAATTCACACAAAATAATTAGGCTCGATACAAAAAAAAAGAAGTTACTTGATTAAGTACAAAAAAGGATAAATTTAGGCTCGATATAATAAAAGATTCCGCAATAATAATAATAATGGTGGCTCGAACTAAACGGGTTTCTGGACACACGAAGTCCCTACTCAATTTCGTTACTCGTTTGAAATATTCTCAATTTATAAATTCGGTAAGTTGGACGCCAGCCTTTCTCGGGCAACGCGCTTAACGCGTACGCAAAATTTTCAAACACCAAAGAAAAAGGTAAACAGAAGCAAACTGTACTTGTCGCGTGAGACTCTTTAGAAGGTCGAAGGGGTATCTCGGGGTATCGGGGACAGACGGGGTTCTCTAACGCGATGACCTCTTAACACTTGGACCACGACTAATTTATTTTATATCACAGACAAATAATTATGCTCACAAACGTAAAATAAGGAAATTCTACAAACTCGATCTGTCGCGCCACGCTTTATCCTCGCGGGAAATGTCACTCGATTCGGCCGACGGTCGGGCTACACGAGGCTGGGCCGCGGCTACGCGCGCGCGAGGGAAAATTTCGCGAGAGACACCGGGGATCTGCCACGACACCTTTTTACACGTTATTCCTATAATTTTATAGGAATAACGGATTGACTCGCACTGATTTGATAAGTCCTTAATCTACTTTACACAATTTTATTAATAGCGACGCGCAACGGAAAAAGGACGACAATTTCGGGATTAACCGGGGAAGGGTGAAGGGGACAAATTAGCGGTCGCCCGTGCGACAAGTGCGCAAGGATAAGAAAGAGACGAACTTACAGTTTGCGCTGAGACCTCTTTCGTTTAGGTCGACTAGGAATACTTTTCCTCTTATCCGTAATGCTCGATTCCTTCCTTTCTCTCGACTTCCTTTGCGATATTCGGGTTTGTTGACGGTACTACCTCTCTCGACCACGCTGCAGGACCTAATGATCGACCACGCCGGCCGGCTTCCTCGTCTCGCCCAATTTCGTGCTAGACGACGGACCTCCGATCGATTTTCGTCCTCGATCTTCGTGGCTCGCTCTTCCGGTCGATATCTTCGTTTGCCTTTATATCTCCCGAGACGTTGAGCGCCCCAGTCGGTACGGCGCTCGCCAGCCATACCGCGCGAGTGCTACAGTCTCTCCTGACGGGCGGGAGGCCGGACACTCGGGAGATGGCAGCAGGATGCCCTCGGACGGCGAACCCGATCTTCCTCGTCGTTGTAAGATGGCGTCGATGGTTCTTCGAGTTGACGGCCGGGCCGACGTGGCCCCAGTCGACAGTCCGCGTGGTCGTTTCATCGCGATAAGGGGGGGTGCGGCAGGGCGGGGGGGGGGGGGGGGATAGTGTCGAGGCTTCTATTAAAAAAAAATTACTTAATGCTACCTTAAAATTAACAGTTAAACTTTTCCAATAAGAGTGCGTGGCGGAGATTAAGCCCGAGCGTGGTCACGCGGGCTTTTTCTCTATCTCCTTGTGACGCAACGTCACAATATATATATATATATATATATATATATATATATATATATATATATATATATATATATATATATATATATATATATATATATATATGGTCGATCGTACTCTCTTTACTCTATTCATATGCGCAATGTATTTTACCCGTAAACTATAACAATTATAAGGAAGCACTGCAAAATATAGATGCGCGTAGATCCTCTGAAAATGTGACGTTTTTAAAAACAAATACTACACTCCGATACTTTATACTGGTCATTACGAGTCGATGCAGAAGGTATGATCAGCTCAGTCACGATTTTCACAGCTCAGCAAAACTGCTGCTGCGAAATATCGTCTTACATACCGGCCCCGAGAAATCTCAAGATTTTCAAAATGTGTATCATTTGTACATACTGTGATGTACGTGTATACATAATTCGCAAACATGATTCACAATATCATGGATACTCGCAAAATTGAAACGACTACCTGTCGTGATTCAACCAGCTAACAGTACATTTCTTTGACGCGATAATGACTGACCGTTACCTTCGCGCATCTATTTTAGATCTTTTACGGGTATCAAACATTCAATATAGTCAGCTTCGACGAAGGTGCAATGATAATTGGTGCAGTGAGTTACGTTATTTACCGGAAACCTCTTTGTTGAAACGACTGAAAGATGTGCTATGGGCCATCGTTACGACTTACAACAGAGGATTGTTAAAGGGGTACCGAGCTCTTACATGTGCATTCGAAGAGCTACAGCGCAGAAATCTTGTGATGGTACCGTGTATTCGAAAGCTCGTTAACGAAATAAACGGTAAGCTGTACCTAATATACAGGGCGTCCCAAAAAGCATCGCGAATATTGCAGCTGCTGTTACTTTTTCGGGTCGACTTATATCTGCCTATTAATGAAACATAGTGCTATCGATAACAATCAGCAGCTACGAATTCAGGGTTAATTTTTGTCACTTAATACATTTTGTAAAAAAATAATAATGACATTTCTGACAGTATCTGCAATATTATCGTTGGCTTGCGGTCACCCCGTAATATAAGACTCTATTTTGTGAGGAACACATAGTGACAATACCTGTGCGACAGTAGATTATCGGCGTCTCCTAGATGCGTCGAGCGATGAAGAAGCTATGCTCATTGAGGAGACGCGTGCCGTGGAAGAAGAACAAGAAGTTAAGGTGATTTAAAACGCTAGAGAGCGCCCTGATTATCGGTATCTTTCGCCTGTGTCAAACGATGATGAAGGAGAAACACAACGGGCTACCAATACATCAAGCACCTGTACAATCAAGTACCAACTGTATTTCGAATTGAAATAATCGGTTCATTATACGTGTAGCTACATGCACGCGGACCACGAGCGAGTCTACGCCAGGCATACGCGAACCTTACGAAATTTTTACGGGCAGCAACGAGAGTAAGTAGGGATAAATAAAAATTATACTAAATATTTTTGAACAGTTGATAACAGAACGGAAATATAATTAGATTTACAGTGCCATGTGAATGGTGGCGAGGCCAATAATGACGACAGCAATGATGATGATGAAATTGTAAGTGCTAGAAGTAGCATTATACAGGAGCTCTGGCCGCACGGCTGGCCCGTGGGTTATTTGTCACCTACATCGAGCAAGTACAATCCGACCGAGATATTTACGGGCAGTACTGAGGGTATGCAGGAAAATAATGATTATAATAAATTTTGAACAGATGATTAATAGAGTCGAAACATACACAGCCTTGCACCCTGCGAACAATGACGGGAATGATGTCGGCAACACTGGTGACCCTCAGCAGGAGGAGTATAATCACCGGATTGATAGAGCACGGGACAGTCCCATTGAGGAATATGACCATCGAGAAAATCAAGAGTGGGAGTATCCTATGGGTCGCGGATTGAACTACCCGTTTGAAGACGATAATATACAGACAATTGTTGAGCTCAACGATGATTGGATAAATCGTCTCTTAGATTTTATTACTGACACAGGTAAAAGGCACCTATTTTTTCGCAACACAGCTATTTTCATATTTCCTCTTTTAAATGAATGGCCTATTTTATTGGTTGTATTTCTGGGGATTTAATAAAAAGTGAACAATACTATTTTATGGCAGGTTATACATCGGCGTCCGTTATACCTGATGAAGATCTCTTGTAGACGCCCAGGGGGTTAAACTTAACAATAATAGCAGGTACATTGTAGTAAAATTAACGATAATATCAGCTGTAGGTTACACGCCCATATCAGCTAGTGTTAACATTTTTTAAACAATCTTACCCATTTTTACAGAAGTACAGGATGGTAGCGGAAGGCCTAGACGCCAGCGGGAGGCCCCTACCGATGAGCCCTTTGGCGACGTGCAACCGCCAGGCACCCGCATCGAAATCATCGGGGATGCTCGCCGCTACTGCAAGCGGTTCAAACTCCGCGGTCGGGATATGGCCGTACGCATTTGTCAACCGCCGCCAGGCTGCCACATTTTACAATTGCTTGAAGGAGCGTTTCGCGATCTCCTGACGCACATTACAACCTCCTGCGAAGCTAGCGATTATATAGGTGTATTGTTTGCCTCAAGTAACTTACCGCATGGCCCCGTATGGCTCTCCTTTCAGCCCGTCAGAGATTGCACGTTTAACGATATTTGGCAATTAATAGCTAGTGTTGCCCAAAGTGCGGCATTGTTAAATATCGACGATACATGCACGATAAAAGTTAGTATTATACAGGGCGTCGAAGGTTCCGGTAGAAAAACCCTAACACACGAGGGTGTTGCAAAAAAATATATTCTCACAATTAGGAATAATGATAATTTGTGTTTACCGCGATCACTGGTTGCTGTGCGCGCCTACGCCGAGCGGGGCGAAATACGCTCGGGTAACTTACAAGCGAATTGGCAACGTATGAGACAGATTGACGGTTCACTGCAGAGAAACGCAGCTCTTGAATCAATGAGCGCCGCCCAAGTCACAATGCCGGCGAATGGCTGCGGTATCCGCGAAGTTGCTCTCTTTCAAAATTATTTAGCGCAAGACGGTATTGCGATAGTGGTTTATGAGTTTTTCGCTCTGGGGCGCGGGGTCCAGCCTTTGTTCGATGGTACACAAAAAGCCTGAACACTTTTCGTGGCATCCAGCACACTCTGTATATATTGTATTACGAGCGCTCGCATCACTTTCAGCCGATGTTAAATTTACGAGGTGCTGTCAGAATCCGCGATTTTTGCTCCTCGTGTTATTTGCAATAGCGTAGGCAAGGTCATAGATGTTCAAAAAAGAGGTGCCCTCGCTGCATGCCCACCCCGCCTTGCAATCCCAACGTGAATGCTACATTCGAGTGTGATATGTGCGCCCGCGCGTTTTACGGTCGGCAATGCTTTGAAAACCATTTGGCTGTTAAGCAAGACCAAAGACGAAGGTCAAATAGTGTTTGTGCCTCTCTCAAACGGTGCCGCGGATGCTTAAAAACACTACGGCCATTGGATAAAAGGAGAAAGCATGTTTGTGGCGTGATCTTTTGCAAAACATGTATAACAGACCATCTCAATAACGATGCGTTCTTCATGAAACTCCCTCCGCGACAGTAAAGATGCAGATAAAATACTTTTCATATTTTATGATTTTGAGACGCAGCAATGCACAAATGTACACGGCGATACTGGTACTGTCACATCCGGAAGGGATGAGAGCATAAACTTTCGTTTCCCTCTTTCTTGCCTACGCCAAGCGCAATAGCACGGGATGAGGGTAAAAGGAGAATGTGTGGGACGGGTGTTCTATGTCTCGAGTGCCTAGATGGTCAAGAGTTATATGAGTGATTGCGACAGATGTAGCTACCGTTTACAAATTTTCGTTTATTACCCAGTGCCGTCCACTTGGCCGGTCGGAAACATGGGAAGAGTACAGTTCGGCGGATTAAGAAAATGATACAAAAAAATGGTGCAGTTAGCTTACGTTCGCTGGATGACGGTCCTTCGGACTTCGGTGAAAGGGCCTTCGCTCTCGGCCTGTTACGCTCGCTTGTACAAAGTCGGTCGATGGGCCGCACACACGCTGTGTTTACAATGGTGCCGCAGATGGGTCAGAGGGTTACTTCGTGAGTGTGAAGAGCGCGGAGAAGGTTCACAATACTTTTCGAAGTATATAGATATGCAAATGGATGATCGAAAAACAGAGTTGGATTGTTAAACGCGGAATAGAGTTACGAATCGCGATACAGGGTTGGAGTCGATAGAAGAGATCTTTCTGGTTCGGATGATGATGCTGAACTGATTTTTCTTTTAATCCTCTGGACCTTCCTGCTCCAGATTTCCCTTCTTGGGTGGAGTAGGAGAAAAAAGGGGGTTTTCGTTTTTGACTCTTTTAACCAATCGGAGCGGTCAACGTGGGAGTCAGTTCTTTGTATCTGGAAGTCTAGGCGCATGAAATTAATTACAAGGCGACCAATCGGAATGAAGCTATTCCGAGCGAGTTTTCGTGGAAAAAGCGCATGAGATCGTGTTTGCTTATTTAAGGTCTAGGGCCCGGCGCCGAGTCGCCCGGCGATAGTGCAGCTGCTATGCGCCTCATAGCCCTTCCATGTGCATTTTGTTTTTCGTCGCGGCCCGGTTTTATGACCGAGTCGAGTGGACTTTTCCGGCGGTCTTGGTCTATCCTTGATTCCCACACGGATTTAAGAATTGGAGCTCAGATATGCCTTCGCCGGCGGGTGAACTCTGGGTCATCTGGCTTGCAGTATGATAAGTTTTGTTTTACGACTTTTCCGAGAAAGCGTGCCTAAAACTATGTTCTCGTTGGATTCGAGTGGGTAAGGAGGGTCGTACGAAAGTACGCCCGACGCTCGCTTATTATCGATAGGTTACATTGCAGTTGTGGTATGTCTAAGCTTAAGAAGATACAAGAATGTGTCGAAAAATGTGAATGCCATATTCGTTTAATGGTTATTCTCGATTTCCATGGGAAATCGCTCAGGCCAGCGTTCTCGGGGGATTTCAACAAAGTAGGAGAAAGAAAACGCAATATTTTTATGCGCTTTGCTCGCGACGTTACACCTCCCCCCTTTAGGATTGAGCGTCTCGCTCGGTCAGTCATTGAGGGTGGTGATAAAAAATATAGTGGCACGATAGTATGCATTGGCATTGTCATTGATCGACTTACAATTTGACTTAAATATATTCGAAGGTTGGTATCTATTATGACGGTGTAACTTATAGTTATCTTGCGCTTAGGAGGTACGCATGAATTTCATTATCGACTTATAAGAAAGCGTATGTGTTTCTTTTAAAAAGATTTTTGTACGAGATTTTTGGTTTCCTTTTTTCAAATTATGTATATATGTTTTTTTTTCCCTTTTTTTACATCACTGTAAGATGTATATTTACGCGTCTTTTTCTTTCTTTTTCTTTACGAATAGATACTTATAAACTCATTCCAATTTATCTTACTTGACAAGGTTAAAAGAACAATAGTAATTAGGATAGAGAGAAACGTTATTAGGCATGACTAAAATGATCGTTTTGATACTCGAATGTCTTCTCGTGCGAACTCAAAGGAAAGGGACATGTTTTAGGACGTTGATCGTACCTTGAACGATCGGAGATGTTAATGTAGAGATCATGTGTTGCAGCGTTGGTCTTGACTTGATCCTTTGGTTCGACAGAAGGAGATGTGACGAGTTTAGAGTTCTTGACCAGTTCCACGGTTGACGTTTTCTTCTTAGGTCACTTAGCCAGGTGCATCAGGAGGTGCGTAACCGAGTCCCTTACTGCACCGATGAGGTAGACCGACCAGCCGTAGACAGTGTATAGGCTGTACGTATAGATCACCGTGTCTGTGAGAAGCGTACTCGATCGAACTATGGGTAACATTCGGGTGACACCAGCGTTTGGTGTACCGAATTCAAAAAATTTTCCCCAGATGCGATTCCAGATTGAGTCCGCTTATTTGACAGTGTTTTGACCACTGATGCCCCGTGCCATGTTGTTTATGGCAGTGGGCTGCTCTACAGGAAACATGATGTGTTTTCGTACGTTGTCGATGTTTTCTGCGGAATAGATCCCATATGGTAGTTCTGGGTTGGTGTATCGCCAAGTAGACTTCGTCGATGGCTTCATGTTTGCAGGTAGTATGGCTTTGACAGGAGCAGGTATGAATTTGTACCCGATGTCTCCGTAAAGGTAATATCGAGGAAGGAATTACAGGTAGTTTGAGTTCTTGTTTTGATAATATATGAGTTCGAGGAGTAAGGCCATATTTTTCGTTCCCACGAGTGACAGGTTGATCGTAATATTCATTTAACATTCTTTTAAAATTCTTTCTTTTAACATTCTTTTAGCATTATTTTAACCTTCTTTTAACATTCTTTTAACATTCTTTTAACATTCTTTTAACATTCTTTTAACCTGATCAGGTTTACTTCGATTGGTATACATTTAATAACATGTAATACTTCGCTACCTAGAGCCGCCATATGGCTTGGAGCTTTCATTAAACTATATGTAAATTCGTCTAGTGCTTGTATCGCAGGAGATAAACTATTTTGAAGAATTTAACATTCTCAGTTACATTATTGAATAAAAATATCGTAGTATAGCGTTTAAATTTCTTTCTGGATGTGTCGCTCATCGGATATAACTGTAGTGTTAACATTGGGCGGATATCTTTCGAATTAGTGTTAGATAATTCTTAATAGACAGCGTTGTTGTTTTTGGAAATTTGAATTTGTTTTTGGAATTTCGAAGTTGTTTTTGGGATTTCGTAAAAGTTATACCCCTTGATGTTTCTGAATAGTTCGATAACAGCCATCTGAAAAAACAGTGTAATTGTTGTGGTTATTTATTTAATTATGATTAAAATCGGATTCGTCGACTCTTGGTGGTTTGTTCTTCTTTTTGGTTTTGGTTTCAGTGTTAATGTGTGAGTATCGCAATCTGTTTTCATGCACTATTCGTGTTTTGTTATTATACTGGATTTTTACGTTACCCTTGTCCAGTTTTTCTAGAACCTTATGTGGTCCAGTATAATGGTCTCCGAGTTTACCAGGTCTCGGTCCCTTTTGGAGGTAGACGTAGTCTCCTACCTTAAAACTTTTAGGATTCGCATTTTTATCATAATATTTTTTTGAACGATGTTTGGATGAGATTAAATTTTCGTAAGCAAGGTTTCTGATTCCGTTTATTCGTGTTATCAATTCGATTAAGTATCCACGATAAGTGGGTAGTTGGTCCGATTCGCGAAGAGGTTCACTCGACGGGACTCTTGCTAGTTTTCCAAAGACTACCTCATAAGGAGTATGTCTTGTGCTTTCGTGAACACTGGTGTTGTATGAAAGCATAGCTAGTTCCAACCATTGATCCCATTCGTTATCCTTATCGGTATACTGTTTCAAGAATTCGGCTAGCACGTGGTGAGATCTTTCAAGGGATCCATTGGACTGGGGGTGAAACGCTGTAGTTCGGTATCGCTTTATGCGGAAGCGTTTCGCGATTCTTTTCATTAGACCGCTTAGCAAGTTACTCCCCTGATCTGTCAGTAATGCCTTGGGTGCGCCGAAAACACATATGAATCTTTTTATGAATGCATCAGCGACTGTTGTCGCAAGTGCATTTGATAGCGGGATAGCAACACAATACTTTGATAAATGGTCTTGAATTGTGAGAATGTACTCATTTTGATTGGAAGTACGTTGCATTGGACCTACTATATCCATCGATATTTTTTCGAAAACTGTACCTGGAGTGTCGGTAATTATCATCGGCTGCTTGGTTTTGACTCTGACTAATTTCTTTAATTGACATTCGAGACATTGTTGCACTCTCCTTTGAATGTCGGTTTTGAGATCTTCCCAGAAATATTCATGTTTAATTCTGTTGTACGTTTTTGAGACACCTTTGTGTCCTCCTATCGGGGACTTGTGCATCTCGTAAAAAATGGAATCGCGTTTTTCGATCGGCACGTACTGTAATGTTCCCAAACAAATCAATATTTTTATTGGACTGGCTTTGAACGTTTCTTTAATTATGTTGAGGACGTCGGCCCATATTAGGTGCTCGACGTGATTACTGTGGCAAATACTCAGCGATTGGAGTTTGAGATCTTCGCAAAGGTCTTTTAATTCTCTTATGCTTTCCTTAACATTTCCTGATACGAAGGATAATGATCCGGAATATTCGTCTTTGATGACTAGGGCAACATGATATTTTTTTCCGACCCTTTTACTGTAGGCTTGGCCTACTGATAAATCTTTCCAGAGCGGAAGCTTGTTTGATTCTGATAATTTTTGTGCTCCAGTGTCACATGGTTTTCCTTGTGAGTCGATAAAATAGACTAAATTGTCATTACGGAAATGGAATAATTCTTTCGTATCAATGCAATTGGCGAATTTAAATTTGGACATTGTTGGTTCCTCTGCAGGAGGATCCTCGTCTTCGGAAGTTAATGGATCATGAGAACTGGTATCTGAATCTGTCGAATCATCGGAGTTAGGATCGGCGGATTTTTTGGAATAAGGGATAGGACGTGCTTTGTGCTGGCTAGGGCCCTCAGCTGTTTTGGGGTGAACGGCCTCTCTGGGTCGTCGGGCACGCGTAGGCTCGAATATCTCGGCCTCTGTTTCCTCGTCGCTACTCTCCTCGTAGTTTATGGGTTTACAAGTGCGGCGCGCAAGGTGTCGGGGTTCGGAGTGCACGTCTACCCGTTTGGTGGTAGGTGCATCGACCCTGGTCATAGCGTTGTCGCCAGATGTTTCGTTTTCTCGTTGTGACGGTTCTCCTAATTTCGGGGATGCATCGTTTTTTGCTCGTGAGCGAGTGACAACGTTTATATTTTCTTCACAGGGAATGGGATGAACTTCAGCTTGAGTTGTGAAAGTTGTGGGATTTTCGTTTTCTTCATCGCTATCACTAGTCTCTTCTAATTGGCGCGCTAAATCTTGTAACGTGATTTTTGAATTTTCGATTTGTTCCTGTTGACAATTGGGTATGGTTTTGACATCTTCCAATTTTTCTATCGGGTTTCGGGATAAGGCGTCAGCGTTTGAGTTAAGTGGGCCGGGTTTGTAGAGGACTTCGTAGTCGTATTCGGAAAGTTTGAGTCGCCATTTGAGTACACGCGCGTTAGCGTCTTTAGCGGTTCTGAACCAAACCAAGGGCTTATGATCCGTAACGAGCGTGAACCTTCTACCATAGATATAAGGACGGAAGGCCTTCACGCCGTGAACGATCGCCATGGCTTCCTTCTCGTACGTATCGTACCGAAGGGCTGCGCCGCGTAATACGCACGATGTGTACGCTATGGGTTTGTCTTTTCCTATTTCTCCCTGTGACAGGACTGCGCCCAGGGCGTACCCGGAAGCGTCTGTCGTAATAATAAATGGTTTATCGAAATCGGGGTACTGGAGGATAGGGGCTTCGCATAATTTATTTTTAAGAATTTCGAATGCTGTTTGCGTTTCGTTCGTCCATTCAAAGTCGGTTTTGTCTTCTAACAGATGGGTTAGAGGTTTTGCAATTTTTGAGAAGTCTTTAATGAACCTGCGATAATATCCTGTTAAGCCCAAGAATTGGCGAACATTTTTAACGTTTTTTGGGATAGGAAATTCCTTTACTGCTGACAATTTGTTTGGGTCTGGTTTTAATCCATCTTTTCCAATTATGTGGCCGAGGTAATTTACTTCTGGTCTGAGAAA
The DNA here is from genome assembly GCA_963210295.1 of Ophion ellenae. Lineage (NCBI taxonomy): Eukaryota > Metazoa > Arthropoda > Insecta > Hymenoptera > Ichneumonidae > Ophion > Ophion ellenae. The sequence goes on from OY723388.1 coordinate 12,842,681, forward strand.
TTCGCATTTATCCGGTTGTAATTTGAGGTTAGCCTTACGCAATCGTTCCATTAATTTGTGAATTTTGTCACCGTGTTCTTCTAAGTTTTTTGCGTAAACTACGATATCGTCAAGGTAAACAAAGAGGGATACTCCTTGGAGTCCGCTGAGCACAACATCCATTAAGCGTTGGAAGGTCGCCGGAGCATTTTTGAGCCCGAAAGGCATTCGAGTGAATTCATAATGCCCGTATGGCGTGGAGAAGGCTGTCTTTGGTTTATCTTCGAGGTTCATCTCGATTTGATGAAAACCGGATGCTAAATCGAATACGGAGAAATAGGTTGCGTGTCCTAATTGGTCCAGAATGTCAGTGATATTCGGTAAAGGGTAAGAATCGCCGATTGTTTTCTCGTTAAGGGCTCGGAAGTCTATTACCATCCGCCAACGTTTATTGCCGTTGGAGTCCGGTTTTTTCGGTACTATCCAAACAGGACTGTTATTTGGGGATTCCGAGTGGTTTATGATATTTGATTCTAGCAGCTCATCTACCTGACGCTGGACTTCGCCTTTAAGGGCTTGTGGGAACCGATACTGTTTGGTGTTGATTGGGAGGTCGTTGACTGTAGGAATTTTATGTTTGAGTACGTGGGTAGCTCCCAGTACTTCGTTTTTTAAATGGAACTGATCTGAATACGTTTCGATAATTTCTTCGACATGTTTTAATTCTTCGTCTCCAAAGTGATCTAGACGTACGAGATTCTTGATTATTTCTGGACGCTCTAGATTTTTTTTGATTATACGCGATGTTGACTCAGAGGTGGAGACGCAATTTACGTTTGTCTCTAAAATTGTTTTTACACTTAGGTTTTTATTTTGGTTTTCATTTTTATTTTGATTCGTTGTCGATTTTTCGTTTTTCTCATTGTTTAATTTTTTGATTGATGTTGGTTTTTTGCTTTTCGCGTTTTCGTCTTTGCTTGATTTTGATTTTTTATTGGATTTTGTTCTTGCTCTTTCCTCGCTACAGAAATTTTTATTTGGTTTTCCTTGGTCATCGCTTTCATTAGGGCGAAGGCAAGGTTTTATTTCGACGTTTTTCGCCGAAGCTTTTGGATTGGCCTCTATTGGGCTCTGGATTGACGTGATTGTCTTGCAATCTACGCCTGGAATAGAAGGATCACGAGGGATGGAACTAGAACTAAAGGTTGTCGTGCAACCGGATTTTGTTTTGTTTTCGTTTTGGTTTGTTTTTGATTTTTATTAGGTTTTTCTTCGTCTTCGCTCTCGCTGGAGCGTTGACAAAGTTCTATTTCGACGTTTTTTGTCGATGTTTTTGGATTGGCCACTACTGGGCTCTGGACCGGCGTAGTTGTCATGCAATCTACGTCCGAATTAGGATCAGAATCGCGAGAAATTGGAATAGCATCGCGAGAAATAGGATTGGAACTGGAGATTGTCATGCAATCTGGATTTGATTCGATTTTCGTCAGGTCTTCGACAATGTCGAATTCCTGTAGTTTTATGACTGGAACGCGCAGTCTTACGGCGTCATTTGTGGTATTAAAAACCTTCAAATGGGCCTTTCCGTGGGTGTTTGTTACCAGGCAATCGCCGGCGTAAACACCCTGGCGGATTTTTAAAGGCGGGATATATCCTTCCTTTAACGTGCAGTTTTCGACTTTCACATGGAAGGTCGTTTCCGGACGCGCGGGGATTTCGATCACCTCGTCAGATTCGTTCGTTTTTTCGAAAGGCAATGTCTTATTTCCACATTCGAAACACTCTGTCTCGAAATTTATTTTGGATTTTGTTTGATAAAAGTAACGGGTCCCCAATAGACCGGGATGAGGGATTCCTACCTCATCGGGTATAATATGGAATAAGGCCTCGAATCCGAATACACGCAGCATTACACTTCCCAATGCAAAAACTGGTGCCTCGGATATTCCCTTTAATCTAATGATATCTTGTTCGTCGATACCAGCCAAATTTTTTATATATTTCTTTTTAATCAAATTTGGGATAGCGCCACTGTCTAACAGTACCGATATTTTACCCACTTCCGGTAGTGCTCCGATACACACCGAGGGTAATTTTTCGAAATTTTCTGCATTTATTGTGTAGGTAGGATGGGTTCGTTCGGTGGGGTCGTTACGACCGTGGTAACCGGACGCTTTGGGATCGGAGGACCTCTCGGCGCTGCCGCCCGAGGGGTATTCAAGCCGTTTCCCGGCTGATTTCGCGAGTTATTAAATTCGCGGGTACGAAAATTTTCGATAACGTGCCCTGCCCTTTTGCAGTACCGACAAACGTTCGAGTTGGGGTTAGGCGGCTCGGTTTTTGCTTGGAAACATTTATCAGCGGTATGCCCGATTTTTTTGCAAATTTGGCATTGAGGACCGGCCGACTGACGTCGCCAGTCTGTTGCGAAGTTTGTGAACCGGCCTTGCGAATTGCATTTATCGGCCGTGTGTCCTGGATTTTTGAACAATTGGCAATTTATGGAGCGGGAGTTCTGATTGGCATAACACCGATCTGCCGTGTGACCGGGTTTTTTACAGATTTGACAAGAGACAGAGCTTTGCTCATTTGATACTTTTCGGCATTCATTAGCACTGTGGCCTTGATTTTTACAGATTTGGCAAGTGAGGGATCCGAATCGACAAGCTTCAGTTGAATGATTGTCCTTTTTGCAAATACTGCATAATTTAACTGCTTGTGTTGGAACGGGTTTTTCGAGTTTAGCGGTGTTTGTTTGCAATTCTTTCCGCGCATTAACCTCGCCTTCGATTTTTATCGCGTGTTCGATCGCGTCTTCAATTAGGTCGCACTGAGGGAGTCGTTGTTCAATTTCCCCTTTTAAACCCCGTTTAAAACACGTTAGGCAATAATCGCTCACCATGGTCTTGAAAATGGGGTCGTCTGTGCCATTGTTAACTAATTTTCGCGCCTCAAGTATCTCTCTTGCCTTTTTCTTAATTTTTGAAATGAAATCTACGACACTTTCGTTGTCCGTCTGGAAAATTGTACCGAGTTCTCCTAACAATTGCATTTCGGATTTGTTTGGTGTATATATTTTTTTAAGGAATTTTGTGAGTTCTTCTATCGTTTCGAATTTTGTCCCATGTATCGCTTCTCTAGCTTGATCTTTTAATTTGTTTCTAGCTAATTTGGCTAAGTATTTTTCAGCTTCGGGAGGAAGCATATCTTTTGCGTCTTCGCATCCCGTGATAAATTCTGACAAAGGGATATTTTTTCCATCGAATTCGGGAACGCAACTTATTGCATCTTTAAGGGAGATTAACTGATTTGTTCCTAACGTCGTCATTGTTACTGTGTTTTTTATTTCGGTTTTACGAGGTAAGTTTAATGTTTTTATTGATCTTTTTGGAATAGATTCGAGACCAGACAATAATTCTACGTTGGAACTTCTCAGTGAATATCCTGATTGCTCCGCTGGGTCTTCAGTAATATTTAGATTTAATGAGCTAGTTGATTCGTCGTCAGACATTGGGTTAATTAACACATTTCCTTTTTACAATCCCGGACGAGCCCCCAAAAATTAATATGTCACATCCGGAAGGGATGAGAGCATAAACTTTCGTTTCCCTCTTTCTTGCCTACGCCAAGCGCAATAGCACGGGATGAGGGTAAAAGGAGAATGTGTGGGACGGGTGTTCTATGTCTCGAGTGCCTAGATGGTCAAGAGTTATATGAGTTATTGCGACAGATGTAGCTACCGTTTACAAATTTTCGTTTATTACCCAGTGCCGTCCACTTGGCCGGTCGGAAACATGGGAAGAGTACAGTTTGGCGGATTAAGAAAATGATACAAAAAAATGGTGCAGTTAGCTGACGTTCGCTGGATGACGGTCCTTCGGACTTCGGTGAAAGGGCCTTCGCTCTCGGCCTGTTACGCTCGCTTGTACAAAGTCGGTCGATGGGCCGCACACACGCTGTGTTTACAATGGTGCCGCAGATGGGTCAAAGGGTCACTTTGTGAGTGTGAAGAGCGCGGAGAAGGTTCACAATACTTTTCGAAGTATATAGATATGCAAATGGATGATCGAAAAACAGAGTTGGATTGTTAAACGCGGAATAGAGTTACGAATCGCGATACAGGGTTGGAGTCGATAGAAGAGATCTTTCTGGTTCGGATGATGATGCTGAACTGATTTTTCTTTTAATCCTCTGGACCTTCCTGCTCCAGATTTCCCTTCTTGGGTGGAGTAGGAGAAAAAAAGGGGGTTTTCGTTTTTGACTCTTTTAACCAATCGGAGCGGTCAACGTGGGAGTCAGTTCTTTGTATCTGGGAGTCTAGGCGCATGAAATTAATTACAAGGCGACCAATCGGAATGATGCTATTCCGAGCGAGTTTTCGTGGAAAAAGCGCATGAGATCGTGTTTGTTTATTTAAGGTCTAGGGCCCGGCGCCGAGTCGCCCGGCGATAGTGCAGCTGCTATGCGCCTCATAGCCCTTCCATGTGCATTTTGTTTTTCGTCGCGGCCCGGTTTTATGACCGAGTCGAGTGGACTTTTCCGGCGGTCTTGGTCTATCCTTGATTCCCACACGGATTTAAGAATTGGAGCTCAGATATGCCTTCGCCGGCGGGTGAACTCTGGGTCATCTGGCTTGCAGTATGATAAGTTTTGTTTTACGACTTTTCCGAGAAAGCGTGCCTAAAACTATGTTCTCGTTGGATTCGAGTGGGTAAGGAGGGTCGTACGAAAGTACGCCCGACGCTCGCTTATTATCGATAGGTTACATTGCAGTTGTGGTATGTCTAAGCTTAAGAAGATACAAGAATGTGTCGAAAAATGTGAATGCCATATTCGTTTAATGGTTATTCTCGATTTCCATGGGAAATCGCTCACGCCAGCGTTCTCGGGGGATTTCAACAAAGTAGGAGAAAGAAAACGCAATATTTTTATGTGCTTTGCTCGCGACGTTACTGTACCTTTATACACGAACCAAATCTGTGCGTCGCGCAGCGCGTTTGCACATATTGCTGTACTCGTGATTGTGTCGATAAACCATGTGAACATTGCGGTCCCCATGAGTTTGTCTTTAGTCATCATCCTGTGGGTCAATTGGTCGAGTTTGCTATGCAGTGGGTCAATCATTTTTCGCTTCCGATCTGTATTGCTCACAACGCCGGGGGCTTTGATGCGCAATTCATTTTGGAAAACCAAAATTATGTTGGGCCCCTACCGGCTATAGAGTATTACTCCGCTGACACGATGCGTTCTGCAGAGCGCGAAAAATTTCTAGTCTGGTACAGGGGGTCAAAAGACGCCAATTACATGTTCGACTTTTCGAAAGAGCTTGTAAGCTATTGTACGCACGAAGTCACGATATTACGACGTGCGTGCATGGCTTTTCGCGCTATGTTTATAGCCAACGGTCGCGTCTGCCCTTTTGACGACAGCACAACAATAGCGTCAACCTATTTTCGCGTCTTTCGTAAAAAAATCCTAAAAGACGACACGATCGGTATTATACCTCTAGGCGGTTATAGATGGGCTCATAATCGAAGTCGAAAAAAGCAATCTCATGGCTCGTCTGGATGGAGCATTCTCTTGGTCACCCCATCATACACGCAGGCCGAACACGCGAGTTTAAATTACCTCAGAATTTACTAGTTGACGGCTACTACGAAACAAACGGCACAGCGCATGTATTACAGTTTCACGGCTGCTATTGGCACGGTTGCTCCAAATGCTAGATCTTTAATAGAGATCGTAAACAACGTAATGGCCTGTCTATGGACAAGAGTCTAGAACCAACCATAGCCATATCACAGAGAATTCGCTCGAGCGGTTACCAATTGGTGGGGATTTGGGAATGCGAGTGGGATCGTCATGTAGAAGCAAACTCTGAAATTCGTGAGCTCGTACGGGATCATCCACTATCAGCAAAATACCCATTGAACCCTCGTCATGCGTTCTTCGGTGGGCGTACAGAAAACATGGTAACACTATATGATACAAGGTAGGGGGAGCGTATACGCTACGTAGATGTCGGCTCTCTGCATCCGTATATCTGCAAATTTGGTAAATACCCCGTGGGCCATCCAAAAGTATTTATTGCTGAAGAGTGCTTAGAATTGACGGGGGGAACTAACAATTTAACGCGCGCTGAGGAGTTGGTCAAATGTACTGTGCTACCACCGCGCAATCTTCACCATCCTGTATTATCCGTGCGTATGCATCAGCGGCTGCTGTTCGCTTTATGTCGCAGCTACTGCAAGATAATGAATCCGGAAAAGTGCACACACGATGATCCCGCTGACCGTGTGTTCGAGGGCACGTGCGTAGTTGACGAGTTGCGGAAAGCCGTTTCGTGCGGCTACACAGCCGAAATTTCGCAATACAAAGTAACGCAATTCGATCGTAATACGCAATCGGGCGGGTTGTTCGCCGAATACATCAATACGTTTGTGAAAATCAAGCAAGAGGCGAGTGGGTGGCCTGAAAACGGCCCAGGCGATGAAACACTGCAAGAACCTTATATGACGCATTTTGAACAATCTGAGGGTGTTCCCTTGAACAGTTAGGCGATAGCCAAGAACCCCGGGTTACGCTCGCTCGAAAAGCTTGGTCTAAATTTATTCTGGGGAAAATTCGGGTAGCGCGAAAATCTTCCGCACACAGCCGTAGTATCGACGCGAAAAAAACTTATGGAATTATTAACCGACCCCGGGTGTGAAATTACCAGTATGCTTCCTGTGAATAATCAAAACCTGTATGTCAGCTATACTAATACGGATGAGGCTGCGATGCCCTCGAATATAGCGAATGCTGTAATTGCTACATACACCACGGCTCAGGCGCGTCTAAAGCTTTACAGTTACCTGGAACGTCTCGATCGGCGTGCCTTGTACTGCGACACAGACACCGTTATTTATGAAACGAGGCAGCAACCTAATGAATACCAACCTCCTGTAGGCCACGTCTTAGGTGATTTAACGGATAAGCTGAGTGATTATGGACAGGGTAGCTATATCAAAAGCTTTATTTCCGGTGGGCCAATATTTTACGCGTTTATAGTGCGTGCTCCTGACGGGTCGGAGAGCGAAGTTTGTAAGGCTAAGGGTACCACCCTTAATTTTTCAAACTACGCGTTAATAAATTACCCATCGGTACAATCCTTCATTGTCGGGGACCGAGAGGATCCTATCGTGCTGCACTACGATGCTATTAGTCGTACAGAGTTCCATCATATTGATACGCGCTCCGGAACAAAATCGTGTAAGCCGTCGAGCGTTAAGCGAAGGCGTGATGGCGAATACGATTCGCTGCCTCACGGCTATCGTCATTAGAAATTGTAAAATATGATTTACTTGCAAATATTTGTATAAAAAGAAACGGCAAGTCCGTAGAGTATTTATTGCTACTTCAGAAGTACCTTTTTTCATTCATCACAATGGACGCACGGTGGACGCATCCGTTGACTTCAATGATCTGTGAACCTACAGGGTGCGGTAAGACGTATTTAAAAAAAAAATTTTAAGTTCATCACGCGCATGAGTAGCGAGTCGTTCGAGAGGATAATATTCTATTATTCCGATTGGCAGACGACGTAAACGGAGTACGGCGCCTCTATTGAATTTCGCGGAGGATTACCCCAGTCTGCTGATTACTCAAACGACCCTTGTGCCAAGCTTTTAATTATCGATTACTCGATGCGTGAAGCATCGAACAGCAGTATTGTCGATCTCTTCACCAAGGGTAGTCACCATAAGAATTTGGGTGTCATTTTTATAACGCAAAACTTATTCCATCAGGGTCATGGGCAGAAACATATCTTTCTGAACGCAAGTTATATGGTTATTTTCAAAAACCCCTACGACCGCGCCCAAATACAGCACTTGGCGAGACAGGTATGTCCTGAGAACCCACGCTTTCTGCAAGAGGTTTATTACGACGCAACGTCTGAGCCACATGGTTAATTGCTACCAGATCTGAAGCAATCGACACCCGACAATTGTCGATTCCGCGCATGTATTTTTCCCGATGGCGAAGAGCATTGCGATATTAAACGCCCTTCAGTATCTCAGCAAAGAACGGCGCGAGGCCCTTTTGCGGATTGCAGACCCTCGCATGATACGCTGCGTTTCCGAGTGTGATTTGAACGTTCTTCGAGGCAATATACCTCTCAAGTCTGGTCAGAGGAAAAAAATACGCCACCACGCTCCCCTCCTTCACCGCTTAGCCTCGAAAAACGGGTGCTGGAAGAGTAAGAATAAGTTTGTCGTTCAAAGCGGTGGGTTTTTACGCCTTCTAATTGCTTCCATACTAGGTACTGTGTTGTCTAATCTAATTGCTGGTCGTGGATGATGGAGCATGCCCGAAAAATGGTTCTGGTACCTGGGAAAAATCTATTACAGCTCAGTAGCGGCAGGCCACATAATTGTACCAATGATAACGAGGGGCTGTCAAGTAAGAAAGCAGAGAAAACAATTGAGGCGGCTCTCAGCAGACTGGATGCGGAGATGAATGCGATTTTGAAATCTAACGCGTACGCGGATGAGCGTGAAAAGTGGCTGGCATATTTGAGTGTACTGCAGCGGTACTTGCATTTCGCTGATAGGGAACGAGCACATCAGTACTATGCTCTTATGAAAAAGAAAGAGGGTAGTGCGCAATTCACCCCAGCTAAAAGCGACATCCCTACGACCCGGATGAATGATTCCGTTATCATTGAGGGTGTGCCTTTGAAATATCGCAATAAAGCCAAGCTTTTATTGTGACGTTTGCATGATGCACCCCCGTCAGATTTTTCTTGGGATTCAGCCGGTGTAGTTTCTGCCAGCGGGGAACCGATCAAGGATTCAAACATCATTGATCTCGTGAACGACGCAATACGCGCGAGAAAAGTAGCCAAGCCGGCGGGCCGAAAAGTCTTCGCAAAATGTTTGCGATCAATACAGACACCTCGAGAATTTGTGGGAAACGAAGAACTTTGGCTGGAGTCTCGAGCAAATTCAACATTCCGATTGCGCGGTGATAGTGCCACCGATGAAAATGACGGGGCTATCAGTGATGTTGGTCATTCTGAGTTTTACAGCGGCAGCGAGAGCAGCAAATCCGACCGCTGCGTCCAGAACGGTTCCGGTTGCGGTGGCGGTTGCGCGAAAAGACGAGTGACCTGGGCCAGTCTTAAATTATCAGCATGAAAGTACTTGAAAAAGTATACTTTGATCCTTCCCACGAAGCGTCTTTCACCGGTGCCGCTGCCAAGCTGTTACGCGTAAGCCGTCAAAAAATGATCTCCCCTGAAAAAAAGATACAGTGGCTTGAAGCTCAGGATACTTTTACCAAACCCTGACCTGTGAGGCGTCGGTTCCCACGTCGGTCCCACAACGTATGGACCGTTGACAATGTATGGGAAGCTGATCTTGTAGTTCTTCGCTCACTTAAAATATATAATGACTGTTATGCCTATCTTCTTGTCGTCATAGATGTACTCAGCAAGTACGCGTGGGTCGAGCCCTTGCGCGATAAGTCTGCTGCGACTGTGGCTAAATCTCTGACACACATACTCTCCCTAAAGCGCACAAACGGACGATCACCCGTTTGTCTGCAATCAGACAAGGGCAAAGAGTTTACGGGCGCCATCTTTCAGCCGTTTCTGAAGAAAAATAATATCCAGTTTCGCGCGACTCGCAACCCTGATATAAAAGCCGCCATTGTAGAGCGATTCAATCGAACACTGAAAGAAAGAATGTGGCGGTATTTCACGTACTATCGCCAAAAACGCTATATTGGAGTTTTGCAGAATATAGTTTCAGCATATAATCATACGCTACACAGTGGCACTAAAATGACACCCGTATCCGTGATGCTTCTTTCAGCGGCAAAAGCGCGAAATAATCTTTTGCAGCGATATAAACAACCCAAACGATGGCCGCCTCCTAAATACAGAGTGGGTGACGTTGTTCGTATTAGTAGTGCAAAGGCGGCTTTTGCTAAAGGGCACGAGAGCAGATGGGCACGAGAGCAGTGAACTGTTGAAGATACATCGCCTATCATTGGGTAGCTGGCCTGTCGTATACATCTTACGCGACCTTAACAACGAGGAGATTGACGGTATTTTTTACAAGACTGAATTATCGAGAGTCCAAGTGAGCGCGAAAGGCCGTAGAAAAAGTGAGCATGCTGAAGGATGAGTTCTATGTTGTTTTACCTAGCAATAGTAGCATGAAGTATTATCCTGAAAACAGGACAACGCAGTATACGACGCATTTGCCGCAAAACGTAAACCTGCAGGGTAAATAGGGTGTTTCTCTAGCCGAGATACACATACCCATGATTATTTTGCATGTAACGCCTGAAGGTGAAAGAAACTTTGTCAGCGTGGTAACGAACATTACAACACCCGGTGTTAACGCCGACATCGATTTCAAAGATGAGCGTGCATGCGTGCCAGCTGGAGTATATCGCAACGCAAATGCGTTACTCGAGTTCAATAAACGAAATACCGTGTGTGATGGGACACTTGAAGTTCCAATACACGCGTAACGGCTATATCTCGGCAGAGCGTATCTGTACCGCGTGTAAACATCTGGAGCACTCTTTCTACTTCTCTCCGGTATTACGTAAAATTTTAGGGTTCACCCATAGTACAGGGGCTGTGGTGATGAGTGGTTCTGTGTATGTTGCAACGCAACCGGCCAGTCTCACCAACGGAATCCCTAACTTGTTGTTTGTTTATACCGATATTTGCGAGCCATACATCACAGGACATGTGCACGCTCCCTTGTTACGTGTCGTTCCTTCTGATGCAGATAATAATGATAAGTACGGTTCTGTGAAAATCAAAAGTTTTTCGCCACCCCGCTACGTGCCTCTTTTACGCACAAGCTTCCAAACAATGGATATCGATATAAGGAATGAGTTTGGGCAACCGGTGCCATTCGAAAGAGGAACACTAACCGTGACGCTACAGTTTAGCGTATAGATTAGCCGCAGCATCACAAAAAGTGAAAATGGATTACTACGATGTGTACTTTAATACACAGACGGGTGGATCTAGAACAGGCTACGGAGGAATTAGTCAGGTATACATAGGCTCACCAAATCAAAGGGGCCATGGCATCGGTAGCTTTCTCGGTGGCCTTTTTCGCCGAATTTTACCGCTCTTAAAGCAGGGAGCACGCACTGTTGGCAAAGAAGCTATACGTTCTGGAATTAATGTCGCAAACGAATTAATAGATACAGGTATGCATCCTAGAGCGGCCTTCAAATCACGTTTGCGCGAATCGGGTGTGAATTTGAATCGAGAGGCTGAATAAAAACTCAATAGCCTCATGCAGGGCTCGGGATATAAACGTTCGAAAATTCGCGAACTTGTGCATTCGGTCGACAGCTACGGTACGCGTAGGATCGGTCAAAAAAAGAAACCGCGACCTAAAAAAAAAAACACGTCGGGCGTATTAAAAAGAAGAAGAGAACAACAGTGAAAAGAGCAAGTAGAAAAACGTTCAAAAGGACACAGAAGAAAAAACCGTCACGACCTAGGACCGTGTCCGATATCTTTTCGTGAAAAAAATGGCTTTCTTATACACTCATTCGTGCGAGTGCTTGGAGTCGGAGCTGGAGCTATTCACATTACCTCCGACTCAAACTACTATCGAGGGGACACAATGGTTATACTATAAGCCGATCTCGTCTCTAACAGACGATTCACCTATCGAGTTCGTGGTACCTGGCCAGGGTGACGAGTACATTAACTTTGCACATACCATGCTAAGTATGCGTGTTCGAATACGCTCGAACTCTGTAAAACCCGACCCTACAGTTAAAGTGAGATCTGTTAATAATTTACTCCACTCATTGTTTAATCACGTCGATGTATTCTTGAATCAAAAACTTGTATCACCGCCCAATAATGCTTATGCATACAGAGCCTACATTGAAACATTATTAAATTATGGACAGGGTGCGAAAACCTCTCATCTCACAAGCTGCCTATGGTACAGCGATTCAGCCGGTAAAATGGACGATATAGCAGACGCAAACGTCGGTCTTTCTAACCGTCGAACGGTTTTAAATGCGCGCGGGGAGATTCATCAGCTCGGTTATTTGCACTGCGATATCTTTAACTAGGAGAAATTTCTGATAAACGGCCTTGAGATGCGTTTGCGTCTTGTGCGTACCAGTGACGCCTTTTTCCTTATGACGTCTTCAAAAGATTACAGTATTCACATTACCGAGGCGTAACTCCTTGCTCATTGTGCGCCGTGCAAAAATTGCCCCAGGTATGCTTTCAAAGGCTCTCCAGCCTAAGTTCACCGACACCTTCCTATATGTGGATGCGTATCATACGTTATTTTCCGGTACGGGTATTCACTTTCTCAATCAAGGGAATTCAATCACGCGCATCGCGTACCCCTACGGATATTGTCTTTTTGCGTTTGATCTTACGTCCGATCTTTCGGCAAACAGCGCCAATCATTGGAATCTGGTGAAACACGGTAGCGTCAGGATAGAAGTGCGATTCGACGAAGCGCTAACATCAACAGTTAAATGTGTCGTGTATGCGGAATATGATAACGTACTGGAGATTGATGCATCCCGACAAGTCATTGTAGATTTCAGCGGATGAGCGCTGCGGTGGTCTTAATTTCAAGTTAAGTGTTGAAAGAATAAGCCTGTATCATGAATATCGCGATTGACATACAAGATCTAAGGGATGAACATAATAATTTTATACCCAAAGAAGTGGCTGTCGTTTCGCTTGATTCATCGTACGCTGATCATTGGATCGTTGCACCGCCTCACGCGTACCGTCAATTACCCCTGGATGTAAACAGAACGAACGAGTGGGTGACGCGCAATCATCACGGACTAGTATGGTTCGAGGGCTATACACCGATACGGGTGATCGCCAGACTGTTGAGGACAATGGTCGCCGATTCTAGGCCGGTATTTGTAAGGGGTGCTGATATGCCGACGATACGTCATTTCAACATCTCCCAGGAACCAGTACACGTTGCTCGTACCACGCTGTGATACGCACAAATAAGCATGCATGTGCTCTGGATAACGTGACGAGAATCAAAGCATGGCTCTGTCCTAGCGAGCGTTACGACTCTTCATGGGAATATAGGACCACCGTCGCGCTGCCGCCTGGCTTGACTGATACCCGCCTGTTATGAACTGTCTCAGATTCTGGCCTCTCTTCGTGATATACAGAATCACTGTGTGGGCGTGTACCCTGCAGACCGCATACCAAAGATCTGAACGAAACCAACAGCATTTGTTGTGAATACCGATGGACATAAACAGCCGGGAGCCCACTGGGTCGCTATGTACGTCGATCGAACTGGACACTGATGGTACTTCGACAGCTACGGATTGCCCCCATTGTCCCGCAACTCCTCATTCGACTCCGTAGAAACTGTAAACTCTTCCGGTACAGCGCTCATCAACTTCAAGCTCCAGATTCGCAATGTTGCGGACAGTATTGCATTATGTTTCTTCATCATACGTGTACTGGCTTCGGTATGCATAAGTTTAGAAGTGTATTTTCAAATGATTTATCCCGCAACGACAAAATAGTCAATCGTTATTACAATGCTTTCGTCAATAAGAACGATAAATATGAAGATGCGGACGGTGTCGTCGGCCATGGCAGACGTCGCAATAATTGCCACTCTTTTAATCATAAAAGTTTACATTGTGTACAAGGCTGTTGTTCTCGTACGCGCTAATTGTAATACATCATGTTATTTTAATAAATAACCGTCTTCAAACATTCTGTGTATTTATTCTTATAGCTTCATCGTTTCAGCATACAGTTTTAGCAGCGATGGAGAGTCTTGCGGTGATTCACGCACCGCTAAGTCAGCAGATTTTGCAAAGTCGCCGAGAAACAGCTCTCTTGGCGAGGCCTTACTCACACCCAGGGTTGCGAAATTTGTAATGAAAAAGTAATGCATTATTCATTACTTTTTTAAAAAGTAATGAAAAAATATTTCACTACCCATTACATTTCATTGAGTAATGTAAAAAAATTCCATTACCCATTACATTATATTTTGTAATGTAAAAAATTTCCATTACCTATTACTTTACATTTTGTAATGTAAAAAAATTCCATTACTCATTACATTGGATTTTGTAATGTGAAAAATTTCCATTACCCATTACATTGGATTTTGTAATGTAAAAAATTCCATTACCCATTACTTTATATTTTGTAATGTAAAAAGTTTCCATTACCCATTACATTGGATTTTGTAATGTAAAAAACTTCCATTACCCATTACTTTACATTTTGTAATGTAAAAAAATTCCATTACTCATTACATTGGATTTTGTAATGTAAAAAATTTCCATTACTCAATACATTGGATTTTGTAATGTGAAATATTTTCATTACAAAATGCAATGTAATATGTAATGACAAAAAAATTCATTACATATTACCTCGTAATGGGCAATGGACATTTTTAACATTACAAAGTCCAATGTAATGAGTAATGGATTTTTTTACAATACAAAATATAATGTAATGAGTAATGGAATTTGTTTAAATTAGAAAATCCAATGTAACGAATACCGGAAATTGTTTACATTACAAAGATGGATGGATGGATGGATGGATGGATGGATGGATGGATGGATGGATGGATGGATGGATGGATGGATGGATGGATGGATGGATGGATGGATGGATGGATGGATGGATGGACGGACGGACGGACGGACGGACGGACGGACGGACGGATGCATGGACGGACGGATGGATGGATGGATGGATGGATGAATGGATAGATGTCACCGGGCGGTCATGAATTCACCGTATCTGGAGTACCGACCGATACAGAACTTCCACCGATCCTGATCGGCAAGAGGATTCTCGAGGTCCCTGGGGTATCTGAGCTTTCCGCTCATATTCTCTCGGCTCGTAAGCTTTTAAGGAGAGATTTGGTTTCGTCGGATGGATCTCGCTCACACATAAGCGCTTCGTACGTAGTCCGTCTCACAACGTCTTCTGTTCGCGAGTCTATTCTGATAAAAAAAACGAGAAAAGGGCCGTCTCACATGGAAGGAGATTAACATGGAGTGTATCGAAGCTTTAGAAAATCGACAAATTCACGCGAATGAAATGCTGCCGAGTGCCACGTACAATATCCTTCGTCTCACGAGGAAGAAGGCAAGAGCGTGTAGGTTCAGATATGTATGGGTAAAAGGCGGAGTTACCTTTGTGCGAAAGGACGATGGTCAGCCAAAGGCGAAAATAAATTCTCAGGATGATTTGTTAAAACTGGCATGACCATCCTCGTTACAGGAAAAGCGGAAATATCATATCGCATCCGGTGAATCTCGACACGAACAAATCAGTTATTGTTAAAAATTGCTCAAGTCTCTCTCTCTCTCTCTCTCTCTCTCTCTCTCTCTCTCTCTCTCTCTCTCTCTCTCTGAGATGGAGTTCAGACGTGTGTCAAATGCGCTCCGTCATTGAGCCAATTTTTTAGTGGAATAAAGTCAGCAATAAAAATAAAAACTATAACAAAGTGATCAGTTTTGTGTGGTGAACAGTTTGAACTATCGATGAATCTGATACCTATCGGGATCGCGGGCCTGTGAACCTTTTTGGGACTGACATTGTTTGATTCGCGAAGAAAGTGTGGGCGACCATTACCGCTGCCACGGTGGCACGGTAAGGCCGCGCAATAAGGAATAACGCAGTGCGGGATGGTCACTTACCGGCCGTACTGACAATGGATACCACGACTGAGTACGATGAATATCGATGCTCAGGTTGCAGAAAAGCGATCAAAAACGTGGCGGTACGATGTAAGACGTGTCCGAAACTTTTTTATCATCCGGGATGTGTGAATAAGCATAAGGTGTACGATTAAAACAGAGAATTAGTGCAGTGTAAGGGTACCCTCGAAAACTTCCCAGTTGACGAAACCCCGAAGAATTCTACACCCGCGGCAGGTAGCAGCAGTTTCAGCAGAGACCGATTTGGTTCAACTGGGTCAAATACCGCAAGCAGAGTTATGAGTGCGTCAGCAAATATGGAAGTAAAAATAGAGTGGTTGGTGAAAACCGTGAAAGACTTAAAGGATGAAGTTGCATGCAAGAAAGAAGTTAAGATTATTATTAAAGAAATAGTCCAAGAAGAATTAGAAGGTATGAAGAACGAAATCGAAGAAATCAAGAGGATGCTGCAAGAAGGAGTTCTAGGTCCAGCACGGGAAGTACCAAAAACCTATTCCGGAGCCGTCAAAGAAAAGAAAAAAGAGAAGGTCATAATTATCAAGCCTAAAGAAAAACAAGAAAGTGAGGCTACAAAAAAGACGATCAAAGAAAACGTCGACATAAAAAACATGGCTGTGGGAGTAACAAGGTTGAAGAAAGGTAGTAATGGAACAGTGATTTTGGGCTGTGAAACGACCGAAGAAACAGAAAAGTTAAAGACCATAGTCCAGGAGAAAATGGGCGAAGGTTTCAAAGTCACCGAAACGATGCAACAAAAACCGAAAATTAAGATTGTCAACATGGAGGCGGACGAATTAGAGTTGGCAGACGATGAGCTGGTTGAAACAATAAAGAAGCAGAACGCAATGGAAGAAAATGAAGGAAGGGAGATGAAAATCGTCAAAAGAATAAACAAAGAAGGAAGACACGAAGGCTCAATTATAATGATAGTCGATGAAGGAACCCATCAAGAGCTATTGATGAAAGGCAAAATCAGCGTGGGATGGAGAAAGTGTCCGGTATACAACCACATCAATGTGAAGCGATGCTACAAATGTTGGGGCTACTATCATATAGCAAAGAACTGCACAAGAGAGGAAACATGCCATAAATGTGCCGGAAACCACGAAGCGAGTAGGTGTACAGCGGCGGAAAACAAGTGCATAAACTGTGTGTTCAAAAACAGAGCATTCAACCTAGAGATAAATACGGAACATGACGCACTGGATCGGGAATGCCCAACGTATAAAAGAGCAATCCAAGAAGAGAAGAGGAGAGCAGGCTGGGACGATTAGCAACTACAGCAGGAAGAAACGTTATGGTATACGAATGCGCAAAGTCTTATTGCACACAAGGATGAAATACGATACCAAGTAGTGGACAGAATGAAACCTGCAATTATAGCGTTATCAGAGACCAGGGTGACGACCGAAATAGAAAACAGTGAAGTGTTTATACCGGGATACGGTATAGTCAGATGTGATGCGGAGAATAGGAACACAGGTGGTGTGATCTTATACGTCAGAGACGGTATTAAATTTGATATGATACCAATAAGTAAAATAGAGCCAAACTGTTGGTGTGCTGGAATAGAGATCAAGGACGAACATTATAAAGGAGTGATCGCAGTTGTGTATCACTCACCAAGTGCGTCGGATGCAGATTTTATACGATACATAGAAGACATTACTGAGGAACTAACAATAAAAGGAGACTGTTTGATAATAGGTGACTTTAATATCGATGTTACAGTAGAAACGTTCTATAAAAAGAAGTTAATAACAGGAATGATGAGTCTAGGGATGAAGCAATATGTTAATAAGCCAACGAGAATAACGCAAAATAGCCCAACAATTATAGATTTATTATTTGCTAATATGAGTGCACAAGTTCAGGTGGAGCATGAACCAAAGATAACGGACCATGGATGGATAAAAGTCATATTAGGTAAAAAGACGGAAAAGAATGAGTGCAGGGAATATAAAGCAAGAAACTATAGTAAAATCGATGCGAAGGAATTTTCTAGGATGTTGAGCACTACCACAAGACAAATGGATGGTGTAGAGGTAAGCCAACGAGCAAAAATGCTTGTTGATAACATAGTGGATGCACTCGATACATTTGCACCGGAAAGAACAGTCAAGATTCCAAGGGTTTGGGACGAGAAAAAATGGTATTCGGAAGATATCACAGTAGCAGCGAGAAGAAGAGATGAGGCATACAAAGTAGCAGTTTTCACTGGCTTGGATGAAAAGTGGCAGCAATTTAAAATAGAAAGGAATACGGTAGTTAAATTAATAAGAGAAAAGAAAAAAGAATATTATGAAAAGATGATAGACGACAACAAGAAGGACCCGACAAAAATGTGGAAAACATTAAAAGAATTAATTAAAGGAGGAACAATGGGTACACGGGAAGTAGAAAACATAGACTTTGAGATATTGGATGACATGATGGGAGGTAATATAGCTGATAAATTTAATGTGTTTTATGTACAAAGTATAAACAATATAGTTAATTCAATAGAGCGGGATACGTCTGGGAGCCCAAACAGAAGAAGGATTCTAACGGGCGTTGGGATGGATGAGGAAAGAATAATGGGAGAATTTAATGTTGTTGAAATAAAGGACCTAGAGAAGATTGTGATGGAACTCCCAAAAAAGAAGGGAACTGAAGAAGGAATAACAAGTGATGTATTAAAAATGGCGTTTAGTGCAATAAAAGAGGAATTTGTGGAAATAATAAATGGGTCGCTAAGGGAGGGACGTTGCCCGGACAGCTGGAAAACTTCCACGATTATACCGATTCCAAAGATGAACAAGGCTGAGAAAGCCAGTCAGTACAGGCCAATTAATATGTTGCCACTGTACGAAAAAGTGCTCGAATTAGTAGTGAAAAATCAAATTGAAAAACATTTAGAGGCCAATACCATTATAACGGAGCATCAGTCGGGATTTAGAAAGCAATATTCGTGTGAAACGGCGATTCAAACTGTTGTAGACGAATGGAAAATGAACATTAGTGAAGGAAAATTGGTAGGAGTAATCTTCATGGATCTAAGACGAGCTTTTGAGACCATAGACAGGGAAATATTATTAGACAAACTATACTAATATGGGATTAGAGAAAAGGTATTAGATTGGTTCCGAACGTACTTAAGAAATAGAACACAGCAAGTTCGATTTAAAAATGAATGGTCTGACATTATTTCCAATGAACATGGGGTACCGCAGGGGTCAGTACTGGGGCCGTTGCTATTTATTATATATATAAATGATATAGTTAATTTGTGTACAGAGGAATGTGCAATAAAAATGTTTGCTGACGATACAGTCATATATGTAACTGGCAAAAGCAGCGCGGAAGTGGAGAGAAAGATGAATATATTATTAAATATAGTGGAAAAGTGGATGGATAGAAATAAATTAAAAATGAATGTAGACAAAACAAAATATATGATTGTCAGCAGTATAAGAAAAAGTGCGAGTGAGAATATTGTACTCAAGTGTTTGGATGGAACGGAACTAGAGACAGTGGAAACGATGAAATATTTGGGTATAATTATTGATGACAAGCTACGATTTAAAGAACACTGTGAGTATATGTTTAAAAAAAATTGGTAAAAAAACGAGTTTCCTAAATAGAGTAGGTCATTACGTATCTGCGTATACGAGATGTGTCATATATAAAACTATTATCGCCCCGCACTTTGAATATTGTGCAACCCTGTTAGTGGGTATGGGAGAAACAGAGTTGAATAAACTGCAGATCGCGCAAAACAGAGCGATGAGAGTCATATTGGAATGCAACCGATACACAAAGGTGGAAGATATGCTGAATGCGCTGCAATTTATGTCTGTAAGGCAAAGATTGTACTACAATGTATGTATATTTATATTTAAAGCAGTGAAAAATCTACTGCCCAAAGAATTGAAAAGTCGGTTACAAATAGTGAGAACGAGGAGTGGTAGGGAGACACGACAAGCGGAAAATATTGTAATACAATTTCGGAGAACGCGAAGCGCACAAAAGAGTATGTACTATGACGGAGTGAAAATGTATAATGCATTGCCAGCTGATCTAAAAGGCTGTGAAAAAGTCGAGCAGTTTAAACGAATGTTAAAAGAATATGTTGTGTCAACGGTAAAGTGAGATGTACTTAGATTTAAGGAAATATGTAACAATATGTACAACAAATAGCTGAGAAAGCTAATAAACATCAATCAATCAAAATCTCTCTCTCTCTCTCTCTCTACATTGTAATGGGCAATGGATCTTTTTACATTACAAAATCGAATGTAATCGGTAATGAAATTTTTTTACATTACAAAATATAAAGTAATGGGTAATGGAATTTTTTACATTACAAAATCCAATGTATTGAGTAATGGAAATTTTTTACATTACAAAATCCAATGTAATGAGTAATGGAATTTTTTTACATTACAAAATGTAAAGTAATGGGTAATGGAAATTGTTTACATTACAAAATCCAATGTAATGGGTAATGGAAATTTTTTACATTACAAAATATAAAGTAATAGGTAATGGAATTTTTTACATTACAAAATCCAATGTAATGTGTAAAGGAAATTTTTTACATTACAAAATCCAATGTAATGAGTAATGGAATTTTTTTACATTACAAAATGTAAAGTAATGGGTGATGGAAATTTTTTACATTACAAAATCCAATGTAATGGGTAATGGACATTTTTTACATTACAAAATATAAAGTAATGGGTAATGGAATTTTTTACATTACAAAATCCAATGTAATGGGTAATGGAAATTTTTTACATTACAAAATCCAATGTAATGATTAATGGAATTATTTTACATTACAAAATGTAAAGTAATGGGTAATGAAAACGGTAATGCATTACAAAAAGTAATGCATTATTTGCAACCCTGCTCACACCTCCTCTCGTGATGGTAGAGGTAAGAAGTTTTCTCGCAAAATATCACAATTCTTCAAAGTCTCATAGAAAGGAGAAGCGCGTTAAATATTTTAACACGAACAATCGCGAAACTTCAAATCAGCGATGGACTTTACGCGCATCAACAAGGTCGGTGCGATGGCCGACTTCCTGCCGACGAAGAAGATATCAAAACTCTCCTAAAAAACGGACTACAAAATTTCCGATATACGAGTGGTGAAAACTCGATTCGGGTCACGTCTTATCGCGGAGGTGGACAAGACGTTCGTTTGCTTTCTACCGGCGAGATTCATGAGAGTTCTTAACGAAGGCACTGTTCAAGCAGATGGTAGCAGCGGCCCATGCAGATAATCTCGTTATGGAATACCTTGGCTCCGAATACAATAATTTGGAGTTCAAGCGGTCAAATAACTCTGCACGACAACTCTCGTATACTACATCAGACTTGTCAGAGCGCGTCAGTCTGCAGGAAGAAGCCATGGCGGGCAAACGTTCAACTTCCACTTTCTCGGCACAAAACAAACATGCCTATAATCTACGACCATTGGTGTTGCAGACGTTTTACAGTCTGAATAGTCAACTGACGAAAAATGTGTGGCTAGGCATAGATGTTGACGACGCCGGCCAACTGCACCCCATTATTCGTTTCATGTGTGATACCAACGGTTAAACAACCCTAAATACATCATCATGGCTGACGTTTTAAAAACAGCTCAGCACTACCATCGCTGCATACTTCAACGCAGAAAACATTGCAAGCGCTTCCGACTACCCGACTGTTCATACGGTAGTCGCTTGGGATGACTTCATTCTGGAATACGGTGAATATTTCGACCAACCCGCCGTAACCATTCAAATTTCAACGTCTACGATGCACACGCTGTACATCGCTCGGCGCCATTCTTCACCTTCGTTAAAGATGACTTCATTGCGTTGAAGTTATTGAAGAATCGCATAAACGCGTACGCAGCATGGCTTAACAATGCTTCGACCGACGTGGTTAAATGTAAGGATGCGCTTGTCATCGCCATAACATCGGAAATTCACAATACGACGGCGAGACGTTTACGGCGTCGGGTTAGAAAGAAACACGCTAAAATTGCGGAGGCTGTTCACCGCACTTTATCCAATGTCTCCTGCAACCTCTCCACATACGCTAGAACAATCGTCACCGATAATCTCATAAATCATCAATTGAAACGCATAATTTATATAATGAATATTTGTAAATAAACCTGTATGTATATGTAACAAAAAAAATAAAAAAAAGGGGCTACTATGGCGACACCACCGTTCCTCCCCACCACATCGGCTTCCCCCACCACGTGCCGAGGAGTGAGGATAGGAGTGGGGGTCGCCATAGTAGCCCCCTTACTACTGCTGACATTCGTTACAAGCTCGACGCTTGACAACCTCCGGGGACGCAGCATTCTCATCTGCATGGATGCGAATGCCAAGTCGCCGACTTGGCATTCCAGCACTAGCGGTGACAGAAAACGAGCCCTGGAGGACCTCATTGCTTTACATAACCTCTCGTTGCTAATTGTCCGCCCCGAGCTTCCTACCTTCTCCTCGGCAGCGAGTCAGTCAAACAGTAACGTCACCCTCGCTACCCCTGCCTTTGCACCATCTGTGGTCGTCTGGTCCATCACGGTCTCATCTGCATGGATGCGAATGCCAAGTCGCCGACTTGGCATTCCAGCACTAGCGGTGACAGAAAACGAGCCCTGGAGGACCTCATTGCTTTACATAACCTCTCGTTGCTAATTGTCCGCCCCGAGCTTCCTACCTTCTCCTCGGCAGCGAGTCAGTCAAACAGTAACGTCACCCTCGCTACCCCTGCCCTTGCACCATCTGTGGTCGTCTGGTCCATCACGGACATGTGCTGCACTAGTAACCATTACGCCATCGAAATGCGGCTCCAGGCACCGCTCTCCCAGCCTAGGCTCAGGGGGGTGCCCTCCCCGCGTTCAACATCCGGAGGGCTGATTGGAGACGATTTGAGGCCGCCGTAGGCGAGAACTTCGACATCGAGCTGATTAATGCCCTGAGCGCTTAATACGTCGTTGCAATCTTTGCCGACATCGAAGGGGCCGTCGACTGCCTGCGGTGGCCATCTATAATAGAAAGACTCACCCGCGCGGGGTGCAGCTCCACCATCACTGGCCTTGTTCAGTCATATTGCACGGGCCGCAGGGCTTGCATAGCAGGGAGATTCGAAGTGATCTGCTGCCGGGTCCGGCGGGTGTGCCCGCAAGATTCCATCTTAGGCCCTCCGGCATGGAACTGGGTCCTCGATGCCTTACTTGAGAACAATGCCCAACGCTGGGACCCCACAGAGGTCAGTGCCATAGCCGACGCGGACGACCTTCTTTTCCTCGTCCAGGGCAGCTCGCGACGGGTCGTGGAGGCCCTTGGCAGGGAAGTTATTACTATTGCTACCGGCTGGTGTTTGCGTAACAAGCTTAAACGCTCCAAGGGCAAGAGCAAATGTATGACTCCCAAAGAAGACTTCAAAAATAGACCGCCCATCTTCCATTTGGAGCAGCAGCCGATGCCATTTGTCCGGGACTACAGGTATCTGGAGTTGGTGCTTGACCCCGGACTAGGGTTTATTTAACACGCACTGGCCATTAGGCAAAAGACGTTTAAATATGCCATGAATGTGCGACGACTGGCCAGAAACGAGTGGGGAATCAAGCGTCGGACCTTGGATGTTTGGTACTCGGCCATCTTCCTACCCATGTGTGCATACGGTTCCACCGTCTGTTACGGGAGAATCGCCCACACCCTGGTCCTGAGGAATCTCCTTGCGGCGCAGCGGGCCTTCCTTCTTTCTTTATCAAGTGCATGCAGCACCGTCTCCACTGCAGCTATGCAGGTTCATCGTGGCGTCCCTCCCCTCCACATAGCTATTGCCAAAACCGCTCTCATAAAAATAGTTAGAAGGACCTCACAGGTCGAATGGCGCAGATACAGATTCGCCCCAGTGGCTGATGAAGGCAATCTCGATTTCCGTGTCGAAGCCAGGGCCATTTAGAGCGAAATCCGGGTCTGGCAGGAGAGATGGGACGGTGATTCCCATGGTCGTTCTACATATAAATTCATCAAGGATACCAGATTTGCCTACAGAAATTCGCGAACTTGGTTTAAACCATCTAGAATATGTATAATACTTCTCACTGGATATGGGTTCCTCAGGGCTTCGCTCTGGGCTCGGAATCTTGTTGACGACCCGTTTTGCCCCTTCTGCCCCGACCTTGAAGAGTCACTGGAACATGTTATATTTGAGTGCCCAACTTACGGACACCTTCGTTTTTCGCTCCTCAGAATATGAAAGGGTGATCTACTGGATTTCATTGCCGACCGAACTGCCTTCAAAACCTTCGCGGACTTTGCAATAGGGGTCGTGGAGGAGAGACGGAGCGTTCTGGTTGCACTGGAGCGAGAGAATGTCAACCTCTCATCGGCTGAAGGTGAGCCAGCGGCCTAGACCTGCATCGTATACCATGTCGAAATTTACACACCTGAGTCCAAGCCTGCTCAGTTTTACACTTACCCTTAGTTATTTACTTATTCACTTTTTCATTTATTTATTTATCGACTGGTATACGCGTACCAACATTTTATATCCTATACTTACCTATTTTTACTTACCTATTGTTCCGATAGACATTCTCACCTTGGACCCTTTCACTGCTTTTTATGTACTCAGGATTTACAACCGACGCATTTGGACTTACTCACCCAATACTTACCTTTTATTTATACACGTGCTTCTTTCGGCATATTTGAAACTTACTTACCCAGTTCTTACCGCTTAACTTTGTACCATGTTCACCTTGGAATTCTACACTTACCTCTTACGATTTCATCTGGAATTTTACCAATGAACCATTACGTTCCTATGCAATACTCATTCTCAAACGTACTCAGGGTTCTCAAAAGTATACGTTCACAACTAAAGGTTCGCAACGTCCGCACTATGCGGAAGAAAGGCGTAGCGATCAGGGTCGAGGGGCAGCGCGACACAAACAAGATCAAGCAGGCGCAGCTCGGGTCGATAGGCCGCAGAGCGGAAGATCCCAGAAAGTTGAACCCGACGATCATAATAAATGGCGTGGCGAACGATGCAGTGCTCGCCGGTCTCAAGGATGAACTAGTCAGAAAGAGTTGCCAAGTGGGGGCCGTTGGGGCAGGCGACCTCCAAGGAAGCATCTGTCACATCCGGAAGGGATGCGAGCATAATATTTTCGATTCTCTCTTTGTTGCCTACGCCTAGCGCAATGGCACGGTATGAGGGTAAAAAGGGGTAGTGCGTGGGAAAAGATAAATTTAAGGAATTGACGCGATGTTTTGCTATTATGGAATAATTCGACACTTAAGTAACCTTGACTCTTGGATCATTACAAATGAGGGGTCAGGCTGAAGTAATTAACCGGTCAGACAGAAACAATACGGGTATTACAAAGATGGAAAAGAGTTATACAGTTCGGTTACATTCGCTGATCGTGTGTGCGCTCGCTCGTACAGTTGTGTGTGCTCGCTCGTAAAAATGTCAATTGACGCTCGTTTGGCGAAGGGCCTTCGCCGGTACCCTGCTGCACCGGTAACCTGGTCAAGTGGTTTGTAATACTTGCACGAGGTTTTCGGTCGGCGCAGAGTTATATATGTGTATATTTTTAGGTACGGCGAGTGCCACTTGAGGCTCTATATAAATGTACGGAGTGAGACCCGGATTTCTGATCGTTTACGCGTTCTAAGGATCGAAGTTACTAGGTGCGCAACTAAGTTTCCGGGTTTCACACATGGATGTCGCTAGCGAAACATGTAGTCGGCATACGAGTCTGAAATTGGGTGTCTTTATAGCTTGGACATCTGTTAAGAATACCCAGTCGTAATATAAATAAATATTGCAACACAACGACCTTTTTTCTAACCTCGAAAATGTCAAAGTTTGTGCCAAATAAACACCATTTGCGGGAAGCATTGCTTTTCTGCTTCAACCTAAAGAAACAGCAGCTGAAGCACGTCGGTTACTTGGGGAGGCCTACGGCGAACATATACCATCAAAAACAACGTGTGAAGATTGGTTCAAGCGGTTCAGAAGTGGCGATTTTGAGACTGGGGACAAGGAGTGCTCGGAAAGACCGCAAACATTTGCGGACGCCGATCTGCAAGCGTTATTGGATGAAGATGACACTCAAACAGAAGATCAACTTGCCGAGGCATTAAATGTAACTCGGCAATGTATTTCGAAACGTTTGCTTGCCATGGGAAAAATTCATAAGGAAGGAAAGTGGGTGCCGCATGAGTTGACTGTGAGACAAATGGAAAATCGAAGAGCCTCTTCCCAAATTTTGCATTTTGCGGCAGAAGAGAAAGAGTTTCCTGCATCGAGTTGTTACTGGCGATGAAAAATGGATACATTCCGAGAATCCCAAACGCAAAAAATCGTGGCTTTCTGAAACCGGGCGAAACTGTCAATGGGCATCGCTACCGACAACAAGTAATCAATTTGAACCACGCATTGCTCGAAAAACGCCCAGAATGGGACACGAGACACGAACGTGTTATATTGCAGCACGACAACGGTCCGTGACTCGCAGTTCCATCGTCCAGGACGCCATAAAAACACGGAAATGGGATCTGCTACCGCACCCGCCGTATTCGCCAGACCTGGCCCCTTCAGGCTATCACTTGTTCCGGTCGATGGCGCATGGCTTGGGTGGACTACACTTGGCCAATTACGATGCAGTACAAAATTGGTTGGACGAATGGTTTCAATCCTACGACGCGTCTTTTTATCGTCGCGGTATTTATGTATTGCCAGAGAGATGGGAATAATGTGTAAATAGCGAGGGACAATACTTCGAATTAACCATTTTTTGTATTTGTCTTGAAATTTTCGATTTTTTGTTCGTCAAAAAAACCCGGAAACTTAGTTGCGCACCTAGTATATATATAAAGAACTCGAAAGAAAATACTTGCAATAAGATTGTTCGTACGTAGTTTGGAATTAAGACGTGATAAATGACCTCGATTTGAAGTTGGCTGACGGAAGATTGAGCTCTGAATTCGATGGATGTTGTCGGGAGACTGACTTCAGGAAGGAAGACTTTCTTGACATCAAAATTAGGAGGGTTCAATAGTGGGAGAAAGAACCTTAGGGAGAGCGTGGTCTTGGTCATCTCGTTCTTTGGGGATTGGTCTATTGGTCATGAATATATCGGTTAATTAGCGTGACTGGTCGCGGTATGGTGTGCGAGTAGGTTACAGATTCGCTTGGCACGCGCGGGACCTTATTCCAGAGAATCGGTTCTAACTATGATGCATATGAAAAGAGGGGGATCTTTGTCCCGTATTTCGGCAAAACGGTGCACGGGATAGTGTTCGATATCTGAGACCTAAGCATGCGCATGGTTTGTGTTATGTCAATTTATGGCTATGGTAATTTCTCATATCGAGAAGTTTATATATCAGACTACGCTGCGACACCGGATTTCTTATTTTTTAGTCAGAGTTATAAATTCGTCGGAGCTGTCTAGTCTATGTTATGTTCAAATAATCTACGGTCGAGACTTCTATGAAATTTATGAAGTTCTGACACAAGCCGCTGTCGACTGAGTTGAAAAAGAAGAGAAATCTTGCGTTTTGGGATTTGTCGAACGACGTGACACCTCCCCTCTTCAAGATTGGGCGTTCCGCGAAATATCAGTAGGTTGTGGTAGGAAATGATTTTGTTTTGGTGGGGTGAAGTGTATACATGGTGATTCGTAAAAACCTGTACACCCGTAACTGGCAGGGTCAGGGGGGTACCCCGAGTGTAACTGTCAAGGCTTGTTTGTTTCCTTAAAATAGTTTTTGAATGGTAGCCATTATAATTTTGGCGTTCGAAGGAATGTTGTAGGGCCGCAGTTCTGCCCTTAACGACGACGCCACTCGAGCGCTGAGTTGTGAGCGCGAGAAACGTAGCTGGTGACGAGCAAGTTGTCGTCACCAGCTCATGTGTCGTCTGCTATTATTTTCTGTCGTCCTGGATACGCAAGTTTTGAGGAAAGCAACGTTCGACAGATGACGGTGCGGATGAATTGACATTTAGCGTATCATTTGCTAGCCTGCTTGTTAAGGAGGTACGGTGATTGGAGCGAGTTCAAGATAAAAGCCCGATTTTTTTATAGCATTGTCGAGACATTCGTCCATGCATATGCGGAGTTTCCACGAGATTTACCATGCACTTTCCGAGTTATGAACTGTTAAAGTTGGTGAATTAGTCACACGTAGACGACAAAATTTGCCTGTCCTCTCAAATATCGATTCTTTGTGCTACTTAGAGGCAAGAAACACGTAAAAAAAACTGATGGTTGCGTTCGTTGGATCTTTGTGATCGATAAGGCACCTTACATTGTAAAGCTCACCGCAGAAATAAGCAATACATTTAGAAATAAAGTGGCAAAAACCGAAGTTTTCGGAGAACGAGACTTCTCGTGACGTAACAGCAGCCATCTTGCTCGACGTGTGGCAACGCCGGATACCCGCGCAAATTTGATTCGTCTATCGGATATTTTCAACGCGAATTAAAAATATGATAGTGCGAAGCCGTACATTTTTTAATGGGTTATAAAGGGCCTTTCGTCGATATTTACTTGAAGTTCTTTTACGTACAGCAAAGGCATCTGAATTTTTCTGGCGACATGTACCTATACAACGCATCTATATATAAATTCAGCATGGGAGAATCGTCATATAAAATAAACGTTCATTTTTATATCTGCAAATATTGTGAAAATTGGGAAAGGGAAAAATAACATAGCAATCGATGAAATATGTTTTGACATTGGACAGACTGGACATTGGACATTGAGGTTAACTTCATCGCGACGTTTTTTATTTGCATTCGCAATATTATCTTTTCATTTTCTAATTCTTGTCCGTCAGAATCTACATTTGTCTCTAAACTGGACTTCAGGTACAATCCCGTTTCTCTTTTGATAAACTTCCACAGTATTTTCATTCTCCATGTTAACCGGCTACAAAAAATAATAAGCCGGGCGCGTGGAACCGATGATAGCCACCGAAAATGCGACGATGCTAAACGTCAACGATATAGCGTACTACTGAAGTCGAGTAGTAGATTATTAAGATTGTTTCCATATTATAAAAATAATAGGAAACTCGAAATGCAATACTTAAAAAATATTTCTCGAAAAATAGGCCATATACATATATCTAAAACGTGGCGATATTGCGGCGTGAAATAGACTCTAAGTTTACTAGCATGGTCATCACCGTACCTCCTTAACCAGTCGGGTTCGAGACTCGTGACAGGCCAGCCAATGTAACGTTTCCCACTTCGTCTTCTGCCGGTCTATGAATTCCGTGCCTAAGCGTGAAAGTTGCCGACATTTATGAGAATCATAATTCTACCCGCGAGCGATGATGATTAAAAATCTGATTATTCAATCGATTCGTAATCTGTATTTCCTAGAGAAATAAGGCGCAGAACGATCAATAATTTAGTGTTTATCAAAATTGGAGGCACCGAGCGATTGTTTTTGTTTGTTTGTATGGGACGTTTCCATAGTGAACCACGAATAAATTATTTAAATTTCACTACGACTTCAATCAAATTTTTCATTCTTTGTTGTTGCCGCGGTGATAAAATTATCACGCCCGATGGACGGGACGGTTTCGAAAATGTGTTATAGATGCTAGAAAAATGATTGAGAGAATCGATTTCACCTCTGTTCGCTAGGAACTGAGTCGCAATCGTCCGAGCTTCGTTTCGGCGTCAGACCATCCACGTCTTCAGCATCCTTTACCGAACGAGAGATGAAATCGATGCAGTTTATGACGAGTACGACGGGGTCGTGGTAAAAACTACCCGAATGTGCCAATCGAGCCGTTGATTTTATCTTTAATACGTGCTCAAAGGAGCTATCGTTGTATTCGCAGCTTTTACCTCTGCTTACATGATCCACTCTCCCGATCGAGGACGAGATGAAATCAGCGACAACCTCGACGGGACGGTTTCGAGAATGTGCTATGGATGTTAGAAAAAGGATTGGGAGAATCGATTCACATCTGTTCCCTAGGCACTGGGTGGCAATCGTCCGAGCTCCTTTTCGGCGATAGACCATCCATGTCTTTATCATCGTTTACTAAACCAGAGATGAAATCGATGCAGTTTATGATGAGTATGACAGGGTCATGGTGAAAACTACCCGAATGTACCAATCGAGCCAGTGATTTCATCTTTGACACGTACGCAAAGGAGCTATCGCTGTATTCGCAGCTTTTACCTCTGCTCACATGATACACTCTCCCCGATCGGGAACGAGATTAAATCAGCGGTAAACTCGACGGGACGGTTTCGAGACTGTGTTATGGATGCTAGGGAAATGATTGAGGGAATGGATTTCAGCTCTGTTTGCTAGGAACTGAGTGGCAATCGTCCGAGCTCCGTTTCGAGCCGTTGATTTTATTCGCATCTTATATCTCTGCTTACATGATACACTCTCCCCGATCAGAAACGAGATAAAATCAACGGCAAACTCGACGGGTCGGTTTCGAGAATGTGTTATGGATCTTAGAAAAATGATTGAGCGAATCGATTTCACATCTGTTCCCTAGGCACTGGGTGGCAATTGTCCGAGCTCCTTTTCGGCGATAGACCATCCACGTCTTTAGCATCGTTTACTAAACCAGAGATGAAATCGATGCAGTTTATGACGAGTATGACGAGGTTATGGTGAAAACTACCCGAATGTACCAATCGAGCCGTTGATTTTGTCTTTTACACGTACACAAAGGAGCTATCGTACTAGGTGAGCAACTAAGTTCCCGGGTTTCACACATGGATGGCGCTAGCGACACATGTAGTGGGCATACAGGCCTGAAATTGGGTGTCTTTATAGCTTGGACATCTGTTAAGAATACCCAGTCGTAATATGGACGGATATCGCAACACAACGACCTTTTTTCTAACCTCGAAAATGTCAAAGTTTGTGCCAAATCAACGCCAAATCATTTGCAGGAAGCATTCCTTTTCTGCTTCAACCTAAAAAAACAGCAGCTGCAACACGTCGGTTACTTGAGTAGCCCTACGGTGAACATATATCATCAAAAACAACGTGTGAAGATTGGTTCAAGCGGTCCAGAAGCAGAGCTGGGCAAATGTGTAATAAAAAATTAACAATTACAAATTACTAAGGGTAATTTGTAATTAAATCGAATTCCATTAAAATGCCTTTTAGTAATAATAATTGATTCGGAGATAATTGAAATTACTTTCGATAATTGTAATTGAATTAGAGTCGATAATTGTAATTGAATTAGGGATAATAATTATGTGGGAACGTTTGCTGTGAGACCTCGAGAGATCTACCCTAATGAGTCACGAGTGCTCTGCGGGAT
The DNA here is from genome assembly GCA_963210295.1 of Ophion ellenae. Classification (NCBI taxonomy): domain Eukaryota; kingdom Metazoa; phylum Arthropoda; class Insecta; order Hymenoptera; family Ichneumonidae; genus Ophion; species Ophion ellenae. The sequence continues at coordinate 12,873,736 of OY723388.1, forward strand.
AATAATTATGTGGGAATGTTTGCTGTGAGACCTCGAGAGATCTTGTTTCTTTTATGCATTTAGGAAATTAGTAATAAAGGGACAATGTCTTGAGTAACACAATATTTTAATAAACACTCGATGAAATAATAAATTGGTACATTCCAAGTAAATTTTATAATGTGATAAATACCTTTGACAATCAGGAACGGTGTCATCGCATTACAATAACGTATTCTTGCTTTCGTTGAATATTTCTTTAAACACACAGGCGTACTCTCACAATCTTCTAGAGATCGCGGATTAACAATAACTTGTACTTGAAATATTTGGTCGTTTGACTTTTTTCATTATAAAACAATATAAATTGACTTTAATAATTACGCCGAATCACACTCTTCTACAGAAGACCCGGATTTCGGACAGCGTAACGACGCGTGAAAGTCTTGATTGAGACTGAATCTATTATAATATACGTCCGATACTACTGTCGAACCACTCTTTTCTACGGAAGACCTGGATTACGAACAGTGTATCGGCGTTAAATACTTCGGTTATACTGCGCTCTTATCGTCGAGACAAGGAGGTTTTATAAGGGCGAGATGACTACGCCAAGAGGGCTACTCTCCTTATTTGGACATGGAGAAGGGAACTATTTTCCGTTTGTTCTTAAAAATCTTCGAGAACCTTTGACCTCTTCTGAGAAGCAATAAAAGGTTTATATTTTTTATCTTTGCCATGTCGCCTTGTCTATTTCTGTGATAGAGATAGAGGTTTTGCCCGAAAACTTTTATAGCTGCCCACATGCAGAGTAGAAAAATTAGGATGGCGCGACCTCCAAAGCTATATGCATTTGGTGTTGCGTGCACTTAGCTATTAAGGAAAAGTATATATTCGCCTGGCTCTTGCGACACACGTGTCTATGAAGTGCGAGGAGCAATAAAATTTGGAGATATCGGGGATACTTGTATTTCCGGTTGCGATGGGAAACGAAAACAGCAGACTCTATTGCTTCTCGCACGTGTATAATTATGTATGTTATAGCCAATAAGAAACAAGAAAAATCGTCGTACATGACACCTCCCCACTTAGATTAGTCATCGTCCTCGGTGACTTCAAATTTATGCATATTAAAATATGGCTGTAATGGAATATGTATAAATGGTACAAGAATCATTTACTCTAAGTTTGAAATAAGGATTCAACATCTGGTTGTAAAATTCAGGGTCGTAAGGAGTAGGGTACTAAGTTTTCAAAGGGGACGTGGATTATGAATGTCGTTCTGATAGCGTTTCTCCATACACTCGTCATCCTTGATGTAGGTGACAATATATTCCGTGCGTTTCGACATCTAAGGGGGACTTTGATAATAAGTTCGGTTATTGATCGATCGTTATTGGTTTTTTAAATTCAATCTGATGTGCATATATATCCTTTGACAATGCTCTCCTCATGGAAGATACATCTAGACATTGCGATTGTTCCGCCGATTACAAACCGAGGTTGTATTATGTAATGGTCAATGTTTCGACCAGGGTCGGACATATAAATTTGTGTATATACGTGTGTATATATAATTATTGATGTACTTTTTTTTACATTACATTGGCGGCATGTATGTCATTTCAGAATGAAATTTCTTCCCAAAACTTGACGAATTTCTTTCTCGAAAAATATAGACTTAAGCAAAAATTGTTTAAGAACAAAAATGTCTTGCAATTAGTCAAAAACACTCTCAAATCTTTTCAGAAGGATCAGATGCCATTTTTTATTTATAAGAAAATTACGAAATCGAAATTTCGACAAATGTCGTGAAAAAGTCCGGAAAAAATCGATTGCGTTCTTTGACCTATCCTTATAATATTCTTATGTAGAACATTTTTAGTTACAAAAATATGGCGGCCAAAAAGAAAAAAAAATTCTCAGAAACTTGACGATGCACATTTATATCTTGTATCCAGCCCGGTATATATTACCGCGCTATATGAAATACGCTCCTCTCTCTCTTTTCTCAGTCTTTCTCTGTCGTCTTATACTAGTGAGAGCAGGGCCACCACATAGACCTATATCTTTTTCGTCGGTTTTAAGCACGGTCTTACATACAGGTCTGGCAACGGCGGTGGTGGGGGTAGGCACCCTTAGCGGTTCTGTTTTTTATTCCGATTTCTGCCGCTTGGTGCCTGATGGCAAGGGGAAGTAGTGTTGCGACGAAGAGAGAAATATATCTTCTGTCCTTTTCCCTCCTGAACGCAACGCATGCGCCGTTTGCCCTAACTTAATTCACCGTACTGTCGTGTAAACTGCATAATATACGAAACAAATTTAAAAAATGTGTTGATTAAAAAAAAGATGACTACTTTCATCTAAAAAAAACTGAAAACTTGTTGAATACATTAATTCGTACCAGCACATATTACAACCATTTACATCCTTTTTTCTCCAATGTCTCACAATACATCGTTCTTCGAAATGTTTTTCGCACACGTACTGAGACTTTTTCAGTCCCGGAATAGCATCGAGCCATTTTTTGTATCGTTGGACGTTTCTGGGCTCGCGAAACACGGAGCATTTCTACTTACAATTTTTGTACCCCGTTTTACAATTGCGAACCGCGCAACCCTTAGCCATTTCGCATTTTTTTCGCAAACACTACCAAAAAATTGACACTCATGCGTAAAAACACGATAAAAAATGTATCACGGTAAATCACGTAGAACCTCCTGGTGTATGGTCGCAAATAAAGGATATTTCGACAATCGCGCGACAAAAACATACGTAAACACCTTTGGCCCATTCGCCGGTAAGAGGTAAGGGGAAACCTTCTCCCCTTTGCTAGTAGTGACGCATAGCGACGCCTAGTCAATCGAAAAGTGAAGCCGATAAGCGTGCCTACCCCCACCATAAACATTTTGCTTCGTTCCAAGACCTGTATGTAAGACCGTGGTTTTAGGGTAGACGTCCATGGTACAGCGTTCGGGCTCCTTTATTCTAGGCTCCATGGAACTACCAAACGCTACCAAACGACCACCAAACAATTCGTAGTAAAAAAGTTCGATTAGTCAAAGTGGGTGGGTCAACATACTGCCCGATTTTTGATGATTGATTTTTCGAAAAACGGAGAACTACCAAACAATTTGAATGGACCACCAAACGCTACCAAACGATTCGTAAACAAAAATCGATTAGTCAAAGTGGAAGGGCTAACTTTGGTGAGGTCTAACTAATGCATCGGATCGCGCAAGGAGACTATAGAGAAAGAGTCCAATCTCCGTATTCTGGCGCGTCCGTAAAAATGGCACAAAATTGGGTTCTGCATAAGCGGCGCTGGGGAAGTTAGTTATTGTGTGCTATATATACATGTATGTTTTGCGCATGATTTGTTATCAGCTGTCTGTGTTGTTATTAGCTGTCGCATGAGCAGAACATTTTAATTTTCTTCACCGTAATTCAGTTTATAAATAAATTTTGTGTAGCTGTAGTAGTGCCTTAAGATGTTTCTACATTTAAGACGTAGTGCAATGACCTGCCCAATTAGGAAAAAAACACCTAAAAATGCGATAAGAATTTATATCCGAAGTAAATATAAATACGATTCAAATGTGGTTAGGTGGCCGAGATTATAGTGTGTAAAGTACGTAGAAAATGTCAGCGACTGGGACATGCGAGTGTAAATAGCAATGTCACGTGCCACTGCGTCAAGTGTAGTGCTTCACACGAAAACGGAAAATGCACTTTAAATTACCATCAGATAAACAACTCCTCCGCTGTGCATACTGCAATAATCCAGATCACCCAGTGAACGATAGGTGATAGCTATACTACAAGATCATATACAAACGCTCATGAAGTGAGAGAGACTAGACAACGACAACTTATCGAAAGAATTGAAGTGATACACCCAAAAGCCACATTGGAAAAATCCTTCGCATAAGCTATGGCACTGCCCGCAGCGACAGTAGCAACACAGAAATTCGTCACGCAGTAGCAAGCATGATCCGCAGCATCACAAGACTCGCGTGTGTTCTCGCTCTGCAAATTGCAATAACCTAGATCACCCAGTGAACTATAAGTGATGCCTATACTACAAGTTCCTATACAAACGCTCATAACGCGACAGACATTAGACAACGACAAGTCATCGAAAAAATTGAAGCGATTGATATAGTACGAGGGGCTACCGTTTCTCGCTAAACGTTAACCCCCGTTCTGATATGACCACTTTCACCGTAGGCTTGGATTTCGGCGGTAGAGGGGAATCCGAGGGTAGCCAGAATAGGGACGGCGTAATGTTTAAATGAAATAGATTTATTTAAATAACTTAAAGCTAGGACAAAGACAAAGAAAAGAAAACTGTGGTAACGCGCACGGGTTGGTCTCCGCTGTGAGGCCCAACCATGTGATTTGATATCCTTCGCAACCGCTTATCCCCTTTCGCTATCACGCATTATCTCTCACTGCCCTTCGACGCTTTTACTCTCATTTCTTCTACCTTCACGCATGCGCACACAATTAACTAATCATTCCTCTCCACGCCAACACTCGCTCATCCACGCCGGAAGTCCTGTATCACTCGACCATCCTGACGACCTGCTCGTCCTCATGCAATAGGGTCGTATCGTAGTTCTCGAGGTGTTTTTGTCGATGTTTGACCCGAGTTGCTTTAGTTGTACAATCGGTACTGCCCGCGTAGATAAATGCAGTTACCTCTTTACCTTCGATTTCCACTTTTTAAATATATTTCGCTATTGCACGTTTGTCATTGTTGCCGTTCAATAGACGTATTTGCGCGCCGTTCGCGCTTCCTCCTTCCGCACAATGTTTCTTCGTATGGCCCGTTTTCCCGCACTACAGGCACTTTAATTCTCGACGCGGTTCCGGACAATCCCGCGACAGATGCCCGTATTTCTGACAATTGAAACACCTTATTTCCCCCTTATTATTCTTCCACGTGAAGCGTGTATCTTTTCGTCCTTCATTCACATTCGCACTGTAAATTTTTTGTTTATTTTCGGGCTCGACACGCTCGCCTAGATTCGCACTATTCAACGCGCTCGGCTTACCTGACACCCGCGGAGCTTCACGACTCGCACGTATTCGCGTAGTTCTCTGCGTCAACATTCGTTCGTTTTTCACTAGACCGCGCAACAATTCGTCTAACGAATAATGTGGTTTGGATAATAACGAAAGGCATAGTTCTTGGGACCAATGGCCATCAGGGATTTGTTCTTTCACGTCCTCCAATTCGAGGCCGAGATCGAGACACAATCGCGTTTTAGTGTGAAAATACTCCGTCACTGATTCATCTCTCCTTCGCGCTCGGTTGACCATTTGTTGCCATTTGTCCCACTTGCTCGTGGACATGCAAACTGTTTTGCGAAAGGCCTCGTTGAATTCTTTCCACGATTGTAGCGTTGATGGTCTCGCCTTATACCATTCTCGAGCGCCCCCTTTCAAATGCATGCGGGCTGTCTCGAGCGCATAGTTATCCGGCCGGATTGTCGATGCACTCACGAGGTCTTACTCCACCTACATCCCCGCGAAATTCTTCAATATTCCTGCTAAGGTTAGGGATCATATGATACAGAGGAATTTCTGCACGCGGTTGCGCATTAATTGCCATTCGAGCCAGCAATCGTCGCAAGAGAACCTCTGTCGCTTCCGCATCGTTCAACGCCGCTTGAAAAGTTTCGTTATAGTTCGCTCCCGGTGATCGTGGCCGATCACGTGACGCTGGTTCGGGCTCTGCTCCGCCGTCGCCATTTTCGCTCGGTTCGCGTGACACTATTGCGCATGCTTGATCCTTGGTGAGCTCAACCGCTGGTCGCGTTTTCGGTATAGCACCGCCATCTTGTCCTCCCGCTCGATCAAGCGACCCTACGCCGCAGGGTCGGTTTATCCCCGTTCGCTCTTGTTCGTATATGTTTCGCATGCGACTGATCTCTTGGGCAAGGAGATCATCGCCATCTTGATTCGCGGATCTACCGCCCGACGCCCTTTCGCGTAGCGTCGCTCGGTAGACATTTTCAAAGTGTTTTTCGTTCGCCATTCGCGCACTTTTGGCTACAAATTCCCCACAGATCCCACTTCTGATGTGATATATTACGAGGGCCTACCGTTTCACTATATGACCACTTTCACGTTTTACCGTAGGCTTGGATTTCGGAGGTAGAGGGGAATCCGAGGGTAGCCAGAATAGGGACGGCGTAATGTTTAAATGAAATAGATTTATTTAGATAACTTAAAGCTACGATAAAGACAAAGAAAAGAAAACTGTGGTAACGCGCACGGGTTGGTCTCCGCTGTGAGGCCCAACCACGTGATCCGATATCCTTCGCAACCGCTTATCCCCTTTCGCTATCACGCATTATCTCTCACTGCCCTTCGACGCTTTTACTCTCATTTCTTCTACCTTCACGCATGCGCACACAATTAACCAATCATTCCTCTCCACGCCGACACTCGCTCATCCACGCCGGAAGTCCTGTATCACGATAATCCTGAAAGTCACACCGTAAATATCCTTTGCATAAGCTATGGCGCCACCCATAGCGACAGTAGCAACACAGAGACTCGCTACGCAGTACTGAGCATCATCCACAGCATTAGGAGATTCACAGTTACCGTGAGCCATTATTTTACATTGTATATTTATTGAAATATTACAAATGCTTGTAATGACTTAAAAATGCTGATAACAACAGTCCAAAGTCTACAATCTAACTACTACTGAGATGCAGTTGTTTGTTAAGTTTAATTTTACGCACAATATAAAAAAATTGTATGGCACCGCGCGAGGTACTGTTTTCGATTCTCTCCTCGTAAAGTTTTATTATCACTGAAATGATTTTTTTTAATTGAAATTAGTTGTTATGCCTTTCATCGGTAAATTAGTTTGATTATTTATTACATTTGTTATAAGAATCATAATAACGCAAATGAAAATAGTAATAATTCCTAAAAGCTATTAACGTTAATGTGTTTATTGATGGTTGATGGTTTTTTGTTACTATCCAAAAATGCATTATGAAAATTATTTACCAACTCATAGTACATTGTTTATAATTTTAAAAACATGTAAGAACTTTGTAAAAATTCCCTGATAAACAAACGTGCTATGAAAATTCACATGTTAGCATTATAGCGGCAAGAGGACTGCATACGGCGGCACACCATGACACCAATATGCTGTCTTTTGCTTCCGCATTAAGCTGAAAATTTGCGCCACAGTGCGTGGTTTCGCGAAATAAATGTGTGATGCCAAGATGGCAAGTTTGCATCGAATATACGCAACAATTACCTGCTGCAACAACGATACTGATGCAGAACCCCATTTAGCCGGTCACAACACCGCTATAGCGGGCCTCGTTTATGCCGACAAAGGAGCGTTACGGCGTGATCTGAATATTCCGGTAACGGAACGTCACAGCATGTCGCCAATGTGCCCTCACCTTGCCGAATAGCGTATTCCAAATTTTCCGTCTCAATGCCGCGATAACGTGTCTCGTTTCTACCGGCAATAGAGCGTCACAGCGTACCTCCAATGTGTCCTCAGCTTGCCGAAATAACGCATTCCAATTTTTCTGTCGCAATGCTGCAATAACCCAGCAATAAACGTGATCCAAATGTACCGCCAATATTCTGCATTTTCATACTGCAATATTAACACCAGCATTCACGCGAGGATGCGCAATGCTGTGCTGCTAGAACACAGCTTAATGCAGCGGCAAAGGATACCATTTTTCCATCACAACTTCTCTCGCTTGGCGTGGTGTTGCCAATGTGTTGTCACCAAATTTCTAACTGGGTTGTCATACAAATTATCGCATTAAACTAAATAGACGATCTGGATTGCAAACAAACAATCTTAGTGCACGACCGGTGTTTTTTTGACAAGCGTCAACATTAAGCCGCCATGACAGTTTCACCCTGTGCACTCGCTGTATTACTATATTTTTGACACTCTAAGCACACGAACGACGCCTACAGGCAATATTTAACACCACGCTCTTGGGTCAAATTTACGGACGTTTCTTTTACCGTCTCACCGTACGAAGATTGGACTCCTTTCCTATAGTCTCCTTGGGATCGATCGCAGGTGCCAGCATTATGGCCTCTGCACACTGCGCGCGTTTTGCGATGAGCGATGAGCGATATCCAATGGGAGCTCAGGTATTCCAGAAACCCCCTGGCAAAGAGAAGTTTTCATTGGATATCGCCCATCGCTCGTCGCAAATCGTGCGCAGTGTGCAGGGGCCATTAGAGTTTCCAGACCTGTATGGAATGGCCGCTGCACACTGCACGCGATGAGCGATGTTCAATGGGAGCTTCACTTTCCCAGGGGGGTTTCTGGAATACCTGAGCTCCCATTGAAGATCGCTCATCGCTCATCGCAAATTGTGCGCAGTGTGCAGAGGCCATAAGACCGTGCTGCGGATCCTCTGCTTGCTGCTCGGAAGCATAGAGGCTAGAGTGGGAGGAGTCCGAACTCTTATGGAGAGACTTGAAAAAAGTGGCTACAAAAATGTGGTCAAACAGGAATGGCGCCACTATTGCTAAGACCTCGAGAAGTGAGCTGCGTGTGACAGAGACGGAACATATAAATAATGAGAAGTGAGCTGTGTATGAGGCAGAATGATACTTGAGAAGTGGGCTGCGTGCGCGACAGATGTAAAATGATATATACCAAAGAGATCTCCGTAAATGCGTTAAGATAGAAGAATATTTTTAATAGTGCAATGCGCAATGAACAATATGCATTAGTTGCATAATTAACGGTGAAAAAGGTCGAAAATAATAATAATGCAATAAGTAGTGACAGAAAAATATTTTTATTATAACAGTGTTAAATTGTACAACGAACGGTAGAAAATATCGTAAATAATACTGATGCTTTTTTTTCTTGAATCAATTTTTATTATCTTACAAGGGGACCTTACAGGCTGTCGCTCACGGATTTTGATAAGTCTCAAATATGTTGTAGAGGGACCTACCCTGAGTACCTGAGTGAAGGGACTTTATACGATGCTCTTTAGTTTTCGAGAAAAAACGTTCGAAAGTTTAGCTCGTAGCTACTAGTATCTACTATACCGGTACGGTTGCACCTTTGTCGAACCAGCGGCCGTGGCTCAGTCGGCAAGGTTCTCGGCTCTGACGCTCGAGGTCCAGGGTTCGAGTCCCGTGATGGCGTTTTTTTTTCACAAAATATAAATAAATACGATGGATGATGCAAAACCGTTTAATTATTTATTATTATTATTTTTTATATATTTAAAAAAAAATTTCATTCATTTTTTAAATTTTTTACTTTCTATTTTTTAAATATTATTTATTATTATTTTATTTTTCACGCAGAAAAAAAGAAAGAAATTATAACATCTTTCACAAGAAACTGCAGTTTATTATTTTTCATTACAATATACAGGTTTTTCTTACTCGCTATCACTGTGGTCGCTTGTTACATCAGAACAATATTGTGGGTGGTATTCGTCGTAAAAGCAAGCCAAACACAAGACCAAAGGGCAACGCGCACATTGTATAAAAGCTATGGCCTTGCAGGCGCACGGAGTTTTGAGCAGCGTTATTGGAAAGCATACTTGATTGACATTTAAAACCAGCGATCTTTCCTCAATTAACTTCGATGCAAACCACGCATATTTAATCATCGGCGCGAAAGCAGGTGCGCTTAATTGATGAATAATCAAATAATGAATTTGTATGGAATCTTCCCTTGACGCAATTTCTCTGTTATTTTTTAACAAATCGGGAGCATTTTGTATTTGTTTTGTGAAAATGTTCACTTGCCGGTAAAAATATACATCGCACGGTTGGCAAATCGGCGTGCTCTTGGGCGGTATAACATTAATACTGCATGTGCTTCTTCTCGTCTACAAAGATGTGATCGTAAAGCGTTTGATCAGCACCGATGATTAAATATGCGTCGTTTGCATCGAAGTTAATTGAGGACAGACCGCGGTTTTTAAATGTCAATCAAGTATGCTTTCCAACAACGCTGCTCAAAACTCCGTGCGCCTGCAAGTCCATAGCTTTTATACAATGTGCGCGTTGCTCTTTGGTCTTGTGTTTTGCTTACTTTCACGACAAATACCACCCGCAATATTGTTCTGATGTAACAAGCGATCACAGTGATACCGAGTAAGAAAAACCTGTATATTGTAATGAAAAATAATAAATTGCAGTTTCTTGTGATAGATGTTATAATTTCTTCCTCTCTTTTTTTCTGCGTGAATAATAAAATGATAATACATAATTTAAAAAAAATGGAAAGTAAAAAATTAAAAAATTTAATAAATAAATTAATAACTAGACAGTTTTGCATCATCCATCGAATTTATTTATATTTTGTGAAAAAAACGCAATCACGGGACTCGAACCCTAGACCACGAGCGTCAGAGCCGGGAACCTTGCCCACTGGGCCACGCCCGCTGGTTCGACAAAGGTGCAACCGTACCGGTATAGTAACTACTAGTAGCTACGAGCTAAACTTTCGAACCTTTTTTTCTCGAAAATTAAAGAGCGTTGTATAAAATCCCTTTACTCAGGTACTCAGGGTAGGTCTCTCTACAACATATCTGAGACTTATCAAAATCCGGTTCAAAAATGCCAATGCGCACCGCCGAGTTCGGCGTTCGTACTGACCAGTCTTGCTACCTGGTACTCAGCACACTTTCACCATATTGCACACTAAAATTAAATTTCAAGAATGAAGACTGATGATAGTTCTTAATTATCGAATACGGTATATTATTCGAAACATTCATAATGAAAAAAAAAAACTAATTTCTATCCAGACTGTCAGTGGACACGTGATAAAGCCATCGGCAGAGGTTACCATAGTTCGAATATTCGCGGGGATGTGCGGATCCGGGATAGGCGCTAGCGGCATCTCCGCGTCGCAAGAGAAATAGAGGGAATGCACGCTGCCGTGCGCAGGTGAGAACGACGTAGACGCAGTCGGATGCGAGCCGAGCGAGCGCGCAGACGAAGCGTAGCAAACAGAGAGAGAGAGAGAGAGAGAGAGAGAGAGAGAGAGAGAGAGAGAGAGAGAGAGCGAGAGAGACGCGAGGGAGACGCTCGCCACGTGGTCGGCCGGGGCTCCGAAATTCAAGAAACGCGAATCGTTCGGCATCGCAAGCAATTCTCGGTTCATGAAATTGTATAGTCTTAATTAGTTTCTCCATTTCGTGGGCCGTATCGGTTCGGCGGTATATTCTTATAAAAGTGTAGTCATTCGTTTATTATTTATATCTAATTAGCAATAAACCATTGTGTTAACAGCCTACTCATCTCGTGTGCTCCGAAATGCTCTGTCCTGCTCCATCTCACTTCTCGGGTATTGAGACGCGAGCGAAACGTCGAAAAGACATTTAAAAAGAAAGGAAAACGTAGAAAAAAACATTTAACAATTCAGAAGTGGGATTCGTAGAGAAAAAAACGTGGAGAGTGCCAACGAATTACCGCGGAAGTCGAGTGTGACTCAATAGACACGAGCATGGAGCCTAGATACCAGGAGGTTCAGCGAGGCCTTTTAACGCGTCCCCAAAACGAGAACGAGAAATGATGGCGCTGGGGTGCTCCGGCACATATATGTATATAGATATACACTAAACATGAATGCGATCTAAGACAGATCACAGATGATGTACCTAACCCTCATTCGTGTTAAGGGATAACACCACTCTAGGATTTCGGAAAGACGTTTTCTTGCCTAAAAGCACTTTGGTGTCATAAAAATAATATGCAATTGGTCCTGTAGCGATTTTTTTCATTTAAAGGTTCAATTATCGATTTGGCCGCAGCGCCTCGGAGCGCGCGCTGAGTTGCGCGTACAACTTTAAACGCGTTTTTCTCGAAACCACTTTTTTCAATCTCGGAAGACGGATTACTCGACCACCATTGCGTGCATCGATTTGAAATTTTGATAGCAGCTTCACAAATACATTCTCTATAGGAGTACGTAGCCGTTTTCTGATTAAATGTAAACTTTTTTTAAAAAGAATTTACTGCTTTTTTGGCAAAAAATTGATTTATTTCCTTCAAAGTGCGCTATTTTTTCAATATTTGAGAGCAAATTTCTAGGTAGTCTCATAGCTAATAATATATAAATTATCATTTTTTTTGGGTTTTGTTTCAGGTCTTATATTTTACCAGAAAACCGTTCTCCCGTGAAGCTATTTGTAAAAAAACACGTTTTTCTAGATGGGCTGTATCGCCGCCATTTTGAGTTTGAGTTTGAGATCTTTTCTCGCTTTTGCGTTTTTTTTTCGAACCGTCATGAGGAAATTATGAATCGGCGGATATTTCGATGCTTGATGTCGCGATCGGTCTGTCGTGAGGTTAGAAACTCATCCGATCACTCTTACCTCGTTGACCAATATATTACTATATATGTGGGTGCCGGTGCACCCCAGCGCTATCACTTCGACACATTTTCGGGGACGCTTTTTTCAGCGCCTTTGCATTGCCGCTGAACCTCCTGGTATCTAGGCTCCATGGACACGAGGGACAAAAATTCGCCGCGCATTGAGTATTGCATATGGTAGAAGAAAGTGTGTTTACAAAATTCGTGCGCAAGGAATTGTATAGAATAGGGTTGAATCGAACTGGTGGAGTTGGGAGAGGTCAGGGATGGAGTGGAGAGTCCCGAGCGTCCTTGCCGGGTCGTGTAAATGAGTCGACTCAAGATGGAGGCCGGCCAGGAGTAACGACGGGAGACCAAGGAGACTATAGGGAAGGAGTCCAATCTCCTCATTTGGGCGCGTCCGTAAAAGTGCAACAAATTAGGGTTCCGCATAAGCGGCGCTGGGAACGTTAGTCATGGTGTACTCTATATACATGTTTGTTTTGCGCATGCACTATTATCAGCTGTCATTTTAATTTTCTTAACGTTAATTCATTTTATAAGTAAATTTCGTGTAGCTGTAGTAGTGCCTTAAGATGTTTCTACATTTAAGTCGTAGTGCAATTACCCATCTAATTATGAAAAAAACACCTAAAAAATGCCATAATAATTTATATCCGACGTAAATATAAATTCCATTAACATGTGGTTAGGTGGCCGAGATTATAGTGTGTAAAGGACGTAGAAAATGTCAGCGACTGGAACATCCGAGTGTAAATTGCAACCTCACATACCACTGCGTCAAGTGTAGTGCTTCACCCGAAAACGGAAAATGCACTTTGAATAACTCATCAGATAAACAGCTCCTCTGCTGTGCAAATTGCAATAACCTAGATCACCCAGTGGACTATAAGTGATACCTATACTACAAGGTCATATACAAATGCTCATAAAGTGAGAGACATTAGACAACGACAACTCATCGAAAGAATTGAAGCGATGCACCCGAAAGTCACATGGCTATGGCTATGGCACCACCCGCAGCGAGAGTATCAACACAGAGATTCGCTACGTAGTAGCGAGCATCATCCGCAGCATAACGAGACTCACCGCTGCCGTGAGCTATAATTTTACATTTTATATTTATTTAAATAATATTAAGACTTAAAGACGCTGATAACAACAGTCCAAAGTCTACAATCTAACTATTACTGAAATGCGTTTGTTTGTTAAGTTTAATTTTACGCACAGCATCAAAATCTGCCATACATAGTGTTTGATTATTATCAACATTCAATTGCATGCTAAAAGAGATGAAAAACAACAGCAATATGTCATACAAATCGTACGTGAGCATTGGAAAATATTTCACGTGGCTACAAAACATCCGAGGTTACAAAAACTCTAGAAGTGTATGGACAGTGCTGTACTGTAAATATTTTTAATAAAAGCAGAACATGCGGAGTATAGATTAACGCATTAAATAATTCTGTTACCTTCGGAATGGAAAACAGAATACAGCGGTGCAGCCCTAATCTTTTTTGCTGTGCGTTATCTTTGGCGAGGCCACTGTGGCATCCTAGTACTGCACACGTTCTCCCCATCTTTTTCAAATAAAAAGGGACGAGTATTAAATTGACTAATCTCAAGATATTTTCAAATATTAAATGTGATGTATTGAGACTAAGGGTGCGACTGTCTCAGCACCAATTGTGCGTGCGTACCGTCGGTAGTCAGTCGTTATGCGGTGTGCGTTGAGCGAGCACGCACGTAGCGCTGGTGCGGTCTCGATTGGGCTACGTCCCTATACTCCGTATTATCTTATACTCCGTATACTTATAATTAGATATATCATATAATGGTTAATAAAGTAATTGTTACATTGCTAACCTATTTTATCGGTATACGTAACATTAAAAATAAACATTAAAGGTGGGGTTTATTATATTTCAAATTCATTTAAATTCTCGATTTCGAGAAAAGCTTCAGAACCTACAAAGGCTGATCATCAGTGCCAGGAACATAGATCTATTTTCTCTGTCACTGCATAACGGGCAGAAGGGAAAAATAAATATATTACCTTGAATAATCGCGAGGTCCGCGGATCTCAAAAATAAGTTCCACGTATAACCTAAAACCTAAACAGAAAATATTGGAAAAAAATGTCAGATGAGATTTGTAATTAAAAAGTAAATTTTTCGATACTCCCTCGTGCGATACTCATTTAAAGTCGCCGTCGCAAACAAACAATCTTAGTCGACGATAGGTGTTTTTTTGACAAGCGTCGACAATTAGCCGCCATAACAGTCAGTTTCACCCTGCGCACTGGCTGTATTACTATATTTTTTATACACTAAATTTTTATACACTTTTATACACTGGCTGTATTACTATATTCTTTATACACTGAAGACACAAACGACGCCTACAGGCCATATTTATTACCACGCTCTTGCATCAAATTTACGGACGTTTCTTATACCCGTTCACCATACGAAGATGGTGGTCAAGTGGATAGGGCGCATGCATCGCGCACGGGCGAAGAGGATGCCGGTCGAAACAACGAATCCGGTGCGACGAGCGATCCGCACGGATCCCCGCCTCAACAATCATCGGTCATCAAGGCAGCAAACGTGGACGTGACGTCAGCGTTTTGACGACTGATCGCAAATGGAGAAAAAGACAAGCTTCTCGTGCAGATGTTGGCAAGCCTGGCCATGAATCGCGCGCCTGCGATCCCAGCGCCGCCAACGGGGACGCCGTCGGGTCCCATGTTTCACATGGTCCCGAATCTGTCAAACAATATCGAGGAGTTCACAGGAAATGACGGGAGTGCTCGTGCCAGAGAGTCGATCCGGAATTTAGAAGCGATGCAAGGTTTGCACCAGTGGCCGAATGAGTATGTGTATGAATTTGCCCGCATGCATTTACGGGAAGGTAAATGCAAGCGACGATAGACTTGTGACTGGGTCCGAGGACTATCGTGCGACGTGAATTCGTGGGCGGAATTTCGTGACGCATTCCGAGAAACATTTATGAGCCTGAAGTTTGCATCGTTGGATTCCAACGAAAATCTTTGAATTTTAAAAATTTTTAATTAATTTTTTTTCGGGTACATTATGACTCCAGAATATCTGTACAGGCTATACAAAACGTTCAAAAAAATTTGGTGGCCCAGAATCCACCCTAATTGAGGGGATAAAAGTGAAAAAAAATAATACCACGGGAGATAACGATATTCCCAGTTTTCTTATTTGCAGCATCAATTTTGGGCGTCTGCGAAAAGCCACAAAAAAATTAGCAGCGATTACCAACTTCCAGAACCTACCCTTATTGTTCCTAGTACCTAAAGAGACCCACAAAAAAATTGGGAACGATTTTCAACTTTTGGAACCCGCCCTTATCGGGAGTGGCAGAGGAGATGAAATTCGTATAAAAATTGTATTTCCGGCGATAAACGTATTCCCAGTTTTTTTATTTGCGCTGATCGTTCCTAGTACCTAACGAAAATCACAAAAAAATTGGCAACGATTTCCAACTTCCGGAACCCACCTTTATGGGGGAGTGAAAGTCGAATGAAAATCGTATTTCCGCTGGTGAAGGATGTCTCAGTTTTTTATTTGCGCTGATTGTTTCTAGTACCTAAAGAGACCCACAAAGAAATCGGGAACGATTTTCAACTTTCGGAACCGGCCCTTATCGGGAGTGGTGGAGGGGGTGAAATTCGAATAAAAATTGTACATATTTCCGGCAATAAAGGGATTCCTAGTTTTTCATTTGCACCAATTGTTTCCAGTACCTAAGGAAAGCCACAAAAAAATTGAGAACGATTTTCAACTTCCGGAACCCACGCTTGTGAGGGAGTGAAAGTCGAATGAAAATCGTATTTCTAGCGGTAAAGGAATTCCCAGTTTTTTTAATTTTTATCGATTGTTCCTAGTACCTAAGAAAAGCCCTAAAAAAATTGTCACCGATTTGGAACTTCCGGAACCCCTATGGACGCATCATGCCGAATCGATTACCGTGCGAGGCTTTATCATTATCCGGCTATCCATTTAAGAAAATTGCTCGGCTTTTTTTCACAATGCAATTCGCAAATAATTGTCCACCAAGAACGATGCACTTTTACAGAACCCCACCTTATTGGTCTATAACAACATGAGACGATTTCCCTCTCGCCCACGTCTTTTCTTAAGAAGATTGAAACTACCATCGTTACAGTGCGATGCAATGAAAGAATATGACCAGTGTTGGAAAAAAAATCACATGAGCGGGACTTGATCCAGCGATTACAGACATTGACCGTTAACCACTTGACCGCCGCCGTCTCGTGCTCAGTGTCGCTGAGCGCCGGTAGATATTGGTTGCGTAAGACTCCTCTTGCGATTTTCTCGAAAACACCTAAGTAGTACGCCTTGCTACTTGCACATTATGTTGTCCTAATGGACTACTAAAAGTATACAAGGTTTGAAGAAAATCCCTGATCCGAACGTCGTGCCCTCCCCTTGTAAGTCCGCGTTCACGAGACGCGGCCTGAAAAAGAGTAGTGGGGGTAGTTTCGGCTAGACAGGCTGGTTTGCAGTAGTGAAACACGCATAGCGCCAAATTATCGGACTCGCTGTATCGCACGTTATGTACGCACGAGAGTGAGTAAAGGCGGTGTTCCGTTTTTTTTCGGTCCCACTAGAGCTGATGAAGGTACCCGAGCCTAACCGACAGCACTCCAGCAATAACCGAACGAGCAGACGATCAGGCGAGAGGAGAAGGGATGGCCTTACCAAGCATAGCAATATGCGCGGGTGCGAGTAAAAACTCAACATCGTTCGTAGCACGGGGGAAGGCCCAAGGGAGAAAGCACCATAATCCCAAATATAGGAGGGCGCGCTTCGTATGTTTATGCTATTTAATGAGCACGGCGCAAGGGTTTACTGCAAGGTCTACAATTCATAACGCAGAAAATATGATATAATTGTCGCCGGAGAAACGAATTTTGCATTCTTTGTACCCCCCGATCCGTCCGTGAGCAGAAGCGAAATGCGGAATACGATTATTACGAACCCCCATTATATGACTGTACTAATGAAATTAGATTTTTATGACAATAAAACTGAGGAAATGGAATATAAAAAAAAACTTCCTTTACAATCCAACGACCCAAACTTCAACACCATCCTTCCTATGCGCATAATAATAGTGCGACTTTCGGTACACCCGAACGCTGAAGTATTTTTAAGATTGTACTACTCTCTCACTAGCGATCAAGCATTTGCCCATATTTTTTGTGCGCCCGCTCCTTGCTCGAGCACCCTGGACGACTTTTAAGCTACATTTGGCTACTCCCGTAGGACATTATATGCTATGGCGTATGCCGCCATGGCTGTCGGATAAGCGATTATCCCTTCGTTGACAAATTTATATTTTGCCACGATCTTTTTGCCAACTTTATTCTAAAAAATCAGGGATATACTTTCAACATTTCTTAATATGCCTGCACAACTGAAATTTGGAACGTATACAATTGAATTATTGTAAAAAATTATTTAAAACTTCCAATTTTGGGTAACAACCCAAACCTCTTTCTATAATGACAAAAAGAAAAGAAACAAAAAATGAAGAAAAAAATCGTTTCACACCAACGATAGAAACTTCAATGTTATGAAAAAGGTCCTTTCCTAAAGAATATCCTTTACCAACGTTTTCGAATAATTTAAACATATAAAAAATGTGAAATCATTAACGCATAAAAAAGTTATCAATAAGAGGCTCGTTCCTGTAAAGAAGTCATTTTCTTCGTTTTGAGAAAATTAGCCGGCGCTAAATATATTCCCAACTTAGATGAAAGATTTGCAGGATAAAAGTGGTGAGGTTAGGCCCGACGTAGTGCGCCGGCCAGTAATAGTGGAATACCCATAGTCGAACATGAAGGAACTCGGTGAATCGCCTGCATATACTTTCGCACGGTCGCAATTGTCGAAGGTAGACGAAGACACCCGAAGGCACTCCAGCACTGCTTTGAAACAGAAACGAATGAATAGAAAATGTAAACGTACGCACACGCGAGAGGAGAATAGTCGCCTTACAAAGCGTAGCGCAGCGCGCGCGGGTGCGAGTGAGAACGCACCATCGGCCGTACATGGGAAGAGACCCGAGTATTACAGTAGACCCAAGTATAGTAATACGCGCTCCCTATACTATGCGATTTTGAAGCGAAGTCTCATATCGACCAAGAGGCAATGCGTGCGGCAAACGGCCGATTTATACATATTCAATCTTCTTCGTGTCGTATCGGTTGATATTTCGGTGACGCCTCGAAAGGCTTTTGAGGGGATCCTTCGGGAGAGACCTCAATTGAAGTTCGCAATGCTATTAGATTCATGGAACCCACCGTTGTTCAGAACCGGGAATTACGGAAAAAATCATTGTAAAGCTAAGTCCATCTGACTCCTGTTGGTAATGTGTTTCGCCAAGCATACGAAAAGCGGAAACCGAATTTCGTTCTGGAATTTGGCATACACCTTCCTTTTAATATTTAAAGAGATCCCCTAAAATGATTTTTGCCGACGCGTCAAAGTTTTCGAGATATTGATTTTTAAACGTTGTTTTTTTACTGCGCTCGTATTATGTCTATATTACTATCTAAAGGGTAGAAACCCTTTTTCCATCGCTGCAGCGCCTGGTTACCAAGCATTATAATGATGTACCACGTAAAATATGATTAAAAAAAATGAAAACTACAAAATCCAAAAAAAATTTTAAACCATGCACAATGCCAAAAATTAGAAAACAGGCAAAAACAAAGAAAAATCAGCCATAAGAGAAGCCAAAAAATATATAAAATCCCAAAACGATTTAAAGTTAATAAATGCACCCCAAAAAACTATTACACCTGCAAAAAAATGACCTGTGGAATAACAAACAAAAAATGAATCTACGACGCTCTGTGTCTACCTCAATATTGCACGTAGATCCGCGGTGATCCCCGCCTACACTAGTATTTCACGCACCCTGCCATTCCACACGCACATCTGAGGTGCTCTGCGCCCATACCAGTGTTCCACGGACCCTACACCATTCGCACAAAATGGAGCGCGCGAAAACATAGATAGGTATAGATAGAGCTTAGCCCGCCAGCTAGATACAGTCGGAGCGCGTCAAAAAAGTGACGTTCGAAAATCGATAACTCGACAACTATGGCGCCTCGCCACCAATCCTTTTAAGGAATCTCTTAAAGTATTAAAAGGAAGGTGTATGTCAAATTTCAGATCGTAATTCGGATTCCGCTTTTCGCAAGTTTATGCCGAAAATTATTCATACGGCGGGACTTATCGCGGGACTTATGTCTGTTGGCTGAGAGCGGTGGGGGAAGACTTCGCACGCAGCACTAACTCGTTGAAGCGAGGCATATTTACTCGCACACGAAGAAATACGGTGCCTTCCCGTAGACGCACCGTGCCCGTGCCGCTGGGTTTGCCAAAAATCAAGCGTGGCACTGTAGCTAGATAAGAGCGGATTTGAAACGTAGGCAGACGCTCAAGCGAGAGTGAGAAAGCAGTACAACCTCAAGAATAGTAAAGCGCGCGGGTGTGGAAAAAACGCTTCATTGACCCGCGTATAGAAAGAATGGTGTTGGAGTTTGTATGGATTGCTCGAATGTAAAGAATGATTTAGTTTAAATATGTATTGTCTCATTTTTACTATGATCAATTTTTTTGCATTTTCAAATTGTAGATTTCTAAATGCGCATCTTGAAAAATGAGTAAACGATTCTCGTAGGCAAAATTTTCCACAAAAACCATAAGCCAACCAAAAAATTAATTCTCATCGCACTCTAACGATGGAAGTTTCACTCTTCTTAAGCAAAGACGTGGGCGAGAAGGAAATCGCCCCATGTTTTTATACTCCAATAAGGCGCGGTTCTGGAAAAGTGCATGTTTCTTCATCTACAATTACTTGTGTATTTCGTTGTGAAAAAGGGCCGAGCAATTTTCTCAAATGAGTAGCCCGATAATGGTAAAGCTATTATCCTAAAAAAAGCCTAAGGAAAGCCACAATTTGTTGTGGCTTTCCTTAGGTATGAGGAACAATCGGCGCAAAAAAAAAACTGGGAATCCCTTAACCGCCGGAAATACAATTTTTATTTGACTTTCACTCCCCCATCAGGGTGGGTTCTGGAAGTTGGAAATCGTTGCTAATTTTTCAGTTCCGTCGACCATAGAAGACTGTGGGCCTGGTATCGCTGATTCCATGTAAGTTGACAAATTTCATGATGTATTCATTCCCAAATTTTTAAACGCGTTTTTCTCACAACCACGTTTTTCAAATCGGTACGTAAACATTTCTCGAAAACCAATGAACAGATTCTCTTGAGGTTTCTTGTGGTTATTCTATACACCATTATCTAGTACTTGCCATAGGATTTTTTTTCCGTTAGTTATTTTTTGTTTTATAGGCAAAATAATAACTAATTTTTGGCCCAAAAATCACTATTTATGTTCAAACGTCCGCCATTTTGTCATATATCGATATTTTCAAAATCGGCTATGCCAAGTACTAGATTTTAGTATCTAATTTAATAATCTTTTTGGTTTTTTTTCAGATGATTTTTGAAGAAACGCCAGTGGGTACCGTATGACCAGATTTTTTTACGACGCTCCAAGGATCATACAATATCCATGTCTATTTTTGATATTTTTAAATAAAGAAAACTAAACATATTTCTGAATGTATATACTTTTAGATAATTAAAACACCAATCCGAAATTTCAAATAGTTTTCCTTGAAAAAGTTCACAAACATTACCTTTTTTCCGGCTCCTTGGTGTATATCTCCCCTTAATATCGAAACCGGTCCTCATGACGATTGATCCTACCACGGAAACCGAACTCCACACCGACGCGAGCGCAGATGGTCTGGCAGCAATGCTGCTTCAGCGAGACGAGAAAGGTGATATGCGATTGGTGTACGCGGTCATGTAATGTAATGCCAATTTGATTTGACGTGGTGTACCTAGCCTGTAGCCCTAACAACGCGGGCCCCGCGACCTCGGGGTCGAAGAACGCCGACCACCGCGGCGAGAATGTGCACGCACACGCTACGCCTTCCAGTTCACATTAGGTGGCAGATCCTAATGCAACTACTGGTCAAGCCGAGTGACTTTCCAGTACTCTAACAACTCTGCAGGTTGCTGCTCGGCATAATAAAAACGTAGCTCACCCGTCGAGTGCACGTAGCTGCCCTGTGATGGGATTCTGTAACTCTCTAGCGATAATTATTGTTGTCGCAACTTTCCGATAGTTGTCGCTTGCAACGACATCGCTAACAGCGACAGTGATTCTATAACTTGGACTATAACGATTTTCATCGACGTCGAATGCATCACGGGCCACCGACAAAATTCGGTACAATATTCGATAGATGTGACAACGTGACAAATTTTCACCACTCAATTTCTAGCGACCTTTGGTGATAATTGTAAATCGACCTACTTTTTCAAATTCGACTAAACACAACACCATTGTTTTGTAGGAGTGAAATACAGTAAACGAAGTTCAGAATTTACCGTGCTAGCACAATTTTCTTTTCTTTGTGAGAACTAAGAATCATCGATATAATTTTTTTTTATCGTTTTTCATGCTGCAAGAGACATCAAATCAAATGCTGTAAATTTATCAATACAAGGTTAGACACATTCATCAAATTTTTTATAAACAATTGATTTATTCTATTTTCCAGGAAGAAGTCTAGGAGTGCTCGAGCATCTTCCGCGCAATTATCAAGAATGCTTGATTTTTTAAAGCTCAATAAGGGTCTTGAGGAAGGCAGATTTCAGGTTATGAATGGAAGGAACGAAAGCCGAAAAAATGGATGGAATTAGCAACGCAATTAAATACTATGAACGGTGTTTCGAAAAGTTCGGAACAGTGGTGAGTGATATGGGTAATCTAATCCTTATCATTTTATAACATACAATAGGTATAAAAAAAAGTACATCTCACACGAAACTGTTGTCAATTTGGCCTTATTTTTGTGGTCGTGTTTTCCCAAGATTTTTGTCAACGAACACGATGTATATTTAGGATAAGCTATCGAATACAGAAGCTTTATAAAGTATTGTATTTTTTTCGAAAGATTATTTTAAAAAGACGACGTGTACAAATACTTTTTTTACCCACCGTAATCTTTACCGACTTATACATAGTTTAAAGAATTTAGTGAAAAATATCTGCGATAATGGGGTTTTTACTTATTCTAGGTATGGAGAGACGTAAAAAGACGGACATCACGAAAGGCAAAAACTTTACGCAAGCCTTGAACGGTAACAGGCAACAAACCGATCACGACACCCAATTTATCAGTGTTTGAGTTGTCGTCATTGGAGTTATACGTTTAAACTATGTTGAAGGTAGTGAAGAATGTGCTGCTAGTATACCGGAAGAGGAGGTTTGTTAAAACGATTTTAATTTCATTCTTAACTAGGTATACATCAAAAAAATATATTAATATTGGAAGGATTGAACTATTAATTATAGGACTTGCAAAACAAACTTGAACGTGATGAAACGGCTTTGTTGAAGGTGAAGCCGCAAGTACCTACTATTTGCACCGAAGCAAGCTCTTCAAAGAACGATACGGGGTTCTCAGGTAGTAAAAAAATTGGTTTATTAATGCAAATAAGTTAAGATAGAAATTATCTTTACACTCATCCTTCTATGATAGTGAATAAATCGGAGTAACTTGATAATACATGCTTTTACAGATGACAATGAAAGTATAGAAAACGGCGCTGTAGCAGGACCCAAGTTTCTTGAAACAGATGGTAGCAAAATATTAAAAGAACGCGTTTCAACACTAAAGTGCTTCCAATTTACAAGGTGGAAAACGAAAAATAGCCACCTATACCGGAAAAGGCAACCTAGAATGTGAAATCACTATTTTGCAAAGAAGTAAGGAAATTCCCACGGAAAGATGTTCCATACAGTTGAACCTCGATATAGCGAAGTCCTCGAACAACGAAGGTTTATCCATTCCCTTCCGATAGACATCCGAACCCTTGGTACAACGACATAATAACATACATTGTGCTCCAATTGCTAATGGCTTGTAAATATTGCTCTCATTTAATCCTTCCTTTCTTTAAAAAATATCTCTATATTTATAGTACTAATATTTTTTTTTCGAAGAATATTTTGAAGAACATGATGTCGATATAACGAACTTTCCTAGAAATTCGTTATATCAAGGTTCGACTTTACTACATGGAAATATGCACGAAATCGTACGAAAATAATTTGTATTGGCTCATTTATTGGAAAAATTAGGATAAAATCATATATGCAAATGGTAGAAGTTTAGACCCGCTCACGTTATTCATATTATCAAACTGTTTATGAATTGCAGCCAAGCGTTCAAAACTGGCAGAGGCACTTCGACACCGGAGCACTTTCGTTCCTTTTCTCAAGGATAAGTTGATGCTATGATGGTAAAACAAATTCTCAAATCCAATATTGATTCATCTATCGTCAGCTGCTATTGTAATTTCCAAGGTACACGCCATGATTAAACCGATGGGACTTACAATGTAAAGCAAATCTATATAACTGCGTTCGTATATACTGTTACAGATATTCGCGAAAGCAGCTAAAACCCAAACTAAAGTATTGATGATGACTGCTGTTGCCATTACAGAAATAGCTAAAGGCGTTACAAAGCTAGCTGATGTTGTGACGATGCAAGCTGAGAACGAGGCAACGAGAATATCAATTTTAGGTAGACTCGTGGAGGTTTTGCAGAATATACTACCGACTTATCTTCAGGAATGAAATAGACATTTACTATGTTAAAGAAAATATTGCTTTTATTTGTATGCCAATAATTAATAGCAAATTGATTATGTTTGATAATTCCGTTTTAAATACTATATTATAAAAAATTTATTATACTTAAGATACGTGATGTATGTTTTGATATATTAATAGACGTAAGTTGCCTTTGAGATAATTCAACCAAAGTATAATTTCATAATTATAGTAATAACTATATTTCATTTTTTTTTAGATAAGTGTTTTATAAAAATATTTCAGTACGTTGAAATGTTATGATGTCATTCATCATTATGTGACGTTTGAAAATAATTTTTCAAAGATCGAAGTTCTTATATCCGGGACCTTACGGTGACATGAAACCTTCTTGAATCCCCATTCTCACCTTAGAGATAAAATGTAACAGATTTTACAGAGCATTGATTTTTGGGGCAACCAAAAGTTCTAATGAATATAGATGTGAAATATATACAATGTCAAAACATATTACGTTTTATAAATCGACACACTCAGAAAAGTAGTTCATTAGTTTTTATTTCTGACACTGCGTCTTCTGTACAGTAAAATTGCTTGAACTCAGAACGTACAATGATCATAAGGAAGTGAGAAAGGGAAAGTAATCTGTTACATAGATCTTAAAAACAATATCAGATTCAGTTTGAACATGGAATTCAGAATGGTTTCCTAGCAGTTGGCTGTCGACAACGATTGGAAGAACTTTTTTTAATACGAAGGGTTTTGTACGTTACAAATTTTAATCGTTTACTATTTTACCCCGATGAATATAGTTATTTTGATAAATAATTATTTGAGTTGCACGAATATCCAGAAGTGATTTATTTGATTGACAATTGTTAATAATTTAGAATCGTTAAAAAAGGCATTCACAAATTCGAATGTAAAAATTGAAATATTTACAATAATGGCCGACTGTGGAAAAATCACGCACTAAATCATTCTGCTATTAAACGGTCGTGAATCCGTTGTGCAACAGCAAATGATCGCAAATTTTCTTCATTGTTATTTTCATTGCAATTATTAATGGCAGCTAATATCCTGCATTTTCTATTCGGTCTTCATCGACCATCCAGACGGGATCATTCACCAAGCCGTTAGCTTGTCGCATATTATGGAGTACTGCACAGGCATTTACAATGCGTCCTGCAAATCCGGGCTGATATTGTAGAGCTCTATGTTTGGAAAGGCATCTCCGGGTGCCTTTTAGTACACCAAACAACCGTTCAATGCAATTCCGGGCACTGTATACTGCTTTGTTGTATGTAAATTGAGGCGTGCCTTCAGGTTCATTAGGCAGAGGCGTCAATAACCAAGGTTTAATGGATATCCGGAATTACCTGCATAAACATCAATTAATATATTCATCCGCATCGAGATCCAATATATTACACTATTTTTAGGCTACTAAATATGATAAAACATTAGAAATATGGAGTGAAATTTCTCTACCAATGAGATACGTTCTCCGTTCACCTCGATTATATGCTCGTTCCATAACACGGCGCGCTGGAGAAGAAGCTCATATATAAGCATCGTGTCGTGCTCCCGGATACCTCGCATTAACGTTCAAAATATTCAACTTTGGATCACATATCTGGATAATAAATAATTACATTCAATGAGGTGGTGCTCATGCTATACTGTCTACGTATAAATGTATAAAGGTATGAAAGAGCACCATTTGCACGTTTACCGAATGATATCCGTGATGATTAATATACGCCTCTTCGTGGTTTTTGGGAGCGCATATTTCGATGTGCGTATAATCTACAGCTCCCATAGCACCTGGAAACGGTTGTTCTGATCAAAAATACTTCCCTCGCAAGTTCTCTGGCTTGTGGCGTCATTGGAAAAGGGGACCCATTGTCTGAATATCAAATAATTGATCAGTGACCTCATGCAAACACCTACTGACTGATGATTGACTCATTGCAATACCCCATTGCTCGCCTACCGGACGTTGAAAGCAGCCAGAACCTCACTGCTGATAATACCTGTAAGATATAATTGGGCATATTGCTAGTACTATCGGATAATAAAACAATATAGTGTTACGGCCTGCGCATACAGTTTGTAGATCTTTCAGTACCTGTTTTTCTGCAGACAATCCTGTGATCGTTGTACGCTTTATTTGTGGTCCTAATATGTGAATAAGACCTGATATCAACGCAGGGCTTAAATGATACCGCTCCCTAAATATCTGTTAAATCGAATGGATCTTGTATTAGGTGCGCAACTAAGTTCTCGCTGTTTTTTTTTATGAAAATGCCACTTTATTGTGAAAAAATGGTAGCAAATGAATCATTCCAAATATTGCCCATCGCTATCGACAACTTTTTTCCATCGTTCTGGCAGAGCTCGAATACCATCACGGTAGAAGTGTTCGTCTTTTGAGGCTATCCACGAATCAAGCCATTTCGAGATGTCTTCATATGAGCGGAACTGCTGATTAGCCAGACCATGTGTCATCGAATGGAACAAGTAATAATCGGACGGCGCAATATCTGGGGAATATGGCGGGTGGCTAGGACTTCCCATTTGGGCGTTTCTGAGTAGATTTTAACGGGCTTGACAACGTGAGGCCGAGCATTGTCATGCTGTAAAATCACTTTTTCGTGCCTCTGCTCGTCTTGTGGCTGCTTTTCGCGCAGTGCTCGGCTCAATCGCATTAATTGAGTTCGATACCGTTCCCCAGTGATGGTTTCGTTCGGTTTCAATAGCTCATAATAAATAACACCGCCCTGGTCCCACCAAATACACAGCAAAACCTTCGCAGCGTGAATATTCGGCCGAGCCGACGACGTAGAAGCATGGCCAGGTCCCCATGATTTTGTTCTCTTTGGGTTGCTGTAATGAATCCATTTTTTATCACCCGTAACGATGCGATGAAGAAAACCCTTCCTTTTTTGCCGCTGGAGCAGTTGTTCACAGGCGAAAAAACGACGCTCAACGTCTCTCGGCTTCAAATCATAAGGAACCCAAGTTCCTTGTTTTTGAATCATTTCCCACGCATGCGATCGCTTGAAAATGGCTTGGCGGGTAACTCCTAATGCTGAAGCAAGCTCTTTTTGCGTTTGGCACGGATCCTCATCGAGCAATGCCTCCAATTCAGCGCCTTCGAAGGTTTTTGGCCTTCTTCCACGTGAACGGTCGTCAACATTGAAATCACCGTCTTTGAAGCGACGGACCCAATCACGACACGTTGTTCCACTTAGAGCAGCATCTCCGTAAACTTTTCGGAGTTCTCGATGCGCATCAGCCGCCGTATTCTTCGAATGAAAGAAGAAAAGCAACATTTCCCGCAAATGATGATTATTTGGCACAAAATCAGACATTTTCACACAACCAAAAGTATACAATGCAAAGACAAAATCGCTGATGTGTCAAAGCGGTTTGTTTACCATATGTCTAAGCTTGGTTCATGACGTTTTGGTTATGTCACAATCGACCAGCACTCACTAGTGGAGCCATCTCTTGAGAAACAGCGGGAACTTAGTTGCGCACCTAATATTTCTCGTAATTCGGCTCGATATAAACTTCGCTCCAGTCGTTGGAAGCGTGCTTCCATGTTCAGTAAATCTATTGTAAGGTAACCATCAGCCATTCTAGAACATAATTTGAAAAGTATTTTTTATTTAAAGGAGATATTCCAAATGGCTCAATCATATAAAAAAGCAGTCCCGGTGAAAAACTTTGAGGTGAGTTACTTTCAGTTTGCTTTGCAATTATCTTTAGATATTATTAAACGATTCGATTCTCTTTTGGGGTACAACGGTTTTCGCAATTGGTACGACAAATTGCGACTTGCACTGGATTTCTCTCGAGGCCACGCAGAAACTCGGATAATCAACCATACATAATCATATTTGATACATGTGAGTATATATGTGTATGCATGGAATATCGCTAACTGGGTAGCGAGGCTTCAAAAGGCCGTCGTTAGCTTAGCGACAGTTTTCGGAACTTAACGATATGACGTACGCCAACATGTCGATAACTGAGCTGTACAGAATAGCTCTTAACGACACTTGTCGATATGGACCGCTAGCGACAGCGGAAATCGTCGCTAAAACGTTAGAGAATCCCGCCACTGACCAGCATGCTGCCCAACCACTGCCACCACGTAATCAACCACAATCGGCTAGTGACCGCCTTGTAGGACGGCGGGCAGACTAGCCCCCATGGTACCAATCAGGATGATTCCTCGGATCCTCGTGCGTACGATTACTCGCACCACTTCCAATTGACGTGTCCGTGCCCACGTCGACATTGGTCTATCAGTGCTTCGGCTTGGCGGTGTCACTACTCACCGGGGTACCCGGACCTACGCGGGCCTTCACGGACGTACCCACCTGCCCTAGGTGTACGTGGTCAGTAGGCGAACTACACCGGTGGAACATGCGTATCATAGTAGCAAACTGGAATTGTTGGTGGTGGTGTGGGCAATTAGCAAACATTGCATTTACCGTGGCAACCGATTGTAACGCGCTAGTTTATTTAAGCACCCAACGAACGCTTAACCCACAGGTAATACGCTGGAACGACCAACTTAGCGAGTACAGGTATCAAATTATACACTGAGCGGGAACTAAAATGGCTCACGTGGACGCGGTAAGTCGGGCGCCGTCGAGTGATCCGGAATCCACAGAGCCATTACATATATGAACGTTCGCCAATGAAACGGACCTCGTACAGATGAGTCAGTACTGCGATACAGACCTGTCTGCGAAGCGAAGCATTGTAGAGAAGCCAGAGAAGCAGCGCACGAAAGACGAGCGCGGGCGAACAGAAGAATTGGAACTGCACTCGGGGATCCTATACAAGAGGTATGAGGGACGTGCGCTCTATGCTATGCCACGCTTTATGCGAAAGGGCTTAGTAGTGCGGTATCATGACTTGAAGAGTCATCAAGGCGTAGAACGGGTCGTCTCACAGTTACGTCGCCACTATCATTTCCCCCGGATGAAGGCCTACGTACGTAGGCACATTGGGGCGTGCATCCAATGCATTGCTCATAAGCCAAGGGTAGGACATCGACCCTTTGAGCTCGTGCATATGGACCACTTGGGGCCCATCGTGATCAGCGGACGCGGTAACAAATACATCTTCGTGCTCGTCGACAATCTCACGAAGTTTGTGGTGTTACGGGCCGTCAGTGACACGATGACGCGGAGCGTACTACCACACCTAGAAGAGTTCGTGTACAATTATGGTGCGCCGACTCGTATCGTTTCTGTTCAGTGGACCTGTTTCACCTCAGGAGCTATCGAGGAGTTTTGTCTTCGTCACGGAATCAAGCATACGTTGAATTCTCCTCGACACCCGCAAGCCAATGGTCAAGTCGAGAGGTGGAACGCTACGCTGCTTCCTGCCATTAAAAGCATCCTGGGGCGAGACAACGGTCGGACGTGGGACAAACAGCTGAGACGAATACAGAAGGATCTCAATGAAATGTGACATTCGAGCGCAGGGGTGTTGCCGTTCGAAATGTTGTTCGGTTACTTATCTCGGAAAGACGAAGGCGCGCTGCGACCAGTAACCGACCCGGAACACAGCTATACCGATCCGATCCCAAAGTTCCTAAATAGATGTAGCATGTGTGTCTGTGTATGCATAGTGATTGCGCGTTCGTTGCTATGTGTTCAAAAAGTGTGAGGAGAGGGGACGAGTCGAGCCAAGACATTGGTCCATCTGAAGACGACAAGAGATCGTGGCTGAGATTGGACAAAAGAGACGTCTGGTATGGCGACAGTGGGTCCTAGAGGCACATGACTTTTCATCGCGAATGGTTCTGTGAGTTTCAGTCGAGAAAAGGCTCTACCATTACATTAGGTGATAATACAGAGTGCGACGTTGCTGGCGAAGGGACAATACTTATCGACAGGCTAGTGAACAGCAACTGGAGCGAAGCGAGAATCGAGAACGTACTGTATGTGCCGTCCGTGCGAAGCAACCTTTTCTCGGTGGGCGAGTGCGCGTCACGAGGGTACGAAGTGAAATTCGTGGGTGACTTTATACACCTAGTGAAGAAAAAATCGACAGTCGCGACTGGCGTAATGCAATCGAACAAAATTTACCGAATGTTTTTTCGAGTGAAAATCGCGCGCAATATCGACGAAGTGAACGTGACCACGACGAGCCTCAAGGTCTGGCACGTAAGACTTGGACACTTGAACAAACGCACGTTATCCGATCTCGTCAAACATGATCTCATAGAAGGTGTCAAAGTGTCGAATAACACGGATTTCTTCTGTGACCGGGTGAATTTACGCATAGCGACGTGTGCGGGCCGGTTCTGGAAGCGTATCTAGGGAGCGCGCGTTCTTTCGTCACATTTATTGATGACGCGTCGGGATACCGCCACCTATACTTTATCAAACACAAGTCGGAGGTGTTTGAAAAATTCAAAGAATACGAGAGACTCGTCGCTAATAAGTTCGCGAAGCCCATGAGGGCGTTTCGGTCAGATAACGGTCGCGAATATTGTAACGACAACATACGGGAATACCTAAAATCGAGAGGAATTCAGTTCGAACTGAGGGCTCACGAAAAGAATGAAACGTGGACGATTATTCCCAAGAACGAGAAAAAGAAGCGGATCGACTCCAAGTGGGTCTTCAAGAGGCCGTCTGACGGTTCGGAAAATGGTTTTCGATACAAGGCTCGCCTGTGTGCGCGGGGATTCCAACAGCGAGAAGGGATAGACAACACCGAGACATTCTCTCCGGTGGTGAGGTATGATTCTCTCCGTCTGCTGTTTGCGTTGACAGCACAAGAAGATCTCGAACTCGTACAGTTTGGCGTGAAAAACGGCCTTCTTGTACGGGAGTTTGGCCGAGGACATCCACATGGACGTTCCGGAGGGACTTGATGTCCCAAACAGTGATACGAGTGTGTGCAAGTTGAATAAATCGCTGTATGGTCTCAAACAGGCCCCAAGGTGCTGGAACCATAAGTTCGATGCGTTCCTTAAAAAATACAAGTTCTCCGAGACAAGTGCAGACAAATGTATATACACCGGGGCATACGATAATATCAAAGTGTATTTAGCGCTTTTTGTAGACGGCGGTCTGATCGCGTGCAAATCGAGAGAAATCCTCGATCGAGTAACATCAAAATTACGTCAAGAGTTCGAGATAACGTTGGGTGATTCGAGCTGTTTCGTGGGCGTACAAATCGAGCGGGATAGAAAGCGTGAAACGGTGTTTATACACCAAAGCGAGTATGTGAGAAAAATCCTTAAGAGATTTAACATGTGCGATGCAAAGGGTGTGAGTGTGCCGGCAGACCCCCATGTTGTCTTGGGTTCAGTCGAGGAGAGTGAAAGCGTGAGCAATGTACCATATCGGGAAGCGGTCGGGTCGCTTATGTTTCTTGCAATCGTCTCAATGCCAGATATCGCGCTGGCAGTAAACAACGCGAGTAAATATTTGAATAAACACGGGATAAATCACTGGAAAGCTGTAAAGAAGATATTCGCTTATCTCGTAGAAACCAAAGATTTCGGTATCGAATACCAAAGCGGCGGAAGCGAGTCCGAACTACTCGGTCTTCGGACGCAGATTATGCGGGAGACGTTGATACTCGTAGGTCGACAACTGGATATTTGTTTACTCTTGCGCGTGGCCCAACAACATGGTCATCTCGCAGACAAAAGATGGTAACCTTAAGTAACACCGAGTCGGAATACGTAGCGGCGTCTTCGGCAGCAAAAGAGGCTGTGTGGTTAAGGCGACTGTTAGATAATATCGGACATCGGTGCAAGGGTGTAACTCAAATTAATATCGATAATCAAAGTGCAATAAAGTTCGCCAAAAATCCCGAGTTCTACGAGAGAACCAAACACATCGACGTCCGATATCATCATATACGTGAAATGATAATAAATAATGAGATAAAAGCGGTGTATGTTCCTTCAAAAATGCAAAAAGCCGATATACTGACGGCAGCGTTGACAAAAGAGAGTTTTAAACGTTTACGCGAGATGATGAATGTACGCGTTAACAAGGACTTAGACGGCGGAAGTGTTGAATATGACTAGCGTACTTGTAACAAGTCTCGCATGCGCGCGCAGCCACGCCATGGAATCTTCTCTTGTCGAAGCTTCCATGCGTGCCCACAAAACAGCGTTCGCGCAGCGCTGCTTCAACAACTCTTTCAACACATTCTCAAAACTTTCAACGGGTAGAATACAAATCTTCAAGTTCAAAACCAACAAGAGTAAGGTCTTTTTCTTCACTCTAACAGAGTAGCGCGGACCACCTCGTACTCTGACTCTCTCCTTCCATCTCTAACAGAGTAGCGCGGACAACCTCGTACTCTGGGATCCTTCCTCCGTATTCAACAGAGTAGCGCGGACCACCTCGTACTCTGGATCTTCCCTCTCACCTCTCATAGAGCAGCGCGGACCACCTCGTGCTCTAGATATTCCAACGTGGTCAAATAGCGCGGCCCACCGCGAATTTGACCACTTCCTTAACATCGTCGCTCTGAGTGATCACCCGGTTTTTCTTACAGTGGGTAAACCAGGCGGCAGAAACAATTACCTCCGGAAAAAATCCGCGGAATACCACGGGTACAGCCGGTCATACAACCACGGCTATTATACGGAGGAGTACCTTAAATCAGTCAACTTCATACCTCCCGTTGTTCAACAATATCGGTTGTCACCAATCGAATATACCAGTTAATTTACCAAACTACTGTGCCCGGATCCCTGACTAATTAGCCGTAGCTAAGGTCAAAAACAGGGCAAATTTTATTTATGTTACCCGGACGTAACATACCTCATTTTTGGTGACAGCGGTGGGATATGTAACGGTAGTTTGGTGAAATCATGGTCGTAGGTAATACGCCAAAGAAAGGTGAATCTTCCGGTACGAAAACGGACGGCGATAGCTCAAGAGAAGACACTGTTTCCCAAAAACCAAATCGTAAAACCCAATCTCATCCTCATAATTCAGACACTGACCAAGAACCATCCACGACAATGCCTATAGGAAATACACAAATCGTGTCCCTTAAGGACGCAGCCGAAGTAGTCCAAAAATTCGACGGAACGAACATTCCGTTTACGAATTTGTCGATAGCTGCGAAGAAGCATTATTGATGCTTCCTCAAAACGTAGAACAAAATCTAGTTAGAATCATTAGGACAAAGATAACTGGCGAAGCAAAACGCTGTATTCAAGGAATAAAATTTGACAAATTACAATCTCTCACAGCATATCTAAAAGAATTATACGCCCCAGCAAAAACAATAAATCAGGTCCGTCAAGAACTCGGAACACTAGTGCTAGGCGATGATGAAGATGTAATCAAATATATAAATCGAGTCCGTGAAATAGGGAATCACATAGTAGAAGCCTATAAAGCGAGCAACAACGGTCAAATAAGTGAAGTAGACAAAAACAATACAGAAAAGGAATGCATAGAATGTTTTTTAGGTGGGCTCAAGCCGGAAATTCAAATAAGAATGAAAACATCTTATACTAAGTTAGCTGAAGCAGGATCAGACGCCATAAAAATCGATAGGAAACAGACCGCCATAAATCAATTACGCAAGACGCAGAAAATAGATAAGCCGTCACCGCGTCGAGAGAACGTAGGGGTAGTATCGAAGGATTTAACCATCTGTCAGATCTGTAAACGCCCGGGCCACACGGCTGACGCGTGTTGGTTTAGGCACGCGGGATCGACTAAAGCGCATGATAAGCGGCCTACGCCGCTCTCAGATAACCAGCCACAGCCTAGGTCCGGTCAAGAAACGTACGCGGAAAAAAAGTTCTGCCGGTACTGCAAACGAGAAGGGCACTTACTCGAAGAATGTAGGAGAAGAGAATACAATATTAAACACAGAAATTCGGGAAACTCCAGCAGTCTTCCGAAAGAAGGGGCAACTCGGGAGACTACACCAAAGGCAATAAAACCAGCCCCTCAAACGATGCTGATCATAAACCAGAACACATCGGGAGACGAGTCAGAGTAGCCTGTTAATTTGAACCAACAATTTCGACCTCCCACCATAAAATTAGAATCCTCGGTTATGAGATCAACGGTGTCCTTGATGGTCGATACAGGGTCTGAACCAAATCTGATTAAAGAAAAATCGTTAAAACCAGGTACCACGGTAGATGCTATGAATATCCTTGAATTACATGGAATAACGGCAAATCCAGTCGAAACCTTACGGTCACTCACGGTAGACATCTTAGGATGTTCAGCCACGTTCCATTTAGTCAAGGAAAATTTTCCCATCGAACAGGCTGGAATACTGGGAAACGAGTTCTATCAGAGATTTAAACCAGTAATCGACTGCAAAAGACATTGTCTCAGCTGGAAGGATAAGAGCAGCAAATTCTCGAGTCCCGAAACTATAACAGTTCCAGGCCGATCAATTTCCTCTTTCTACGTCCGAGTTAAAAATGAGAAAATTTCCGAGGGACATATATCCTAATTAGAAGTTGGAGACGGGATTTATTTCGGTAAAGCCTTAGTCACCAACCAAAACGAAATCGCATACACTCAAATATTCAATACGAGAGAGGAATCCGTCGAAATCGAAGTTCCATTATTAACGTTGCAAGAATTCGAAGAAATCAGCGCGCATTGCAGGACAATTGCACCAAACAAAGATTTAACAACTACCTCCGACTCCCTTAAAACCACGATCAACGAATCAAAACAAAAATAAAACCTCGTAGCTACTCCTAACTCTTCTAAATCAAACGCGGTTTGCATGACAACTACATCAAAACAAAAACAAAATCTCGTAGCTACCTCTAATACTTCTAAATCAAACGCAGTTTGCATGACAACTGCATCAAAACAAAATCAAAACCTCGTAGCTACTCCTAACTCTTCTTAATCAAACGCAGTTTGCACAACAACTGCATCAAAAGAAAAGCAAAATCTCGTAGCTACCTCTAATTCTTCTAAATCAAACGCAGTTTGCATGACAACTGCATCAAAACAAAATCTTGTAGCTACCTCTAATGGCCTCTGCACACTGCGCGCGCGATGAGCGATACCCAATGAGAGCTCTGCTTTTTCGAACGTCACTTCCGTCGCGAGCGTCCTCGTGACGTCGCTCACGGAGTTGACCAAGTTTCAACTTTCGTCGCTCGCGGCAAGCGACAACGCCCCAGCAGACGACATTTTTCAGCCAGTAAAATCGTTCTATCTCTATTCAACAAATGGGGAATGAAAAAGTACATTAAAAAGATGAGTTTTCGAGCGCGCCTGGACACTTGTTGACAGTGCGTTTGTTGAGTGTGTTTGTTTGGGTTTGTGGAAAAGGAGATATAAAAATTTAAAAAGTAATTAGAAATAATGGAGGAATATACTAACTTTGAGGGTCTTGAAGTTTTGGAAGGGAGTTTGTTTATCAACAATCAAGAGACGCAGCAGCGTCTCGACGCCAAATTATATGAAAAAGAATTTTTGTCATGTGGACATTTATTGAATTACAACTGTATGTGCAGAAAAAAGTTTTATATCGATTAATCGTTGTTCTATTTTCGAGGATTGTGGCGAAACTTTCGACACATGTGAAGAAATTTTGATTGCGGAGGTACGCGAAAGACCGTGTCTCTGGGATCAGCGCATCGATGTCCGATTGCGAGGACTTGATGTCACGAAACAAGCGTGGAAAGAAATCTCCGAAATTTTGGATGAGTGCATTTTTGGTTGAAGAACATGTTTGAACTAGATGTTTTTATAGAATTAAAAATTTGAATACATTCACATGTAACAAAATAATTATTATCATTAAAATGCAGACATGGACCCGAAAGATGTGCAAAAGGAATGGAAGAATCTACGAGATACGTTCAGGAGAAAGCACCAGGAGCAGAATATCTATGTTCCCAGTGGAAGCGAAGCAGGTAAACAGCGGGTACAATGGAAATTCTATCATCACCTGGAATTTCTTCTGCCAACCATACAGTTTCGAAAGTATGTTTCTCAATTCGTATTTGAATATTCAACATGAACATAATTTTATGGTTCGATGACTCTTTGTCGGAATAATTGAAATATCTTACTTTTATACGATTCAGAACGATCAGCAACTTGAGTGGATTCTCAAAGGACAATTCGCATGCGGGTAAGGAAACCCCGCTGCTGACGATTTCCCCACCACCGTTGTCGCGGTCTTCGGAAAGTGCAGAAACGCTAAGTATGTACACTGCTATCTTCTTATAATGTTAATTAGGAATTATAATACACAACGCTTTTACAACTTTTTAAAATAAATAATCTATAATTTAACAGTACAATCTGACTTGCTGACGGCTTCATCATCCTCAGTTTCCCAGCCTTCGGGGAGTACAGTATTGCCAAGTACGTACACTGCGACGTCGTTTTATTATTTCTAAAAAACTAATTCGTAATAATTCAACCATTTCTTAGTGAATAATTTCTATTTTATTATGATTGTCTTATTAAATAACATTTTATTATGTCTCACGAATATATCAAAAGCAAATAGTTATACTTTTTACTCAAAATAAATTTTTCACGATTGAGATTACATGCATATATTTCACATTAAAATTACCTTAGGATCACTCTTAAGGAAAAAATCGCCGTCGCCAATATGTACGCCCGAGATAACGTCGCCATTCAGCGTTCCGAATAGGCCGTCCCCTTCCATTAGCCCGGCTCTATCACCGTCGTGGGATATACCAAAGAAACGCCGGCGGAGTTCATCAGGAGAGTCAAATGACTCTCAAATGAAACGAATGCGCGAGGAAAAACACTTTGAGAACATTATGTCACAATTATCAGAAAAACCGAGCGAAGAAACAGGCATTCTGCAATTATCTGCAGTGCCGGTTGGAAAAGTTGCAGCGAAAGTATTTTATGAAGATCACAAATAGCATCTTGCTCGAACTTATGAAAGTAGAAGCAGAGCAAATGGAAGAAAACGGATAAGAACGTTTTTTTTTTATTACAATACATATTTTACAATTATATAATGCTTATAATTAATTATTTTTAAATTAAGAATGTTACACCAAATAAAAAGTATTTTTCTACGTATTTATTGAATTATAAAAAATCCAAGTTGCACATTTTTACACAATTCTAATCTTTTCATTGATGAGTTATATAATCCCACTGCCATGGAACAGCTCCAGTACCAAGAAAATATTTAGTAAAGTTGTCACGAACAATAGCTGCGTCTCGAGCATGAGTGTTGCTGCCGACTCCTCTTAGTGGTCGGAACTCAGAAGGCCTCGCGTATTCTCGCCATTCACCGAGACTTATTGCTCCATTTGGCTGTACAGAGTCAGCAAAATGTGCCCGGCAGTATCGCGGTTTATCCATCAAAAAATTATGCAAGACAATGCAAGCTTTAATAATTTTTTCGGTAGTTTGTAATGAAGTGTTTATTGGTCCACCAAATATTCCCCATCGTGCTACCATTATACCAAATGTGTTTTCGACAACTCTTCGAGCTCGACTCAACCGGTAATTAAATATCCTTTTTT
The DNA here is from genome assembly GCA_963210295.1 of Ophion ellenae. NCBI lineage: Eukaryota > Metazoa > Arthropoda > Insecta > Hymenoptera > Ichneumonidae > Ophion > Ophion ellenae. The sequence continues at coordinate 12,911,405 of OY723388.1, forward strand.
CGTTGGACAGTGTTCTGCCTGGATAAGGCCGCATTGTATAACTATTCAGCTGAAACGCCTCGTCAGCTACTAACACATGAGGCATAGGATTTTCGAGACCGATAATTGGCGAAGGTGGAGGTACCATTAAGCTGTTTTGCGCAAATAATTGTCCCATGGTGGAGTTTTTAAAAACTCCACCGTCACTATGTCGACCTTCAGCTCCAATATCGACAAGAAGGAAGCGATATGATGCTGAAGCTATAGCTATTAAATTTATACTGTGACTTCCTTTATAATTATAGAAAGTTGATCCTGATTTCGGTGGCGCCTGAAAGTTGGAAAATTCACATTGAAAGGATTGTTAATAACGGTTATTAAATTAATAAAAGTTTTTTTCTACTACTGTGTACTGATGGTAAACGGAAATCTTCAACAGCTAAACATTTTGTTTTCCAAATTGTTATTGGGACATAAATATGTAATACAAATCTCGATACATTATCTTGCGATAAAAATTCATATCAATAAAAATAGATTCACCTTTATGATGACATGCTTCCCATCCACTGCGCCTATACAGTGTGGAAAATTCCAGCGCTCATAGAATTCATTTGCGACTTTCATCCAATTTTCTCCATTTGGTACAAACATTTGACTTTGTAGCACGTCCCACAGAGACTCGCAAGTGTCTGCAATAATTGCTGAGACCGTGCTGCATTCAGTGCGAAAAGCTAAAGCTATCGAAGTCATTTTATCTCCAGTGGCTAAATACCTGCAAGATATTAAGAAAAAAATCATTCAGCGTGGCATGTTGCATGATGCATAGATATTAATAATTTTTTTCTTTATTCACGCTTAAATTTGAAGAGCATACCTTAGCGTCATGTACAGTCTCGTGCGAGGAGAAATGGAATGCCTAAAATTAGTTTGCATTCTCTGTAATTGTGGCCCAACAACCGAAAGTAGTTCGTCGAAGACCTCAACTGTCATGCGGCAATACATAAAATGGTAATCGGCATCTTGCAGTCTCATTTCATTAATTAAATGATTGCTATCCCCTTGGTCATTCCGACGTTGGTTTATCGGATGAACCCATCATCGACGTGCAGTTTTGTTTCTTGCGTCTTCTTCTTGATCCTTCAAGTAGGCGTAATAAGCTAACGTCAACCGTCTCTGATTATCACTCAAAATCCACCCCTTTCGCGCACGTAGACACATTATCTCTAAAAGCTGTTTTCGATTTCTTCTATAATAATTAGCTAGATCCATGGCTGCGATAATTCTGCAATAAACAAATAACATATTTGTAATTTTCGAGGTTATATTACTTTTAAGTTAGTTAGTTTATTTCGTAAATGTGCAGCTCTTACATTAACATATATACTCCAATAAAACGTTTATCTGATTATTTTTAGGTTCTAACGTTCTTTCAGCAATATTGGAGTAAACGGAACAATTTGTTAACACTCCACGATTTGTTCTTCGCGTAACCTCACTTTCAATCTCTGCTGTGACGCTCGTCGTTGGCGTCACTCGTCGCTCGTCGCGCGCAGTGTGAACGCAGGAAAATAATTTTTCACGAACGCGTCGCTGATCGCGCATCGCTCGTCGCTCATCGCGCGCAGTGTGCAGAGGCCATAATTCTTCTAAATCAAACGCAGTTTGCATGACAACTGCTCTAAAACAAACTCAAACCCCAGTGGCTACTTCGGAATCGTACGCAAATTGCCTAACAATTACGTCACAACAAAATAAAAACCTAGTAGCCCCACTTACAGAATGGCTTCCCAAAACTACCGCTTGCAAATCATACGCGGATTATTTCAAAGGCGAAACAACCGGGCAAGAAAGTCACCAACGATTCGAACAAATAAAAAATGTATTACGTCTTGATCACCTCAATTCAGAAGAACGCGGTAGTGTAGATAAATTAACTAAAGAAAGCATAGATCCGTTCTACCTCCCGGGGGATGCGATTAACGTTACCACACAAATCGAGCATGCAGTTACCACGACAAACGATCGTCCTATCAATACGAGACAATATCGATACCCTCCAACCCATAAGGACGAAATAACACGCCAAGTTAAAGAACTATACGAAAAATAAATAGTTCAAACTTCTCAGTCTCCTTATAACAGTCCAGTATGGATTGTTCCCAAAAAGCCAGACTTCCACGGTAATAAAAGATGGAGGATGGTCCTCGATTTCCGCATGCTCAATGAAAAAACCATCGGAGACTCATATCCTCTACCCAATATAACCGACATATTGGACCAACTAGGCGGAGCAAAATATTTTTCGGTATTTGATCTCGCATCAGGGTTCCACCAAATAAAACTGAAACCCGAGGACGCCCATAAACCAGCTTTTACAACTCCATTCGGACACTATCAATTCTCTCGTATGCCTTTTGGGTTGAAAAATGCCCCCGCCACATTCCAAAGATTAATGGATCGAGTACTATGCGGACTGCAAGGTTCTGAACTTTTTGTTTATTTGGACGACATTGCGATTTACGCATCCTCACTACGCGAACATGAAATAAAATATACAAAATTAATTTCGCGACTCAGAGAAGCTAATTTTTCAGTTACAGCCCGATAAATGCGAATTTTTACGTAAAGAAGTCACTTATTTGGGACATCTAAGTACAGATCAAGGGATTAAACCCGAACCTAAAAAAATCGTAGCTGTAAAAAAATATCCAGTTCCTCGAAATGATAAAGGAGTAAGACAGTTTTTAAGATTAACTGGTTACTACAGGCGATTCGTTAAAGGTTATGCAAAAATAGCAAAACCTTTGACGAATTTGCTAAACAAGGATACTACCTTTAATTGGGGACATAATGAGTAAGCAGCCTTTCAGGAACTCATTAACATTTTGTGCGAAGAACCGATCTTACAGCATCCGGACTTTACTCGACCATTCATCATCACCACCGACGCATCCGGATATGCGATCGGGGGTATCTTATCTCAAGGGGAAATTGGAAAGGACTTACCAATCTCATACATCTCAAGAACCCTATGATAATAACAGATACGCCAGGAGCGGCCTTTGATAAGGTCGCCATGGATATCGTAGGCCCTTTACCAAAAACCAAGGACAATCATGAATACATACTTACAATTCAAGATCAGATTACCAAATATTCTTTAGCCATAGCATTGCCAAACGCAACGGCAACATCAATAAGCAACGCATTAATAAAAAGATTCATTTGCACCTTTGGAGCACCTAGATCTGTCTTAACAGACCAATGTAGTAATTTTCTCAGCAAAATCCTGAAGAAACTAGCCAAGCGTTTCAGAATCGAGCAATATAAGACAACGGCTTTCCATCCCCAATCGAACGGTTCCATTGAAAGATCTCACCATGTACTAGGAGAATACCTCAAACAATTCGCAAATCAAGATCAAGAATGGGATGAATGGTTGGAATTAGCAACCTTCCCATACAACACTAGTACACCCGAAGGCACACGACACACACCATTTGAACTCGTATTCGGAAGATTGGCAAGACTCCCTTCTAGCGACCCTATAGCCACCGACAAAGAGGACACGTACGACGAATATCTAACAAACTTAGTAACTCGTCTACATGAACTCCAATCTTCGGCACGAACGAATCTTATCGGTGCTAAACTAAAATCAAAGGAAATTTATGATCGCAACCTAAATCCACAAACGCTCAAGGCCGGTGATTCTGTCTTCCTGTTGAAAGGGCCTAAGCCTGGGAAGCTAGACGATCACTACACCGGACACCATGAAGTATTAGAAGTATTCCCAAAAGGAAATGTAAAAATATTAATTAAAAAGAAACCACGAATAGTTAATATAAATAGGTTAAAATACTCATATATCCCTTATAACAAGATAGACCTGTTATAACCTAGATTCATTCTTCTTTTTCTTTAAAAAAAAACAGAAAAAAAGAGGATTGGAAGAGGAAAACAAAACCGAAGTGTATATAGATCCATATATATATATATATATATATATATATATATATATATATATATATATATATGGAGAGAGAGAGCGAGAGAGAGAGAGAGAGAGACAGAGAGAGAGAGAATAATTAAGTGAAGAGTGTGTAAAAATAAATAAGTTTGAAACATGATTATTAAAATAATAATTGTAACTTTATTACTATTGGCGATTAAACCCACCACAGGGATAATTGGATATGATTGTGGGTCGTCCAACTTGAATATAACAACTTTATCATTAATCGATGTTGGCGAATGCGATGTACCAAAACCTGAAGTAATAGCTGAACCCCGTGAATGAACCCCGTTTATGTTCAATTATTACGACTGAACGAGTTCATCCACAACAAAGTTATCCAATGTAAAGTCGAAATTCATCGATTCATTTACCACTGCGGAATGAATTCTCACACTTCGGTCGTGGCCCAAGGTCAGTTAGAATACCTGGCCGATGTAACTTGCGAGGCATGTGAAACAATGCATACTTTTGGAATGTTTAGAATCGGGAACTCGGTAATTAGCGAATTACACAAAAACCAAATTACTACACGAAGCGTAACTCTAGCAGGCTCAATTAAAAACGATGGAACTTGTTATGGAACTCAGTACTCAGATCCTTATGGCAGCTGGGATGAAGTAGTCGTTCAAGCATCCGTTAAAATCACACTAATTGAATACGAAGCAACTGTAAATCTAAACACAAATCGGATAAGTTTACAATCGGGAATGACGTGCCTATTCACAGACCAAACTTGTGTAGACCTTGAGGGCGGACAAACCTTTTGGACTTCACTTCCTTCAGACCAATGCAAATTCAACCACTATGATGGATTATATGAAGGCATGGCTAAAAAATTAAAGACTTAGGACATAACTACCCTCAAATCATCTACACATTATCAACTCAAGGAACAACTTTCGCTCTAACACAAAAAAATGAACAAACGTTATGTGGTTACACGTTAATTCGCACAGAACATCCCAAACTACTTATATTCGAAACACAAAGGGGAGGAACATTCGCTATACCTAAACCTATAGCCGTAGAAAACCTAGACATATTCGCATATGTAAACTCCAAATTCGTCTTTGTAGAAAAACACATTCGTAATCAAATTAATCAATTATATCTCGACGTGTTAACCCAACGATGCAACTTGGACCAACAAGTGCTGAAGAACGCTTTCGTGATCGCAACCCAATCTCAGATGAGTTCGCATATCATCTCATGAAGGGACCAGGGTATATAGCTGTCATCGCTGGAGAGGTCGTCCACATCGTAAAATGCATCCCTGTCGAAGTCAAAGTACGAAAAACCGAGAATTGTAATCATCAACTCCCAGTAACCAGGAGTAACCGGAGTTTGTTTCGATCGCCCCGCACACACATTATTATGCAAGCAAGGATCGAAACAACATGCGACACCTTACTACCATCAAAGTACCTTTTGGGAGGAGCTTGGTATAAACTCCTACCAGTACCAATCCAAAGCTTGCCACCAACAATCATCAAACCCATGACCAAACTCACATGGAATTATACAAACCCAGCATCATTAGCAACCAGCGAAATCTACAGTCAGGAAGATCTCGACTAACTAAGGGACCATATCATGATCCCGGGGGAAAAACCAGCCGTGTTAAACACCATCGACCGCGGGGTCAGTGGACAACCAGTTGGCAAACACGAGTTGGCATTCTCAAACATGTTGGGAGAAGATGGACTAAACAACCTAGTCGATTCCGTTTGGGAAACCTTGTGGGGTCGTTTTATGTTCTTCGGGACAGCAAGCGCTGGACTCATTGGCATTATACTCTTAATACGGATAATCAAACTCATCGCAGACACTATCATTTAGGGTTACGCACTGCATACTGTATATGGATGGTCCATATATCTAATCGGAGCGATCTGGGACTCGGTAACGCATCTCATACTCCATATTAAAAAGGGAACGCACAAAACATCGGTCCAATCCACGGACGACACCGAACTTAACGAACTTACAGCGATACGTGTACCAACAATCGAAGAAGAAGAAGACCAACCAACCAAGGCGAAATCAGACAAACCTCCAGCTTCCAAGGCCTCAGTTTTATTGAAGGGTTGAGCAACCAACACGTTAACACGGGCGAGAAGAATTACACAAACCACAATATAAAAAAAAAATATATAAAAAAACCCCAGGCCATATTTCCTCCGGAATCTTAAATGTCGTTTACAAAATACGACATTTAATCTCAAATGGGGAGGTGTTACGTCTTCGCGTCGACACGTACGCGTAGTCTCAACCCCCACCCTTGGTGTAGGGCCCAGTACCAGCACCAAGGAATAAGAAAGATAAGAACCAAGTCCGGATATGTGTGCTCTTCTAGAATCAGAAGTACCTTCCTGTCTGTAGATATAAGATGAAAATGTACAGGGTGGGAGACGGAAAACTCAACCAATCACAGGGGACCTTCCTTCAACCACCCCCAAATTTTCGGGTATAAAAGGCCCGATTTTTGTAAGAATTAGTTAGTACGGAGGAAAACTTTCAATACGTAGAATACAAATCTTCAAGTTCAAAACCAAAAAGAGTAAGATTTTTTTCTTCACTCCCATCCGTTGCACAGAGTAGCGCGGACCACCTCGTACTCTGACTCTCTCCTTCCATCTCTAACAGAGTAGCGCGGACAACCTCGTACTCTGGGATCCTTCCTCCGTATTCAACAGAGTAGCGCGGACCACCTCGTACTCTGGATCTTTCCTCTCACCTCCCATAGAGCAGCGCGGACCACCTCGTGCTCTAGATATTCCAATCCCTGGTCAAATAGCGCGGCCTACCGCGAATTTGACCATTTCCTTAACATCGTCGCTCTGAGTGATCGCCCGGTTTTTCTTACAGTGGGTAAACCAGGCGGGAGAAAGAATTACCTCCGGAAAATATCCGCGGAATACCACGGGTACAGCCGGTCAAACAACCATGGCTATTATACGGAGAAGTACCTTAAATCAGTCAATTTCATACCTCCCGTTGTTCAACAGTATCGGTTGTCACCAATCGAATATACCATAAGATTTCTCCACCCTTAATTCATTCCGGTCAATGATCCTCGTTATAAATTTTATATCAAAAAATCAAATCATTGATCAAATAATTTCCTATGATGATACTGGCACATACTTCGTGAATATATGACAAGGACTGAGTAAATTACACAAGGAAATCCAGTTAATTTACCAAACTACTGTGCCCGGATCCCTGACTAATTAGCCGTAGCTAAGGTCAAAAACAGGGCAAATTTCATTTATGTTACCCGGACGTAACACACGCAAAGAGCTGTATAATAAAAACTTGTATTCACGAGCATTACAACACCTATATCTATTTATTCGCCGAGATCCTTTTCCCTCTCTGATCAAATAATCTCAGGCTACTTTCTGAACTTAACGCAACACCTTTATTATTTATATCTAAATAGTAATAAACCATTGTGCTATCCGCCTAATCATCTCGTTTTTCCGAAATACCTTGTCCTGCTCCATTTCACTCCTCGGGTATTGAGACGCGAACGAAACGTCGAGAAGACATTTAAAAAAAAAGGAAAAGGTGAAAAAAATATTTAACACACGGAAACTTATTTTGTCATCAATTAAATAAGTTATTCTACGGGCGACAACGTTTTCAGTCGGAATATTCAGTATATTTAAACAAAAGACTCACCTTTTCTTGCTTTGAAAAGAGTTTTTTTTCAAATGGTCATGGGGAAATTACCGAGTCTTGATCGCTCGAAATTTTGACGCTTGCTGTCATGCTCGGTTTGGCATGAGGTTAGAAACTCATTCGCTCGCGATTCGCCTTCGTGATCTTATGACGTCATTGGTTTTGTCGTCACTTCCTGCTGCGATTACTGCCGTTCGCGACGTGAGGCATCTGAAGTAAAACTAAAATGGCGGGAACGTACGAGAACGTTGTCCTGATAGACGCCGAGGATGATGCAAAAAATTTTAAGACAGGTAAGTTTGAAATCCTTAATCTAATATAAAGATAAAATAAATACATTAGCCATCGGTTTGAACACGTATATCTTTCAATTCGTGAACATAACCTGCGAGTTAACCTCTTGTTATTAGCCTCTTCATTTCTTACAGCTATTTTCGAGGATACGTTTTCAATAAAAGCACTTTGCTGCTGTCGAAAACGCACCTAGAAAATGTTTTATTTTATCAATGCAGTATTTATGCTATTAAATTTTGTTTAGATGTCATGTTTGCAATGGCATTGTTGGAGCATGCCAAACAAATCCAACACGACAATAACACGGCAGTAATCAAGGATGTGGTTGGTAGCAGCAGCACTTCAAGCAGCGCAGGCCATGGAGAAAAAGCAAAAGGTAGAAAAATCAAACAGAATATGGGTGTGTTCTGGACAACTCAGCGCTCGCTGCTTTTGTAGCACATGTTGCTGCAAAAGGAACGAGTTCCGTGTATACTGCATATAGGCAACGGTACGCCGCAGCCTGTCCAGTCCAAAGTTGGGATTTTAGCTCTGCAGCCCTGCGTTGTCCAGAACACACCCAATAATATATTTATATATATAGATACATATATGAGGCATTCCACGTCACTTCAGCCAGTAAAAAAAAATCCACAAATAATTTTGAAAAATCGAGTTACTTTATTGAAAAATATTTGCAGCGTCGAAATTTCTTAAAAATTTCTGCCGTTTTTTCTCCTTGATTACCATTTTCTAACATTTTTCTTTATTTTTTTTCTCAAGGAAAGACACTCGTTATTTTATTTTTTTAAATTTCCCTGAATTGTGAATACGAAAAACTAATTTTTGGTATTTTTTATATTATGAGATTCCTAAACACCGTGGGATAGCAGCTATTTTTATTTTATTTTATTTTTTTATTAATATTCGATTGAAGAGTGTGGAGCACTCCAAGGCTGAAATACATATGACATATATATCATATGTATTTCAAAAGCCTGGTAAACATACAGCGAGTGCTCCACACTTTTCAATCGAATATTAATTTTTTTTTATATTGAGCTGTTACTTCACGGTGTTTAGGAATCCCATAATATGAAAAATACCAAAAATCTGTTTTTCGTTTTCACAATCCAGAGAAATTCTTAAAAACAAAATAACGAGTGTCTTTTCTTGAGAAAAAATTATTTTTGCATATTTTGCTCTGAAACGGACGTTCGACTTGCTCAATAAAATCTAAATTAATTTTTTTCTGGAAGGCTGGAAAAAGACGCACATTTTCATTTTTTACGAATGTAAATCCATCAAATCCTGCCAAAGATACAGCCATTTGAATGGAAAAATATTAAAAACTGGTAATCAACGAGAAAAAACGTCTGGTTTTTTTTTAAATGTCCACACTCGGTGAATATTTTTCAATAAAGTAACTCGATTTTTCAAAATTATTTGTAAATTTTTTTTTACTGGATGAAGTGACCTGGAATGCCTTGTATGTACGTACACATGTAACGCGCGCGCGCGTGTGTCTGTGTGTGTGTGGGTGTTCATATTTACAGAAAAATATATTCATTGTAATGCCAAACAAAATTATTTGTTCCTCTTATGATCTTTCAGAGGTTTCAAAAACAGATGCGGGTGGTTCGCTTCAAACTGATGATTCATCTTCTGAAGGTAAACGTCTCTAACAGATTATTTTTTTAATTTGTTTAATTCGTATGTTAGCAACCGGATATACGGACGAGTCTAGCGTGTGTGTGTGTATGTGTGGGTCGCGACTGGGGAAGGAGTTTTGGAGCGCGGAGATCGGAGCGAGCGAGAGCCGAGAGAGGGAGTGCGTATTGCGAACTCGGAGCGTGCGCACGAACGTGAGCGAAAACGAACGCGACCGGAATTCGAACGAGAACGAGAGCGAACGAACGCAAAAACGCGCTACCGTAGTGTTTTGTTATCGAGCCTAGTCATAAGTTTTGATATATATATTTAGCAATAGTGCTAACAATAAACAAATACGAACTTTGTCGCATTAAAACGGCGGTGATTCTTCCCTACAACTCCTCAATCCCCCGGGACTCACTGTTCGCGCCAAACGAAACACCTCTCCGCCCCCGCGTCGCGCCTTTGGGACCGCCGAGCCGCGCGTGTGCGGTTCTTTTTGTGCTTTACGGACGCCCTCATGAAAACGAGAGCTCCCCCCGCACGCTAGGAGAGTTTTTCGTTAACACTTCAGAAGTGGGATGAACGGCAAACATTTGAACATAAAAGTACGTTTAGTGAGGTGTCGTGCGCAAGTAAGCTTTGGACACATTTTTTTTTCTCTATGTGTGTTTGTTTTCCTTCTCTACGTGCCCAGTATTATGAATCCAAGGCCGCTGCTAAGGTAAACATTTAATAGTTCAGAGAAATGGCTAGTAGAACGGCTATAGAAGACCAAGCAGGGCTCCGAGGATTCGCATCCCCACCGAGCGATCCCGCGGAGTCCGCCGCGGCCACCACTGCGCCACCAGCCTTACTGCAATTTAACGCAGCCCGTACGAGTTCAAATCTGCCCATTGGCGCCGCCAGTAAACGACCCGCCAATGAACAAGAGAACGTGCTAATGAGAGGAGTACCGAAGCAACGCGAGGCCGTGCCACGAATTACGGTCAACCAGTTTACAGCGACATATACGCAGAGTTTCCAAGGGCAGTACCATCCATCGTGGCAACCCATACATAACCGGAATCAACCCCGATTCCGACTTAACCGACGGTTGGGAGCCGGCGGATTTGAGCAAACTCTGCTTTACCAGCTGCCAGTGCGGCCGCCGATGGCGACCAACTTTGGAAACGTGGGCGCTCCTCAACCACCACCCGTCGGTAACCCGAGTGGATATGTACCATACGGGCATCCACCGCCAAATGTCGCCCCGTCTGACCCGTCACCAGAACCTGCTATAACCGATATCATTCATATGATGATGGAGGATAACCGACGCCGAGACTCGATGCTGGAAAGAGTTGTCGACACACTGGCGACAGCACAGTCCGAAAGAGCTTGTTCCTCGCCACAACAGGTATGTCTTATCAGGTCATGCCGGACCTGTCAAAACATATCGAATCGTACGACGGCGAGGGTGGCGGACGAAAAGCGCACGAGTGGATTAAAACGCTACTAGGCATGCTACCCTGCACAAGTGGCCCGACAGCATCGCCTTGGAGACCGCCCGAATGCATCTCGTAGGAGGAGCAAAAGATTGGTATCGTATGCGCTCCGCGGAATTCGTTTCGTGGGATACTTTTCAGACGGGGTTCCATAGGACTTTCACCGTATACGAGAGTCCTACAGCGAAGTGGCAACGGATGACGGAGAGGATTCAGAAAAGAGGCGAATCGACCCAAGCTTATTACCACGCCAAGGTTCGGCTATGCGCGGACCTGGATTTAGGCCCCAGAGACACGAAGGAGCAGGTCCTCGTTGGACTATGGTCTAAAGACCTTTGCAACACGATGGCGTCACGGGACCATTACGGTCTCGAATCTTTATACCACGAGATTGTGGCGTACGAGCGGCTCGAAGAACAACGGGTACACCGAATTCGAGGTGGACAACAACCTGCAAACACAGAGAAAAGTAGGACTGCTCAAACAGTAAGTCAAACACGCACTCCTCCCGCTTCGGTCTCACCAAGCCCACTCAAAAACCCAGATACTCGCCTACCCGTCAAGAACGAGGCGGGCGAATACAAATGTTACAATTGCAACGGGTATGGACATTTGTCGAGGAGTTGTCCCGAACCTAAACGTCCACTGACTTGTAGAATCTGCGGGCAGACAGGGCACACCCAGCGCCACTGTACAGCATCCTCCGCATCGGGCCCTGCGACGATGCACATAATCGATGGGCCGCGCCAAGATTCCGTGGCTAAATACATCAAGACGGCGTGCGTCGGAGGACGCTCGTTACAAGCATTCGTGGATCAAGGTAGCTCTGATTGTACGATAACGGCGTTCACGGTACTGCGGGAAGGAGTGCACATGGAACCGGCACCAATGGAGCTTCGCAGTTTTGGGCCGGACCATTACAAGGTGAGCTCGCCAGGGGTAGTGACGACTGATATCACGCTCGACGGAGTGACAGTGCACAATGTCCCGATGAGGGTAGTACCCGATAATGCCCAGGCTACTCCGGTACTAGTGGGGCGCACATTCACCGATGCTCCTCACGTGAATTATCATAAGGTTGGAGGTTTACTGACGTTCACCGTGGCTGAGGACGACCCGTTTTGGGGTATGGAATTGGAGGAAAATGACTCGGACTATTTAAATGTGGCCGAATCAGTAACAATTCCGCCGCACACAATGAACTGCATTCGAGTTGTGGGACGAGGCACTGAATGCACGTTGCCTGTGATGAATATCGGTCCAACCGAGCAACGTTTCCGGAAAGGGCGCACGGTAATACGCGGGGTATTTGCTGCTGTCCCCGTGCGCGATGCACCGCCTTCACTCCCGCCAATTAAACGCGAAGAACTCATCGTCGGAATCGATCGGCGAGAAGAGGAAGTCGAAGATTTGCTGAGTGTGCTAAATCGGTACCGGGACTGCGTATCAACCGGTATTAGCGACCTCGGCTGCACCGACGTCATCGAGATGGATATAACGGAAGTACCAAACAGTAAACCGGTGTATGCGAAACCTTATAAGGCGAGCAACTCTGAACGAGCGGAAATAAAAAAATTGTGGACGAGTGGAAACGAGAAGGGATTGTGACTGAAACCAGCTCACCATACGCGAGTCCCGTTTTGCTCGTTAAGAAAAAAACGGGCGAATCACGTCTCGTGGTTGATTTCCGCCGCTTGAATCAACGAACTGAGAGGATTCATTTCCCACTGCCGGAGATAGATGACCACCTCGCTGCAATCGGAGACGCGAGCCTCTTCATCGCGCTGGATTTGGTGCATGGTTATCGACAGGTGCCGCTTACACGAGCCGCGCGGGCCAAGACGGCGTTCATAACCCCGGACAACACGGGCGAATTCACTCGCATGTCATTCGGCCTGATGAACGCCCCCTTCTTTTTTCGAAACTGATGCAACGTATCCTCGGACCGCTACGCGATAGCTCGGTACTCTTTTACTTGGATGACGTACTCATCCCGGGCCAGGATTGGCCAGATCTTCGCGGTCGACTCATCCAACCTCTGGAAGCCCTACGCGGGGCAGGGCTTACCTTAAGACTGGCAAAATGCCAGTTTCTCATAGAACGGATCACGTACTTGGGCTACATAGTCTCCAAAGACGGAATAGAACCAGGATCCAACAAACTGCAGGGGCTCGTCGATTTCCCTAGACCGACCGACGTACACCAGATACGCCGTTTCCTTGGGTTGACGGGTTATTTCCGAAGATTTGTACCACGCTTTGCTGAGCGAGCGGAGCCGTTAAGTAAATTATTGAGGAAGGATTGCGAGTTCTCGTGGGGCGACCGCGAGGAACAAGCTTTCCTCGATTTAAAAGGGGCCCTCGGAAGGAGTCCAAGTATTGCAGTTGTACAGTCCCAGGCGCCGTACTGAATTAGATACCGACGCGAGTGCAAGTGGACTGGCGGCTATGCTAGTGCAGGAGGCCGACGCGGGCCAATTACGATTAGTATACGCGATCAGTCGCCGAACGAATGTACCCGAACGAAATTATCACTCGCCAAAACTCAAGTTGGTAGCGATTGTCTGGGCGGTGACGCGTTGCGCACGTTACTAATTAATATCGTCTTTAAAATCGTTACAGACTGCCAGGCGATCGTATATCTGTGTGCAAATAAAACGAAAAATCCACAGATCGTGCGCTGGTACGCGCTGCTGGGTGAGTTCACCTTCGATATCGAACATTGACCAGGAGAAAAGATGAGCCACGTCGACGCCCTGAGCCGCGCTCCAGCAGACGCGCGCGAAGACGAGAAAGTATGGAACGAGATCGCGGATGCCGTATATACAGTTGTAAGTGCGGACGACGAAATACGAATGTACCAAAGTACGGATGACCTATTGAGAAAAAAATGTAGCATATTGCAGAAGCCATTGCGGGCACGTAAATCGTATGAGAAGGCTGAAGTTTGTGACTATGAACTAATTGACGGATTATTGTATAAGCGTGTAAACGGCAATCCACTGTACGTCATCCCACGAGCCATGCGGAAAAGTTTTGCGGTACGTTTCCACGACCTTCAGAGCCACATGGGCGTAGATCGAACCGTGTCGAAGATGATGCAACGATATTTTTTCCCTGGGATGCGAGCATATGTCAAGCGCCACATACGCGCGTGCCTGCAGTGTATCATGACGAAAACTTCAACGGAAAAACAAGCTGGATTGATGCATCCCATCGCCCCGGGGAAGAGACCGTTCGAAACGATTAATATCGACCACGAGGGACCGTTCGTCCCCAGCTCTAAAGGTAACAAATACATATTCGGACTGGTGGACAATCTAACGAAATATGTGGTGATCCGAGCTGTGCGAGATGTTTCAGTACGTCCCGTAATACGCGTGCTCGACGAGTTCGTACTGACCTACGGAGCACCACGCCCCATAATATCAGACCGAGGTACCTGCTTCACGCTCATCAGTCTACGACGGTCTTCTAATTTTATATCTACGTTCGAAGTCTTTAATCGAATTAGGGGCGTTTATACCTCCGAACTTATAAAAAGTTCAGAATTAGGAAATATCTCGAACCAGTATAATATACAAAGCATCAATTGTTTTCTAACTATCTCCAATCCTTGAAAATTGTACGCGGAATAGAATCAGTGTACTCCAAAATTGTTCGCGTGCCACCGATACCATCTGCGATCGCCTCTGACCCACTAGCGAAGGCCCTAAATTTTACGACCGACACGCGCTACCTGAACGACAGGGTCGACACCGAACAAAACCATCAATGTAAGCGAACCAGATTTTCACACTCTTTGTACTCGAGCGTTAATAGAATTAGCCAAATTGGCTGATTCTAATAAATCAACAGTTAATTAGAAACAAGTAATTTCCAAATAATCGGATTATTTCAATAAATTCCTTAAAAATCCTTTCTTCCTCCAGCACATCCTCTTTTTACCCTCATCCCGTGCTATTGCGATAGGCGTAGGCAAGAAAGAGGGAACCACATTTTATATGCCCACGTCCCCTACGGACGTGACATACTTCACAACAATATACATTCTCCAAAAGAAAATCCTTCATGCCGGAAAATTGGCCCGACGCGCTCTCATACCTGGGTCAACAAAGCCTATCTTGAGGCAAGCGCGGAGACGCGACCAAGGCCCTTTTTCCTCCCTAGATGTTTCCAACGCTCCAGATAACGACACGCGGACTAGTTTCGGCGAATCGAGATGGAGATTACACACATAATAGTCTACACCCAAGCATAGTCTCCAAAAATATTTCCCCTTCTAACTCGACGATCAGATGCACTACATCCCACCAATCAAAAAATTAACGCATGACGAAAATGCACTTTTCGAGAAACTTCTTCTCCCACCATCCCAGCATCCAGAATATCCTACAAGCTAGGATAGAAAAATCGTGGAGTCAGTGTTTCATCATCACTTGTTGAGTAAAAGTCTCCTTTCAGTCTCCATCGCGTACGAATAAAAATCTCCCAACAACGCTCAGCGGAATAATTACAAAAAACAGTCTCCAGAAAGCGAACGCGAACGTTAACTTAAAAAATATGTTTTATAAAAAAACATGAACTACAATAATTTCATTAAGTGTCTACGTTGAATGTGTATACCGTATTATTTTGCGTAAATTTCCGATTAATTCGAAGACGTGGCTCGCGATAAATACCCATGCGTTAAAAATTGGTGTCGACGTGTAACCCAACATTGTTACCAAGCGTGCGCAACCGTGGGGTCCGGCCTACCTGCGGAGGCCCGATCCCGACGGCTGTAAACAGATTAGCGTATCCACGACGCATCACCAATATAGGCGAAATATTTTATGTTACTTTACTGTATTATTAATTTAATCGAATTAACCACATTGGTTAATTCCAATAAACCCCGAATTGTCATTTACTTGCGTAGATCAATTCATTTATTAATCGAGTCACTGCGTCATACCCACCTTTGCCTTTCCCTTTTACACCCTCATCCCGAGCCAGTGAGCTAGGCGTAGGCTAAAAAGAGGGAACCGCGATAGATATATGCCCACGTCCCTTCAGGACGTGACATGTAATTTTTGGGGGCTCAACCGGGATCGTAAAACGGGTATGTGCTTTTGCAAATGGCTTTAATGGATAAGGAATACACATGCGAGTCGTTAGAATTTAATATCACTGAGGATTTACCTGATTCAGAAACAAACGAACCAGGTCAATCCCGTAGTACAGTCACAGTTCGGTCGCATAATCATGCGACCGAAGCTTGCCGATTCGCGCCGGTCACTTGCCAAATTGGTAAAATCCAGGGCTACAGCGCCAACGAATGTCGAAAATCTGCTAACGATCAGGGGTCGGTCACGTGCCAAATTTGTAAAGAAATAGGGCATACCGCGAATAAATGTTTTCACAGTAGAAAATCCTACACAATTACGTGCCAATTGTGAAGAAAACCAGGGCACACGGCCAGCGAGTGTACATCGCGTAAAGAGCCACAAAATTTCTCGAGTGATCGTCCTCGCCTCTTAGCTGTTCCTCAGTGCCAATACTGCCACAATCATGGGCACACTGCAGACAGATGTTTTAGAATTCCGAAAAATTCGCCGCAAAACGATACACATACCCGCCGATACTGTAAAAAGATAGATCACACATTAGAAAATTGCCGTACACTTGAATATAACAAATGGGAAAATCAATCGGGAAACCGCGGACGGGCGCGCCGAACGGTACCCCGATCCCCACGCGTCCAGCAAATCTGGCCACGCAAGAGGCTCAAGCCGACGATACCCGACCTACACAGTAAACGCAGAAAACATCAACTAGCTACCATCGGTGTGTATGTGAGGACTACCGGAAAAGGGTCGCACCATAATGCTATTAAACACTGGAGCCATTCCCAATCTTGCAAAGAAAGAATACAAAAGAAATATGGTCGGTATCGATGAAACAGACATTATAAAATTAAAAGGTAAATCAGAGCTACCTGTGTACGCGTTGGGGAGCGTAACAATTCAAGTATTCGGATATAACGGCCTATTTCACATAATTCCAGATTCGATACCGCTCCCCTACCCTGGATTATTAGGGTCAACTTTCTTTTTTTAAACTAAAGCAAAAATTAATTATGACACACAACGTTTTGAATTCGGAACAAGATCTTGGCCATTAGAAAAATCAGGTGAACCCGACGAGGTGGTAGCAATCCCCGCGCGTTCGTAAACTTCCTTTCACGTAAAAGTGAAGGATAGCACGATAAAGGAGGGTTATCTCTCGCCTTTAAAAATCCGCGAAGATGTATATGCCGGCGACTGCCTGGTAACAAACATCCGCAGGAATGCTCATTTGAAAGTTTATAATACCAAGAATGATGCCATACGACTGATCGTGCCAGTCGTAAAACTCCAAGAATTCGACACGATCGGAGACTTAGCAGAAAATAGAACAAATCAAGATTGCATGACAATTTTGAACTCCAGTTCGATCCCTCGTGACTCTTCCATTTCAAGCGACGATTGCAAGACAATCGCGTATATTCAGGGCCCAAAAAAGGCCAATTAAAAAAAAATCCACGAAAAATGTCGAATTTAAAACCTGGCATCGCACCAAAGAGAACGATGACCAAGGAAAATGTAGAAAAATTTACGGTAGCGAGGAAAGAACTGGAACCGAGATCAATCAATCAAATAAAAATAATAATATAATATCGGGCCAAGAATCAAAATCGAATGAAACTGAAAAATCAAGAGTAAAAATAAAAGAAGAGCCAATGAGCGATAACAAATCAAAATCTAAAATGAATCAAAATTCAAATCTGAGAGAAATTCAAATCGTGAATTGTGTTTCCATGTCTGACCCAAGAACGCGTAATATCAAAAATCTCTTGGAGCGCACGGAGACAATAGGAGGGCTCCTGCGACTCGATCATCTAGCCAAAGATGAGCTAGACCATGTAGAAAAAATTATCGCAAAATACCCAGGTATGTTTTACATAAAAGCCGAACCTTTGGAGTGTACATCTGTGCTGCGGCATAAGATCCCCACGGTCGATGACCTCCCGATCAATACAAAACAATACAGGTTTCTTCAGGCTCTTAAGGGCGAAGTCCAGCATCAGGTAGACGAGCTACTGGACTCGAGGATTATCAACCATTCACAATCGCCAAACAGCAGTCCTGTTTGGATAGTACCAAAGAAACCCGACTCTAATGGCAATAACCGTTGGAGAATGGTAATTGATTTTCGGGCCCTCAACGAAAAGACAATCGGCGATTCTGCCCCGTTGCCTAACATCACAGACATTGTGGATCAATTAGGCAACGCGATTTATTTCTCCGTATTCGATTTAGCGTCCGGATTCCATCAGATCCGAAGATAAGTCGAAAACTGCTTTCTCTACTCCATATGGACACTATGAATTTTAGAGAATGCCTTTTGGGCTGAAAAATGCCCCGGCGACTTTCCAGCGCTTGATGTACGTCATGTTGAGTGGACTCCGAGGAGTGTCCCTCTTTGTTTATCTCGACGACATCGTCATTTACGCCAAGGATTTAGAGGAGCACGGCAAGACAATCGAGGAACTGATGGAAAGGTTGCGTAAAGCCAACCTACAGTTGCAACCAGACAAATGTGAATTTCTCAGGCCAGAAGTTGATTACCTAGGGCATATAATCGGGAAGGACGGTTTAAGACCGGAACCCAATAAATTGTCAGCGGTAAGGGAATTTCCAGTTCCCAAATCTGTTAAAAAAATTCGGCAATTCTTAGGCCCAACAGGTTACTACCGTAGGTTAATTAACGATTTTTCGAAGATCGCAAAACCATTAAAACTACTATTTGAAGATAAGATCGATTTCGAATGGACGGACGAAACACAAGAAGCCTCGATGTACTCAAAAACAAGCTCTGTGAAGCTCCCATCTTGCAATATCCAGACTGTAAAAAACCGTTCATAATAACAACAGATGCTTCCGGCTACGCCTTGGGCGGAGTCTTATCACAAGGTGCAATCGGGAAAGATAAACCGATCGCTTATACATCGTACGTACTACGCGGGGCAGTCCTTCGGTGCGACACATATGAAAAAGAAGCAATGTCAATTATTCACAGCGTCAAAGCTTTCAGACCGTATATTTACGGTAGAAAATTCACGCTCGTGACTGATCATAAGCCCCTGGTCTGGTTTAAAACTACCAAAGACGCGAACACACGCGTCCTAAAATGGCGACTTAAACTTTCAGAGTATGATTACGACGTCGTTTACAAACCAGGGACATAAAATTCAACCGTCGATTCTTTATCGCGTAACCCGATCGAAAAACTCGAGAATGTCAAAGCCATACCTCATTAAGAACAAAAAAATGACCAGACCCTAGATGAGATAGCACAGGACATACTCCGCGAATTAGCAGAGAACAGTGTGAGCGAAAACAAATACCCTATACGTTTTACAACTCAAGCAGAAATTCATGAAACCCCAAAAATAGAAGAAATAAATGTCGTCACTCGCTCGCAAGCAAAGAACGACGTATCTCAGTTAGCCAAGAAAACAAAACAACAGGTTAAAGAAAAACTCGGTGGCGATGTATCGGAAATGGTTAACGTACCTGCCTCCAAGGAGATAGATGTGCGCTCCAAGTCCCGGCGCCATGCGCTCCGAAACCGTAGGGCCATAAACTACGAGGAAAGTAGCAGCGAGGAAACAGGAGCCGAGATAACGAGACCCGCGCATGTTAGGCGACCCCGAAAGGGCACTGACCCTGAATCAGCTGAGATGCCTAACTTGCGCAAAGCACCTAAAATTCCTAATCCCAAAAGTTCCACTGACCTAGATTCTGACTCCACCAATGCAGTTGACTCATTATCCTGTGAGGATGAAGGACTTCCGATCCAGGAAGACAAAACCTCGGATTTAAAATCGCGAATTGCATAACAAGCAAAGAATTGTTCCATTTTCGCAACGATAACCTAGTATATTTTGTCGATTCAACTGGAAAACCTTGCGAGTCTGGATCGCAAAAATTACTCGAAGCAAACAAACTCACCCTCTGGAAGGATTTAACAGAAGGTCATGCCTACGGTAGAAAGGTTGGAAAAAATATCACATTGCCCTAGTCATCAAAGGCGAATATTCTGGATCATTATCCTTCGTATCAGAAAATGTTAAAGAAAGCGTAAGGGAATTAAAAGGCGTCTCCAAGACATATAACAGAATTAAAAGAGAGTATTTTTGGGAAGATTCGAAATCGGATATCCAGAGAAGAATTCAGCAATGCCTAGATTGTCAATTGAAGAAACTGGTTGGAGTCAAAACAAAACAGCCAATGATTATAACGGATACTCCAGGTACGGTTTTCGAAAAAAACATCAATGGACATAGTAGGTCCAATGTGGTACATCCATCAGAACGAATACATTCTGACTATCCAAGACAGCCTTTCAAAATTTTGTGTCGCGATCCCATTGCCAAATGCACAAGCAACAACGGTCGCCAATGCATTCATTAAAAGTTTTACATGTGCCTTTGAAGCACCCAAAGCACTTCTTTACAGATCAAGGCAGTAATTTTTTAAGTGGCCTCATGAAACGAATCGCTAAACGATTTCGAATCAAGCGATGTCGAACAACAGCATTTCATCCCCAGTCTAACGGATCCCTTGAGAGATCTCATCACGTACTGGCTGAATGTTTGAAGCAATACACAGATAAAGATAACGAGTGGGATCAATCACGAGGGCTAGAATTAGCGACCCTTTCATATAATACCAGCGTTCATGAGAGTACAAAGTATGCTCCATATGAAGTAGTTTTTGGCAAACTAGCGAGAGTTCCATCAAGCGAACCACTTAGACAATCCGATCAGTTACCCACTTATCATGGATATTTAATCGAACTAATTACGAGGATAAATGGAATCAGGAATCTCGCCTATGGAAATCAAGTTTCTTCAAAATATCGCTCAAAAAATACTATGATAACAATGCCAAACCTAAAAGTTTTAAAGGAGGAGACTTTGTATACCTCCAAAAGGGTCCCAAACCAGGTAAACTGGGAGACCATTATTCCGGTCCACACAAGATCCTAGAGAAATTGGACAAGGGTAATGTGAAAATCCAATATTACAACAAAACACGCATCGTTCACGAGAATAGATTACGGTATTCGCACATTAACGTCGAAACAAAGCTGAAAAGAAAACCCAAGTCGACCAGAGTTGAATCCGATTTTAACCCCAATTAAACAAATAATAATAATAATTACCGTGTTTTCAAGGTGGCCGTTATCAACCTATTAAGTATCAACAATATCACCGTTGTACTTGCAACCAGAGAAAAAGATTAAATTTTTAGTTACAGTATCCTCAGTACAGAACACCGGAAACTACTTATATTCAAACCACGCCGAAATAACTGTTTCACAATTCGAGAGAGATTTCCTGTCGCGAACGTAGATGCTACGCCAGAACGTAGGGCTGGCGTGGCTCAGTTGGTTAGAGCAGTCGACCGGCAATCGAAAGGTCCCGGGTTCGAATCCCGGCCCAGAAGCGCACCGCATTTTTTTCGGATAGTTCTCCTTAGTTTTTTCGGGGGATTACAAATGGCGCCCAACGTGGGGCCCGACCTCAGAATAATCAAGATAAATATCGAATTAACGTTGATTGACGTGGAAAGAATCCCCTCCTTGAGAAGAGTCTCATTGAGCTAGCCCCTCCCTTTCCCTTCCCCCTTCCGTCCCTCAGACAATCCCCGCGTCTGTAGTACCCGTTGCGTATTGTGTTAGTTATATTATGTAGTTTGGGCAAAAATTTCGAGTCGACCCTCCAGAGCCGAATCGACTCAGGCAGAGTGGAATTGTAACGTTGCGTTACCATATAGAGGCTATCCGAGAAAGGTGAGGTAAGCGGGCTGGCGTAGCTCAGTTCGTCAGAGCAGTCGACCGGCAATCGAAAGGTCCCGGGTTCGAATCCCGGCCCAGAAGCGCACTGCATTTTTTCGGATAGTTCTCCTAAGTTTTTTCGGGGGATTACAAATGACACCGGGGATTCGCCACGGACACCTTTTTACAATTGATTCGCGATCGGTTTGACTATTATTCGAGCGTATTGCTCGGATTGACTCGGATTCTCACTGACTCTATTATTCCTTAATCTAATTTACACTTTATTAATGCAAAGCGCACAGAAAAGGGACGACGATCAGGAATGACGGGGGAGGGGTGAAGGGATCGAATTGACGATCGCCCGTGCGACCAATTTTCCCGAACTGACTTTAGCGGCTTTCGTTAGCCGCTCTTGCAAAAGAGAAAAGAGGAAAAACTTACGGTTTCGCTGGGAAGTCCTTCTCAATCAATTTACAATTTATTCTCTTTTTTTTCCTCGTCTCGATTGCTCGGGTGCTCGCTTGGACTTTCCTTTTCTATTCTCTACCTCGCTCGACCACGCTCCAGGACTCAGTGACGGACCACTCCGGCCGGCTTCCTCGTCTCGCCCAATCCCGTGCCAGACGACGGACCTCCGATCGATTTTGGATCTCGATCCACCGAGGATATCGCCCTGTCGGTCGATATCCTCGGTGACTCTTGTCCCTCCTGAGTCGCTGAGCGCCCTAGTCGGTGCGGCGCTCGGCAGCCATACCGCGCGAGAGCTGCAGTCTCTCCTCACGCGCGGTAGGCTGGAGACTCGGGAGATGGATCTCGGAGTCGACGACCGGACCGATGTGGCCTCAGTCGACAGTCCGCGTGGTCGTGTCGCGATCGCGATAGAGGGGTGCGGGAAGGACGGGGGGGGGGGGATAGTGTCGCGGCTTTTATTCAAAGAAATCCTTAAAACTACCTTAAAATTAACATGTAAACTTTTCCGAATAAAGGTGCGCGGCGGAGACTAAACCCGAGCGTGGTCACGCGGGCTTTTTCTCGAACTTCCCTGTGACGCAACGTCACAACTTTTTTTTTTAATTCAAATATAAAAAAAGTTAAATTTCCCCTTTCCTTAAAATACCCATTCCGGCTCCACCCCTGAAGTAAAATTTTCTCATTTTAGGTTTAATTCCATTAATTTGAGTAATATGAAATAACGTTTAAAATAGTCGTGGTCTAAGTTAAGTGGCCATCGTGTTCGAGAACCCCGCCCGTCCCCAGATATCTTGAGACGTCCCCATAACGATTACTATCGAGTCTCTCGCTTGCCGGCCGAAGGCCGTGTTTGTTTTGGTTTTTTGTTGTCTTGAGTTGAAACTTTGCGTACGCGTTAAGCGCGTTGCCCGAGAAAGGCTGGCGCCCAACATAAATACACGAAATTTATAAAGCAAAAATATTTAAACGGGTTGAGAAATTGAGTAGGGACTTCGCGTGTCCGGTAACCCGTCAAATTATAGTCAAAATGATTATCATTATTGCGGAATTTCTTTACATTATATCGAGTCTTCTTTCATTATTTTTTTTGTAATCTATCACTTAACTTCGTTTCTTTTTGTATCGAGCCTAATGGTTTCACATTAATTAAATTATATTTGAATTTTATTTGGTGTTGAACCAGTATTCATTTTCCCTTCCCCCTCCTGCGCCGACGTTAACACGCGATACCCTGTAATGTCACGACACAAAGCACTATCTATTTCTTTTTCAGCTCCTGTTTTAATTAACTTCGGCGAAAACGCGGGCTTACCCGATTGCACATGGAAATCGTGGAAAATTACGAAGAATAATAAACACGATAACGGCATTCTCATTTTTCGACGGGTCCTTATATTTTCCTTAGAATTAGGCGTACCACAGCCGAAACGAAATATATCGATAAGAAGCGAGCGTCGCGCATAATTTCCCACGCGACAGCACAGTCGGTCTTGACCATATCTACACGCAACCGTCAAACGCAGTTGATGATAAAATCCTTAGCCATAAGAACGTACAACACACGAAGAAACACGAAAATATCGAAATCTTTACTCCGCAAGAATATACATTCTCCAAAAGAAAATCCTTCATGCAGAAAAGTTGACCCGGCAATAAAACTACGTTGGTATTTCCCATGCACTCTCACACCTGGGTCAACAAAGCCTATCTTGAGGCAAGCGCGGCAATGCGACCAAGGCCCTTTTTCCGCCCTACATTTTTCCAACCCTCCAGATAACGACACGCGGACTTGTTTCCGAGAATCGATATGGAGATCACACACATCATAGTCTACACCCAATCATAGTCCCCAAAAATATTTCCCCTTCCAACTGGACCAATCATATGCACTAGTAAATTTCCTACATCCTTTCCACCATTCAAAAAATTAACGCATGACGAAAATGCACTTTTCGAGAAACTTCTCCTCCCACTATCTCAGCACCCAAAATATCCTACAAGCTAGGATAGAAAAATCTTGGAGTCAGTGGTCCATCATCACTCCTTCGGACCTAGTCTCCCAACAGAGTGTTCCATCACCTCTCGTTCAGATATAGTCTCCCAAGAGTGATCCATCACCACTCGTTCAGATCTAGTCTCCCAAGAGTGTTCCATCACCACTCGTTCAGACCTAGTCTCCCAACAGAGTGTTCCATCACCACTCGTTCAGATCTAGTCTCTCAAGCGTGTCCCATCATCACTCACTGAGAAAAGTCTCCCTTCAGTCTCTATCGCGTACGAGCAAAAATCAAGCAACAACGTTCACCGGAACAATTACAAAAACTGTCTCCATAAAGCGAACGCGAACTGTAACGTCCAAATTATACTTTATAATAACGCGAACTGCAAGAATTTCATGAAGTGTCTTGGTTGAATGTGTACATCGTAATGTTTTGTGTAAGTCGTAATTTAATTCCAACCTCGTCTCGCGATAAATACCCACGTGTTAAATTTTTGTGTCGACGTGAGCCATTATTGTTGCCAAGCGTGCGCAACCGAGGGGTCCGACCTACCTGCGGAGGCCCGAGCCCTACGACTATAAACAGATTAGCGTATCCACGACGCATCGGCAAATGCAAGCAAAATATGTTATGTATATTTTTGTATTATTAAGGCGTTACCCCCACTTGTAGCGGAAAAAAGGTCATTTTCATGAATTTTTTAAAAGAAAACTACAAAATATTTCTAATCGATTAATATACCATCTTAAAGAACACATCTTGAAGAACTTTTAGTAATTATTTTATTGAAAAATATTACATTGTTTATTGGCAAATGGCCGTCAATGAAATAATGTTTTTATATAAACGGTTTGCGGTGACCAACATTGCTGCGAAGTGGATCATCTGAAAAAAAAATGGGGATGGATTTAATTAAATATAAGTATAAACTAGTCTTTAATCGAAGGATTTTAAAAAAATATTCATTTTTCACAAAATGGCGGACAGTCAAAGTTAATGGTTCGATTTTAACGAAAAAAAACGGCCGTCTTTTGGCTTTAAACGGCCATTTTTTTTTTCGAAAAAAAAAAATCGAACGATTAAAGACTACATTTTTATGTAACAAATAAGCCTGCGAAATTTCAAGAAGATCGGTTCATTAGTGTTCGAGTAATCTTGGTCACCGACTTCAGAAATGCCATTTTCAGAAAAACGCGTTTAAAGTTTCAATTTCAGTTTACACGAAGAAAATATTTTTTTTTTGTAAACTTACATAGAGTCATCTGATCCGGGCCCATACAGAAGTTCTTCCGCCGACGATGCCGCTTGCAAAACGGAAATTGGGTGTTGCCTCCGTAACATTCTTCCTTCACGAGTGCTCTCGGCTGCACGTCTCTCTGCCAGTGCAATCCGTGCTTCGTCGATTTTATCAGCATATTCGTGCGCGTTGTATCCACAGCTCACTCCGATTGAGTTCAAATAAAATAATAATGATTTTGAACCTTTGTTGAATAGTCCAACAGCAATATAAGGTGCTAAACTTACGATTGCTCCAGTCGAGACGATTTTTGGGCTGATTTTCCAAATAAGTTGGTTGAAGCTTTCGTTGTTATTTTAATTCAAGCCACCGACGCATCTTTCGAGCAAAGTTTCCTTACTCAGATCGTTGAATGTAGGTCTGATGGCATCCAATACATTTGATGGAAGTGGTTTGCAATCGTGTTGGAAAGCCTCGTTTCTCGCCTGAGCTCGTTGATACGAAAACCAGGATTCTTCACCGGTTGGACATCTGTCATGGTGTGGATTTGCATCAGTTGAACTGTTATGATCGAAGGTCGCCCATAATGCCTCATGCATATCGTGAACAGAAGCAGAATGGCGTCGAATAGCAAGTCCATAGTACACAGTGAGCTTGTCAATAAATTTTCCTGTCAGCTGTCCTTTACCACCAAGCTTTTTGTTTTTTTTTACTAAATTACGAGGGCGTGATCACATACGCTTTTGGACGTGACCGATGCATTCTTTTTTTATAACTTCTACGTCGGCATAAGGATGAGAATTTACTAGCCCAGTGTACGTTTTCGAATCTCCGTCTCCAATATAGTAAGGGTACAGGACATTATATTTTTCTATTGAACGCGTGAAGATTTCGATAATGGGGCCACCTCCATTTTTCCCGAGGAGCCATCGTAATTTGCACTGCAGTTATCTTCGTGTGTTTCGTACGATTCTTCGTATTCCGCATCATTTAGCTTACCTGTATGAACTTGGCGACTGACTTTACAGAAAGAAATGTTTTATTGTATTCGTTTGTACTTGGTTTGTACCCGTTTGTACCGCCTTAAATTTCGTTTGTACCTGAAGAAGGAAAAAAGTACGAGGGTATGGAAAAATGGGCCGCAACTCATTAAGAGCTAAACAATTTTAATAAACGCGATTGAAAAGAGAATCGATTGTACCCGTTTGTGCCGTCGAAAGATTTTTTTTTCAAATTTTTTTTGCAAATTTTGTTTTCGATTTATTTCGATTTTTTTATTTCCGGTCGTACCGACAAATGTATCGTTTGTACCACCTAGCAATTGTTTCTACTCATTCGTATCGATGAGTATACCGTTTCAACTACCGTGTAATCGTTTGAACCCAATCGTACTGACGAGTATATCGTTTGTACCACCGAGAAATCGTTTGTATCCGTTGGCATCGACGAGTATATCGTTTGTACCACCCAGAAATCGTTTGTACACGTTGGTATCGACGAGTATTTCGAATGTACCACCGAGAAAACGTTTGTACCCGTCTGTACTATCGAGCAATCGTTTGTACCCATTCGTACTGACGAGTATATCGTTTGTACCACCGAGAAAACGTTAGTACCCGTCTGTACTATCGAGCAATCGGTTATACCCGTTGGTATCTACGAGTGTAGCGTCTACACCAACGAGAAAACGTTTGAACACGTCTGAACTATCGAGCAATCGTGTGTACCCATTCGTATCGACGAGTAAATCGTTTGTACCACCGAGCAAACGTTTGTACCGGTCGGTATTATAGAGCAATCGTTGGTACCCATTCGTACTGACAAATATATCGTTTGTACACCCGAGAAAACGTTTATACTCGACTGTACTAGCGAGCAGTCGTTTGTACCCGTTCGTATCGACGAGTATATCGTTTGTACCACCGAGAAAACGTTTGGACCCGTCTGTACTATCGAGCAATCGTTTGTACCCATTCGTACTAACGAGTATATCGTTTGTACCAACGAGAAAACGTTTGTATCCGTCTGTACTATCGAGCAATCGTTTGTACCCGTCGGTAATATCAAGCAATCGTTTGTGCTCCCTCGTACTGACGAGTATATCGTTTGTACCACAGAGAAAACGTTTGTACCCGTCTGTACTATCGAGCAATCGTTTGTACCCGTTGGTATCGATGAGTATATCGTTTGTACCAATGAGAAAAAGTATGTACCCATCTGAACTATCGAGCAATCGTTTGTACCCGTCTGTAATATCAAGCAATCGTTTGTACCCCCTCGTAGAGACAAGTATATCGTTTGTACCTCCGAGAAAACGTTTGTACCCATCTGTACTATAGACGAAGCGTTCGTACTCAATCAAATCGACGAGTATATCGCTTGTACCAACGAGAAAACGTTTATACTCGAATGTACTATCGAGCAGTCGTTTGTACTTGTTCGTATCGACGAGCATATCGTTTGTACCACCGAGAAAACGTTTGTACCCGTCTGTACTATCGAGCAATCGTTTGTACCCATTCGTACTGACGAGTATATCGGTTGTAACAACAAGAAAATGTTTGTACCCGTCTGTACTATCGAGCAATCGTTTGTACCCATCTGTAATATTAAGCAATCGTTTGTAACCCTCGTACTGACGAGTATATCGTTTGTACCACCGAGAAAACGTTTGTACCGGTCTGTACAATCGAGCAATCGTTTGTACCAGTTCGTATCGACAAGTATGTCGTTTGTACCACCGAGAAATCGTTTGTACCCGTTTGTGCTATCGAGCAATCGTTTGTACCCGTTCGTATCGACGAGGATTTCGTTTGTACCATCGAGAAAACGTTTGTACCCGCCTGTACTATCGAGCAATCGTTTGTACCCATTCGTACTTACGAGTATATCGTTTGTACCACCGAGAAAACGTTTGAACCCGTCTGTACTATCGAGCAATCGTTGGTACCAGTTCGTATCGACAAGTATATCGTTTGTACCACCGAGAAATCGTTTGTGCCCGTTTGTACTATCGAGCAATCGTTTGTACCGGTTCATATCGACGAGGATTTCGTTTGTACCACCGAGAAAACGTTTGTACCCGTCTGTACTATCGAGCAATCGTTTGTACCCATTCGTACTGACGAGTATATCGTTTGTACCACCGAGAAAACGTTTTTACCCGTCTGTACTTTCGAGCAATCGTTTGTACTCGATCGTATCGATGAGAATATCGTTTGTACCACCGAGAAAACGTTTGTACCGGTCTGTACTATCGAGCAATCGGTTGTACCCATTCGTACTGACGAGTATAGCGTTTGTACCAACGAGAAAACGTTTGGACCCGTCTGTACTATCGAGCAATCGTTTGTATCCGTCTTTAATATCAAGCAATCGTTTGTACCCCCTCGTATCGACGAGTATATCGTTTGTGCCACCGAGAAATCATTTGTACCCGTCTGTAGTATCGAGGAATCGTTGGTACCCGTTCGTATCGATGAGTATATCGTTTGTACCACCGAGAAAACGGTTGTACCCATCTGTACTATCGTGCAATCGTTTGGACCCATTCGTACTGACTAGTATATCTTTGTACCACCGAGAAATCGTTTGGGCCCGCCTGTACTATCGAGCAATCGTTTGTACCCATTCGTACTGACGAGTATATCGTTTGTACCACCGAGAAAACGTTTTTACCCGTCTGTACTTTCGAGCAATCGTTTGTACTCGATCGTATCGATGAGAATATCGTTTGTACCACCGAGAAAACGTTTGTACCGGTCTGTACTATCGAGCAATCGGTTGTACCCATTCGTACTGACGAGTATAGCGTTTGTACCAACGAGAAAACGTTTGTACCCGTCTGTACTATCGAGCAATCGTTTGTATCCGTGTTTAATATCAAGCAATCGGTTGTACCCATTCGTACTGATGAGTATATCGTTTGTACCAACGAGAAACCGTTTGTACCCGTCTGTACTATCGAGCAATCGTTTCTATCCGTATTTAATATCAAGCAATCGTTTCTACCCCCTCGTCCTGACGAGTATATCGTTTGTACCACCGAGAAAACGTTTGTACCCATCTGTACTATCGAGCAATCGTTTGAACCACTTCGTATCGACGAGTATGTGGTTTGTACCGCCGAGAAATAATTTGTACCCGTCTGTAGTATCGACGAAGCGTTAGTACTCAATCGTATCGACGAGTATATCGCTTGTACCAACGAGAAAACGTTTATACTCGATTGTACTATCGAGCAGTAATTTGTACCTGTTCGTATCGACAACTATATCGTTTGTACCGCCGCACAGTAGGAGAAAAGCCCAAAAACCTGGCCAAAACCCCAAAAAATAAATTTTCGAAATAGGGTCAGTTGAGTAGTCATTCAGGTAGAGGACTAGTAACTGCATTCTATTGTGGAAGGGAAAGCCCTTTAAGTGTATACCTGCGCCGCAGCGTCAGTTGGCAGTGAGTGTTCGTGAAGAGTGTACGTGTCACGCGCTGAACAGACGAAAATAACGCTGACTTCAAAAACCCATAACTTTAAAGTGACGGGTTTAATTTCAATTCTGCAACATGGATACGACTTCTGGAGGTATGTAGAACATGTTTTTACAACGGTTGAATCGAAAGTTTATGTATAAATGATTGAAATGTAGTATAGCCTTCGGCATAAATAAAATTGAATAATTTTGAAAACTTATATTTTCAACGGTCCGAAAAGTTATATATTTTGTCACATTTTCCAAAGCTCCTAGTCTCGGCCTTTAGTTTAATGTATAAGCTTTCGAAATTTACAAGAGTTACCTGCGGAAAACGTGCGTCTTGTCCGTTATGATTTTTTTCGCATCGTGCGGTAGCCGAGCGTGCACGCGGCACTATTGAGCAGCCGCTGCGCCTCTACCTGAGAATGGGTGAAGTAGCATCATAACGGACAAGACGGCTGTTATACGCTTGAAATAAATTATTTTAATATATATGTATGTGTATATATATATATATATAAATTTTCTGTGATTTAATTATGATATATACGTATGCATATATATATATACATATTAAAATCAACCACATAAAAATTTCTTAAATATGAATGAAATGTTATATCATTCGAATAAAATATTTGAATATATATATATTATATAGTAAGCAAAGCTTTCTTTTAACCAAATCCATGTCAATATTTTCTGTCTAATTTTCTTAAAATTATTTCAATTATTGCGGTTATTTATTTGATAAAATAATGTACATTGTTCAAGTTTTTGTATTAATTGAAAATTTTATCTTTTCCTTTAACACCAATTTTCTACAATTTTATGTCTTTATTACAGGATCCGGTTACAAAGAATTGGTGCTGACAAGGAAAGAAGTATTTCTGATAATCAGCGAGCATTTATCTGATAAATTCGCTTCCTTGATCGAATTTATGGTAGAAAAAATTTCCAAGGACACCGGACGTACAGTTGTAGTGCCTGAGGACTCGAAACAGACTTTTTCGATACTCTTCAATCAAATGAGAACGAGGTGGCAACAAGCTCGCAGAAAATCCTGTGTATTTTTCAAGAATAACGGTGAATGGCTTAGAAAGCAGGTATGTTTTGCCGCACCTACAGACACTGTAGTAACAAGCCCGGGTAATACGGGCGGCCGCCCGTCCCTTGAGTTTACAATGTCCAGTGAAAGATCTAAACGAAGGAAGACCCAAGATATTCGTACATCGTTCAACTCGGTCGAGTTAGCATACGCTACTCAGATGAGCCTTCGCTCTTCAGGACAATCCGACGCCGCAAAAGTTATTAAGGACGTAACAATGACGAGTCCTTTAAGAGCTTCCAAGTATCGTAAAGCTTACTCAGCAACGGATGAAATTACTTTATCCGAAGAGGCTGCACTTTCCGCTATGATTGAATATAAATTCTCCAAGAGTACTTACCAGGGAATGAGAAGATTAGGGAAGGAAAATAACTGTAAGCTATATCCGTCTTACGAAAAAGTGATGAAAGCAAAAAAGCGTTGTTATCCACCACGTGATGCAATCAGGATTACAGAGAGTAGTGCAGAAGTCCAACTACAGGCACTATTAAATCATACAGTTGAACGTATTTTACTCGTCCAAAATGTACTCATTCAAAGATTGACTCCAGATAATGTTCGTAAAATGGACTTGATTTGCAAGTGGGGTGGCGATGGAAGTTCTGGGCAAAGTGAATATAAGCAGACGTTCAGTGATGACAGCAAATCTGATGCGCATGTATTCTTTACTTCAGTCGTGCCATTACAACTCGTGTGTTATGATCAACAATCGAAGGAAGAAATAGTTGTTTGGAAGAACCCCAGACCCTCGTCTCCACGATTTTGTAGACCGCTTAGACTACTGTTTCTACGCGAAGACACAAAGTCAACACTTAATGAAGTCCAAATTGTTGAAGAACAAATAAAGTTACTTCGTCCATTCGAAAGTGTAATAGATGGAAAAGAAATCTCCGTAATGTACAAGTTGTTGTTCACCATGATAGATGGTAAAGTTTGCAACGCTGTATCATTGACGAAATCCGCTCAACGGTGCTATTTGTGTGGAGCAACCAGCAAAGATTTTAATGCCATCGACACTGTATTGCAAAGGGAAATCAATGAAACAAATTTGAAGTTCGGATTGTCGACGCTGCATGCGTGGATACGGTGCTTCGAGTATTGCTTACACGTGTCTTACAAACTCGGCATTAAAAAATGGCAAGCTCGAAGCGCTGAAGAAAAAAAAATTACCCAGGAACGCAAGAGGGCCATTCAAGAAGGATTCAAGAAGCAATTGGGTCTAAATATCGATCGCCCAAAGCCTGGATACGGCAGCAGCAATGATGGCAACACAGCTCGGCGATTCTTTGAAAATTCGACGGTTTCCGCTGCGATAACGGGGGTCAACGAAGAAGTTATTAAACGCTTGTACGTAATCCTACAAGTTATATCGTGTGGCCACGAGATAAACTGTGAAAGATTTGAACAGTATGCTATTGAAACGGCAAAAAAGACCGTTGCATTATGCCCTAGGTACTCCATGCCTACTTCGGTGCACAAACTATTAATTCATGGTCCAGTGATAATAACTCATGCTCTATTACCAATCGGCCAATTATCCGAAGATGCTCAGGAAGCTCGAAACAAAGACATCAAACGATATCGAGAAGATTTTGCGCGAAAAAGTTCCAGGGTTCAAACTATGGAAGATGTTTTTCATCGGCTCTTAGTTACTTCTGATCCGTACATTTCAAGTGTCAGAAGACTACCACAGAAGAAGCTGAAGAGTTTGTCGCCGGAAGCTGTAGCGATGTTGATCGCTCCTAAAGTGACTGCTGCAGCAGACGAATTTTGCGCCGAGATTGAAGCCGTGCCGGGAGTTGTAATAGATACAAACTCGGATAATGATTCTGACTCCGACTCCGACTCCGATTACAATTTTGATTTAGAATAAAATTTTCTATTTTTGAAACGTTCCGTATGTATTTTGGAAATAAAAATAATAATTGCGTAGAATACACTGTTCACGTTTATTTTATTATGATGATTTTTTTAAATATATTAATTTATCTATTTAGCAGGATACTCGGCCATTTTGTTTATAACAATTTGCTGTAAGCTCTTTGTTGCAAGTTATAAACAATAGGTATCGGATTGGTAATCAGCGACCTTGAAAACCCGTATATACCAATTTTTGTCAACATCTGGTAACTTTTTAACGTTCATGTCGGCCATATTGGATCGGCCATTTTTTTTACGATAATTTGGCTTGCGGATTTGTAATCAGCTACCTTGAAAACCCGTAAATACCAATTTTTGGCGACATCTGGCAACTTTTTAACATTCATGTCAGCCATATTGGATCGGCCATTTTGTTTACGATAATTTGGCTTTCAGATTCGTAATCAGCGACCTTGAAAACCCCTGTAAGCCAATTTTCATTCCCGTCAAAGGTCATTTGAGGTTCTGGCCAGGTTTTTGGGCTTTTCTCCTACTGTGTGACGAGTATATCGTTTGTACCAACGAGAAATCGTTTGTACCCATCTGTACTATCGAGCAATCGTTTGTCCCCGGCAGTAATATCAAGCCATCGTTTGTACCCCCTCGTATTGACGAGTATATCGTTTGTACCACCGAAAAAGTTTGCACCCGTCTGCACTATCGAGCAATCGTTTGACCAGTTCGTATTGACAATTATATCGTTTGTACCACCGAGAAATCGTTTGTACCCGTTTGTACTATCGAGCAATCGTTTGTATCGGTCTGTAATACCAATCAATCGTTTGTACCCCGTCGTACTGACGAGTATATCGTTTGTACCACCGAGAAAACGTTTGTACCCGTCTGTACTGTCGAGCAGTCGTTTGTACCCATTCGTACTGACGAGTATATGGTTTGCACCAACGAGAAAACAATTGTACCCGTCTGAACTATCGAGCAATCGTTTGTGCCCGTCTGTAAAATCAAGCAATCGTTTGTGCCCCCTCGTACTGACGAGTATATCGTTTGTACCACCAAGAAAACGTTTATACCCGTCTGTACTATCGAACAATTGTTTGTACCCGTCTGTAATATCAAGCAATCGTTTGTACCCCCTCGTAGAGATAAGTATATCGTTTGTACCACCGAGAAATCGTTTGTATCCATCTATACTATCGAGCAATCGTTCGTACCACTTCGTATCGATGAGTATGTCGTTTGGACCACCGAGAAATCATTTGTACCCGTCTGTACTATCGACGAAGCGTTCGTACTCAATCGTATCGACGAGTATATCGACTGTACTATCGAGCAGTCGTTCGTACCTGTTCGTATCGACATGTATATCGTTTGTACCACCGAGAGAACAGTTGTACCCGACTGTACTATCGAGCAATCGTTTGTACCCTTTCGGACTGACGAGTATATCGTTTTTACCAACGAGAAAACGTTTGAACCCGTCTGTACTATCGAGCAATCGTTTGTAACCATTCGTACTGACGAGTATATCATTGGTACCACCGAGAAAACGTTTGTACCCGTCTGTACTATCGAGCAATCGTTTGTACCTTCTCGTACTGACGAGTATATGGTTTGTACCAACGAGAAAATGTTTGTACCCATCTGTACAATCGAGCAATCCTTTGAACCCGGCTGTAATATCAAGCAATCGTTTGTACCCCCTCGTATTGACGAGTATATCGTTTGTACCACCGAGAAAAAGTCTGTACCCGTCTGTACTATCGAGCAACCGTTTGTATCCGTGTTTAATATCAAGCAATCGTTTGTACCCCCTCGTAGTGACGAGTATATCGTTTGTACCACCAAGAAAACGTTTGTACCCGTCTGCACTGTCGAGCAATCGTTTGTACCCATTCGTACTGATGAGTATATCGTTTGTACCAACGAGAAAACGTTTGTACCCGTCTGTACTATCGAGCAATCGTTTGTATCCGTATGTAATATCAAGCAATCGTTTGTACCCCCTTGTACTGACGAGTATATCGTTTGTACCACCGAGAAAACGTTTGTACCCGTCTGTACTATCTAGCAATCGTTTGTACGACTTCGTATCGACGAGTATGTGGTTTGTACCGCCGAGAAATAATTTGTACCCGTCTGTAGTATCGACGAAGCGTTTGTACTCAATCGTATCGACGAGTATATCGCTTGTACCGACGAGAAAACGTTTATACTCGATTGTACTATCGAGCAGTAATTTGTACCTGTTCGTATCGACAACTATATCGTTTGTACCGCCGAGAAGTCGTTTGTACCCGTCTGTAATATCGAGCAATCGTTTGTTCTCCTTCGTATCGACGAGCATATCGTTTGTACCACCAAGAAAACGTTAGTACCCGTCTGTACTATCGAGCAATCGTTTGTACCCATTAGTACTGACGAGTATATCGTTTGTACCAGCGAGAAAATGTTTGTACCCGTCTGTACTATCGAGCAATCGTTTATACCCATCTGAAATATCAAGCAATCGTTTGTACCCCCTCGTACTGACGAGTATATCGTTTGTACCAACGAGAAACCGTTTGTACCCGTCTGTACTATCGAGCAATCGTTTCTACCCGTTGGTATCGTCGAATATAGCGTTTGTACCACCGAGAAAACGTTTGTAGCCGTCTGTACTATCGAGCAATCGTTTGGACCAGTTCGTATCGACGAGTATATCGTTCGTGCCACCGAGAAATCATTTGTTCCCGTCTGTACTATCGACGAAGCGTTAGTACTCAATCGTATCGACGAGTATATCGCTTGTACCAACGAGAAAACGTTTACACTCGATTGTACTATCGAGCAGTCGTTTGTAACTGCTCGTATCGATGAGTATATCGTTTGTACCGCCGAGAAGTCGTTTGTACCCGTCTGTAGTATCGAGCAATCGTTTGTACTCGTTCGTATCGACGAGCATATCGTTTGTACCACCGAGAAACGTTTGTACGCGTCTGTACTATCGAGCAATCGATTGTACGCATTCGTACTGACGAGTATATCGGTTGTACCAACGAGAAAATGTTTGTACCCGTCTGTACTATCGAGCAATCGTTTGTACCCATCTGTAATATCAAGCAATCGATTGTACCTCCTCGTACTAACGAGTATATCGTTTGTACCAACGAGAAAAGTTTATACTCGACTGTACTATCGAGCAGTCGTTTGTACCCGTTCGTATCGACAAGTATATCGTTTGTACCGCCAAGAAATCGTTTGTACCCGTCTGTACTATCAGCAATCGCTTGTACCCGTTTGTATCGACGAGCATATTTTTGGTACAACCGAGAAAACGTTGGTACCCGTCTGTACTATCGAGCAATCGTTTGTACCTATTCGTACTGACGAGTAGATCGTTTGTACCTACGAGAAAATGTTTGTACCCAGCTGTACTATCGAGCAATCGTTTGTCCCCGGCAGTAATATCAAGCCATCGTTTGTACCCCCTCGTATTGACGAGTATATCGTTTGTACCACCGAAAAAGTTTGCACCCGTCTGCACTATCGAGCAATCGTTTGACCAGTTCGTATTGACAATTATATCGTTTGTACCACCGAGAAATCGTTTGTACCCGTTTGTACTATCGAGCAATCGTTTGTATCGGTCTGTAATACCAATCAATCGTTTGTACCCCGTCGTACTGACGAGTATATCGTTTGTACCACCGAGAAAACGTTTGTACCCGTCTGTACTGTCGAGCAGTCGTTTGTACCCATTCGTACTGACGAGTATATGGTTTGTACCAACGAGAAAACACTTGTATCCGTCTGAACTATCGAGCAATCGTTTGTGCCCGTCAGTAAAATCAAGCAATCGTTTGTGCCCCCTCGTACTGACGAGTATATCGTTTGTACCACCAAGAAAACGTTTATACCCGTCTGTACTATCGAACAATTGTTTGTACCCGTCTGTAATATCAAGCAATCGTTTGTACCCCCTCGTAGAGATAAGTATATCGTTTGTACCACCGAGAAATCGTTTGTATCCATCTATACTATCGAGCAATCGTTCGTACCACTTCGTATCGATGAGTATGTCGTTTGGACCACCGAGAAATCATTTGTACCCGTCTGTACTATCGACGAAGCTTTCGTACTCAATCGTATCGACGAGTATATCGACTGTACTATCGAGCAGTCGTTCGTACCTGTTCGTATCGACATGTATATCGTTTGTACCACCGAGAAAACATTTATACCCGACTGTACTATCGAGCAATCGTTTGTACCCTTTCGTACTGACGAGTATATCGTTTTTACCAACGAGAAAACGTTTGAACCCGTCTGTACTATCGAGCAATCGTTTGTAACCATTCGTACTGACGAGTATATCATGGGTACCACCGAGAAAACGTTTGTACCCGTCTGTACTATCGAGCAATCGTTTGTACCTTCTCGTACTGACGAGTATATGGTTTGTACCAACGAGAAAATGTTTGTACCCATCTGTACAATCGAGCAATCCTTTGAACCCGGCTGTAATATCAAGCAATCGTTTGTACCCCCTCGTAGTGACGAGTATATCGTTTGTACCACCGAGAAAAAGTCTGTACCCGTCTGTACTATCGAGCAACCGTTTGTATCCGTGTTTAATATCAAGCAATCGTTTGTACCCCCTCGTAGTGACGAGTATATCGTTTGTACCACCAAGAAAACGTTTGTACCCGTCTGCACTGTCGAGCAATCGTTTGTACCCATTCGTACTGATGAGTATATCGTTTGTACCAACGAGAAAACGTTTGTACCCGTCTGTACTATCGAGCAATCGTTTGTATCCGTATGTAATATCAAGCAATCGTTTGTACCCCCTTGTACTGACGAGTATATCGTTTGTACCACCGAGAAAACGTTTGTACCCGTCTGTACTATCTAGCAATCGTTTGTACGACTTCGTATCGACGAGTATGTGGTTTGTACCGCCGAGAAATAATTTGTACCCGTCTGTAGTATCGACGAAGCGTTAGTACTCAATCGTATCGACGAGTATATCGCTTGTACCGACGAGAAAACGTTTATACTCGATTGTACTATCGAGCAGTAATTTGTACCTGTTCGTATCGACAACTATATCGTTTGTACCGCCGAGAAGTCGTTTGTACCCGTCTGTAATATCGAGCAATCGTTTGTTCTCCTTCGTATCGACGAGCATATCGTTTGTACCACCAAGAAAACGTTAGTACCCGTCTGTACTATCGAGCAATCGTTTGTACCCATTCGTACTGACGAGTATATCGTTTGTACCAGCGAGAAAATGTTTGTACCCGTCTGTACTATCGAGCAATCGTTTATACCCATCTGTAATATCAAGCAATCGTTTGTACCCCCTCGTACTGACGAGTATATCGTTTGTACCAACGAGAAACCGTTTGTACCCGTCTGTACTATCGAGCAATCGTTTCTACCCGTTGGTATCGTCGAATATAGCGTTTGTACCACCGAGAAAACGTTTGTAGCCGTCTGTACTATCGAGCAATCGTTTGGACCAGTTCGTATCGACGAGTATATCGTTCGTGCCACCGAGAAATCATTTGTTCCCGTCTGTACTATCGACGAAGCGTTAGTACTCAATCGTATCGACGAGTATATCGCTTGTACCAACGAGAAAACGTTTACACTCGATTGTACTATCGAGCAGTCGTTTGTAACTGCTCGTATCGATGAGTATATCGTTTGTACCGCCGAGAAGTCGTTTGTACCCGTCTGTACTATCGAGCAATCGTTTGTACTCGTTCGTATCGACGAGCATATCGTTTGTACCACCGAGAAACGTTTGTACGAGTCTGTACTATCGAGCAATCGTTTGTACGCATTCGTACTGACGAGTATATCGGTTGTACCAACGAGAAAATGTTTGTACCCGTCTGTACTATCGAGCAATCGTTTGTACCCATCTGTAATATCAAGCAATCGATTGTACCTCCTCGTACTAACGAGTATATCGTTTGTACCAACGAGAAAACGGTTGTAGCCGTCTGTACTATCGAGCAATCGTTTGTACCTGTTGGTATCGACCATTATATCGTTTGTACCACCGAGAAAACGTATGTACCCGTCTGAACTATCGAGGAATCGTTTGTACTCAATTGAATCGACGAGTATATCGCTTGTACCAACGAGAAAAGTTCATACTCGACTGTACTATCGAGCAGTCGTTTGTACCCGTTCGTATGGACAAGTATATCGTTTGTACCGCCAAGAAATCGTTTGTACCCGTCTGTACTATCAGCAATCGCTTGTACCCGTTTGTATCGACGAGCATATTGTTGGTACAACCGAGAACACGTTTGTACCCGTCTGTACTATCGAGCAATCGTTTGTACCTATTCGTACTGACGAGTAGATCGTTTGTACCTACGAGAAAATGTTTGTACCCAGCTGTACTATCGAGCAATCGTTTGTACCCGGCTGTAATATGAAGCAATCGTTTGTACCCCCTCGTATTGACGGGTATATCGTTTGTACCACCGAGAAAAAGTTTGTACCCGTCTGCACTATCGAACAATCGTTCGTACCATCTCGTATTGACAAGTGAGTCGTTTCTACCACCGAGAAATCGTTTGTACCCGTTTGTAGTATCGTGTAATCGTTTGTACCCGTTCGTATCAACGAGTATTCCGTTCGTACCAGCGAGAAACCGTTTGTACCCGTCTGAAATATCGAGCAATCGTTTGGACCCGTTCGTATCGACAAGTATATGGTTTTTCCCGCCGAGAAATCGTTTGTACGCGCCTGTACTATCGAGCAATCGGTTTTAGCCGTTCGTATCGATGAGTATGTCGTTTGTACCACTGAGAAAACGTTTGTACCGGTCTGCACTATCGAGCACTCGTTTGTACTCACTCGTACTGACAAGTATATCGTTTGTACCACCGAGAAACCCTTTGTACCCGTCTGGACTATCGAGCAATCGTTTGCACCCATTCGTACTGACGAGTATATCGTTTGTTCCAACGAGAAATCGTTTGTACCCGTCTGTACTATCGAGCAATCGTTTGTATCCGTCTCTAACATCAAGCAATCGTTTGTACCCCCTCGTACTGACGAGTATATCGTTTGTACCAACGATAAAATGTTTGTACCCGTCTGTACTATCGAGCAATCGTTTGTATCCGTCTTTAATATCAAGCAATCGTTTGTGGCCCCTCGTACTGACGAGTACATCGTTTGT
Source organism: Ophion ellenae (assembly GCA_963210295.1). Taxonomy (NCBI): domain Eukaryota; kingdom Metazoa; phylum Arthropoda; class Insecta; order Hymenoptera; family Ichneumonidae; genus Ophion; species Ophion ellenae. The sequence goes on from OY723388.1 coordinate 12,951,731, forward strand.
ACCACCGAGAAAACGTTTGTACCCTTCTGTCTTGTCGAGCAATCGTTTGTACCCATTCGTAGTGACGAGTATATCGTTTGTACCAACGAGAAAACGTTTGTACCCGTCTGTACTATCGTGCAATCGTTTGTACCCATTCGTACTGACGAGTATATCGTTTGTACCACCGAGAAAACGTTTGTGCCCGTCTGTACTATTGAGCAATCTTTTGTACCCTTTCGTATCGACAAGTATATCGTTTGTACCGCCGAGAATTCATTTGTGCCCGTCTGTACTATCAAGCAATCGTTTTTACCCGTTCGTATCGATAAGTATATCGTCTGTACCACCGACAAAACGTTTGTACCGGTCTGTTCTATCGAGCAATCGTTTGTACCCATTCGGACTGACGAGTATATCGTTTGTACCAACGAGAAAACGTTTGTACCCGTCTGGACTATCGAGCAATCGTCTGTACCCATTCGTACTGACGAGTATATCGTTTGTACCACCGAGAAAACGTTTGTACCCGTCTGTACTATCGCGCAATCGTTTGTACCAGTTCGTATCGACGAGTATATCGTTTGAACCACCGAGAAGGTGTTTGTACCCGTCTGTACTATCGAAGAATCGTTTGTACCCATTCGTATCGACGAGTAAATCGTTTGTATTAATGAGAAAACGTTTATACTCGACTGTACTATCGAGCAGTCGTTTGTACCCGTTCGTATCGATAAGTATATCGTTTGTACCGCCGAGAAATCGTTTGTACCCGTCTGTACTATCGAGCAATCGTTTGAACGCGTTCGTATCGACGAATATATCGTTTGTACAATCGAGTAAACGTTTGTACCCGTCTGTACTATCGACCGATCGTTTGTACCCATTCGTACCGACGAGTATATCGTTTGTACCAACGAGAAAACGTTTGTACCTGTCGGCACTATCGAGCAATCGTTTCTACCCCCTTGTACTGACGATTATATCGTTTTTACCACGGAGAAAACGTTTGTACCCGTCTGTACTATCGAGCAATCGTTTGTATCCGTCTTTAAAATGAAGCAATCGTTTGTAGCCCCTCGTACTGACGAGTACATCGTTTGTACCACCGAGAAAACGTTTGTACCCATCTGTACTGTCGAGCAATCGTTTGTACCCATTCGTACTGACGAGTATATCATTTGTACCAACGAGAAAACGTTTGTACGCGTCTGAACTATCCAGCAATCGTTTGTGCCCCTCTGTAATATCATGCAATCGTCTGTACCCCCTCGTACTGACGAGTAAATCGTTTGTACCACCGAGAAAACATTTGGACCCGTCTGTACTATCGAGCAATCGTATGGACCAGTTCGTATCGACAAGTATATCGATTGTTCCACGGAGAAATCGTTTGTACCCGTTTGTACTATCGAGCAATCGTCTGTACCCGTTCGTATGGACGAGTGATTCGTTTGTAACACCGAGAAAACGGTTGTACCCGTCTGTACTATCGAGCAATCGTTTGTACACATTCGTACTGACGAGTATATCGTTTGTACCACCGAGAAAACGTTTGTACGCGTCTGTACTATCGAGCAGTTGCGTGTACCAGTTCGTATTCACGAGTATATCGTTTGTACCCCCGAGAAACGATTGTTCCGGTCTGTACTACCGAGCAATCGTTTGTACCCATTCGTTCTGACGAGTATATTGTTTGTACCAACGAGAAAACGTTTGTTCCCGTCTGTACTATCGAGCAATCGTTTGTACCCATCTGTACTGTCGAGCAATCGTTTGTACCCATTCGTAGTGACGAGTATATCGTTTGTACCAACGAGAAAACGTTTGTACCCGTCTGAAATATCGAGAAATCGTTTGTACCCGTCTGCAATATCATACAATCGTTTGTACCCCCTCGTACTGACGAGTATATCGTTTGTACCACCGAGAAAACGTTTGTACCCGTCTGTACTATCGAGCAATCGATTGTACCAGTTCGTATCGACAAGTATATCGTTTGTACCACCGGGAAATCATTTGTACCCGTCTGTACTATCGAGGAATGGTTTGTACTCAAATGTATCGACGAGTATATCGGTTGTACCAACGAGAAAACGTTTATACTCGACTGTACTATTGAGCAGTCGTTTGTTCCCGATCATATCGACAAGTATATCGTTTGTACCGCCGACAAATCGGTTGTACCCGTCTGTACGATTGACCAAGCGTTTGTACCCGTTCATATCGACGAGCGTATCGTTTGTACCACCGAGAAAACGTTTGTACCCGTCTGTACTATCGTGCAATCGTTTGTACCCATTCGTACTGACGAGTATATCGTTTGTACCACCGAGAAAACGTTTGTACCCGTCTGTACTATCGGGCAATCGTTTGTACCAGTTCGTATCGACGAGTATATCGTTTGTACCACCGATAAATTGTTCGTAACCGTCTGTACTATCGAAGAATCGTTTGTACCCATTCGTATCGACGACTAAATCATTTGTACCAACGAGAAAACGTTTTTACTCGACTGTACTATCGAGCAGTCGTTTGTACCCGTTCGTATCGGCACGTATATCGTTTGTACCGCCGGGAAATCGTTTGTACCCGTCTGTACTATCAAGCAATCGTTTGTACCCATTCGTACTGACGAGTATATCATTTGGGCCACCGAGAAAACGTTTGTACCCATCTGTAATATCGAGCAATCGTTTGTACCCATTCGTAGTGACGAGTATATCGTTTGTACCACCAACAAAACGTTTGTACCGGTCTCTTCTATCGAGCAATCGTTTGTACTCATTCGTACCGACGAGTGTATCGTTTGTACCATCGAGAAAACGTTTGTACCCGTCTGGACTATCGAGCAATCGTCTGTACCCATTCCTACTGACGAGTATATCGTTTGTACCACCCAGAAAACGTTTGTACCCGTCTGTACTAGCGAGCAATCGTTTGTATCCGTCTCTAATATCAAGCAATCGTTACTACCCCCTCATACTGACGATTATATCGTTTTTACCACCGAGAAAACGTTTGGACCCGTCTGTACTATCGAGCAATCGTTTGTACCCTTTCTTGCTGACGAGTATATCGTTTGTACCAACGAGAAAGTGTTTGTACCGGTCTGTACTATCGAGCAATCGTCTGTACCCATTCGTACTAACGAGTATATCGTTTGTACCACCGAGAAAATGTTTGTACCCGTCTGTACTATCGGCGAAGCGTTAGTACTCAATCGTATCGACGAGTATATCGCTTGTACCAACGAGAAAACGTTTCTACTCGATTGTACTATCGAGCAGTCGTTTGTACCTGTTCGTATCGACAATTATATCGTTTGTACCGCCGAGAAGTCGTTTGTACCCGTCTGTAATATCGAGCAATCGTTTGTACTCGTTCGTATCGACGGGAATACCGTTTGTACCACCGAGAAAACGTTTGTGCCCGTGTGTACGCTCGAGCAATCGTTTGTACCCATTCGTACTGACGAGTATATCATTTGTACCAACGAGAAAACGTTTGTACGCGTCTGAACTATCCAGCAATCGTTTGTGCCCCTCTGTAATATCATGCAATCGTCTGTACCCCCTCGTACTGACGAGTAAATCGTTTGTACCACCGAGAAAACATTTGGACCCGTCTGTACTATCGAGCAATCGTATGGACCAGTTCGTATCGACAAGTATATCGATTGTTCCACGGAGAAATCGTTTGTACCCGTTTGTACTATCGAGCAATCGTCTGTACCCGTTCGTATGGACGAGTGATTCGTTTGTACCACCGAGAAAACGGTTGTACCCGTCTGTACTATCGAGCACTCGTTTGTACACATTCGTACTGACGAGTATATCGTTTGTACCACCGAGAAAACGTTTGTACGCGTCTGTACTATCGAGCAGTTGCTTGTACCAGTTCGTATTCACGAGTATATCGTTTGTACCCCCGAGAAACGATTGTTCCGGTCTGTACTACCGAGCAATCGTTTGTACCCATTCGTTCTGACGAGTATATCGTTTGTACCAACGAGAAAACGTTTGTTCCCGTCTGTACTATCGAGCAATCGTTTGTACCCATTCGTACTGCCGGGTATATCTTTTGTACCAACGAGAACATGTTTGTACCCGTCTGTACTATAGAGCAATCATTTGTACCCGTCTGCAATATCATACAATCGTTTGTACCCCCTCGTACTGACGAGTATATCGTTTGTACCACCGAGAAAACGTTTGTACCCGTCTTTACTATCGAGCAATCGTTTGTACCAGTTCGTATCGACAAGTATATCGTTTGTACCACCGAGAAATCATTTGTACCCGTCTGTACTATCGAGGAATGGTGTGTACTCAAATGTATCGACGAGTATATCGGTTGTACCAACGAGAAAACGTTTATACTCGACTGTACTATTGAGCAGTCGTTTGTTCCCGATCATATCGACAAGTATATCGTTTGTACCGCCGAGAAATCGGTTGTACCCGTCTGTACGATCGAGCAATCGTTTGCAACCGTTCATATCGACGAGCGTATCGTTTGTACCACCGAGAAAACATTTGTACCCGTCTGTACTATCGTGCAATCGTTCGTACCCATTCGTACTGACGAGTATATCGTTTGTACAACCGAGAAAACGTTTGTACCCGTCTGTACTATCGTGCAATCGTTTGTACCAGTTCGTATCAACGAGTATATCGTTTGTGCCACCGATAAATTGTTTGTCACCGTATGTACTATCGAAGAATCGTTTGTACCCATTCGTATCGACGAGTAAATCGTTTGTACCAACGAGAAAACGTTTTTACTCGACTGTACTATCGAGCAGTCGTTTGTACCCGTTCGTATCGGCACGTATATCGTTTGTACCGCCGAGAAATCGTTTGTACCCGTCTGTACTATCGAGCAATCGTTTGTACCCGTTCGTATCGACGAATATATCGTTTGTACAATCGAGAAAACGTTTGTACCCGCCTGTACTATGGAGCAATCGTTTGTACCCATTCGTACCGACGAGTATATCATTTGTACCAACGAGAAAAGGTTTGTACCTGTCTGTACTATCTAGCAATCGCTTGTACCAGTTCGTATCGACGAGTATATTGTTTGTGCCACCGAGAAATCATTTGTCTCCATCTGTACTATCGAGCAATCGTTCGTACCCGTTCGTATGGACGAATAAAACGTTTGTACAATCGAGAAAACGTTCGTACCCGTCCTTACTATCGAGCAATCGTTTGTACCCATTCGTACTGACGAGTATATCGTTTGTACCAACGAGAATACGTTCGTACCCGTCTGTTCTATCGAGCAATCGTTTGTACCTATTCGTACTGACGAGTATATCATTTGGACCACCGAGAAAACGTTTGTACCCGTCTGTACTATCGAGCAATCGCTTGTACCAGTTCGTATCGACGAGTATATTGTTTGTGCCACCGAGAAATCATTTGTACCCATCTGTACCATCGAGGAATCATTTGTACTCAATTGTATTGACGAGTATATCGCTTGTACCAACGAGAAAGCGTTTATACTCGACTCTACTATCGAGCAGTCGTTTGTACCCGATTGTATCGATGAGTATATCGGTTGTACCTATTCTCGTTGGTACAAACGATATACTCGTCAGGACGAGTATATCGTTTGTACCAACGAGAAAGCGTTTGCACCCGTCTGTACTATCGAGCAATCGTTTGTACCAGTTCGTATCGACGAGTATATCGTTTTTACCACAGAGCATTTTTTTGTACCCGTCTGTACTATCGAGGAATCGTTTGTACTCAATTGTATCGACGAGTATATCACTTGTACCAACGAGAAAACGTTTACACTCGACTGTACTATCGAGCAGTCGTTCTGTACCCCCTCGTACTGACGAGTATATTGTTTGTACCACCGAGAAAACGTTTGTATCCGTCTGTACTATAGAGCAATCGTTTGTACCAGTTCGTATCGCCAAGTATATCGTTTGTACCACCGAGAAATCGTTTGTACCCGTCTGTACTATCGAGCAATCGTTTGTACCCGTTCGTATCGACGAGTATATCGTTTTTACACTCGAGCAATCGTTTGTACCCATTCGTACTGACGAATATATCGTTTGTACCAACGAGAAAACGTTTGTACCTGTCTGTAGTATCGAGCAATCGTTTGTACTCTTTGGTATCGACGATTATATCGGTTGTACCACCGAGAAAACGTTTGTACCAGACTGTAATATCGAGCAATCGTTTGTACCAGTTCGTATCGACGAGTATATCGTTTGTACCACCGACAAATCATTTGTACCCGTCTGTACAATCGAGGAATCGTTTGTACCCATTCGAATCAACGAGTAAATCGTTTGTCCCAACGAGAAAACGTTTATTCTCGACTGTACTATCGAGCAGTCGTTTGTACCCGTTCGTATCGATAAGTATATCGTTTGTACCACCGAGAAAACGTTTGTACCCGTCTGTACTATCGAGCAATCGGTTGTACCCATTCGTACTGACGAGTATATCGTTTGTACCGACGAGCAATCGTTTGTACCTATCTGGTCTATGGAGCAATCGTTTGTAACCATTCGTACTGACAAGTATATCGTTTGTACCACCGAGAAAAATTTGTACCCGTCTGTACTATCGAGCAATCGGTTGTACCCGTTGGTATCGACGAGTATATCATTTGTACCCATTCGTACTGACGAGTATATCGTTCGTACCAACGAGAAAACGTTTGCACCCGTCTGTACTATCGAGCAATCGCTTGTACCAGTTCGTATCGACGAGTATATCGTTTTTACCACCGAGAAATCATTTGTACCCGTCTGTACAATCGAGGAGTCGTTTGTACCCATTCGTATCGACGAGTAAATCGTTTTTCCCAACGAGAAAACGTTTATTCTCGACTGTACTATCGAGCAGTCGTTTGTACCCGTTCGTATCGACAAGTATATCGTTTGTACCGCCGAGAAATCGTTTGTACCCGCCTGTACTATTGAGCAATCGTTTGTACCCGTTCGTATCGACGAGTATATCGTTTTTACAATCGAGCAATCGTTTGTACCCATTCGTACTGACGAATATATCGTTTGTACCAACGAGAAAATGTTTGTACCTGTCTGTAGTATCGAGCAATCGTTTGTACCCGTTGGTATCGACGATTATATCGGTTGTACTACCGAGAAAACCTCTGTACCCGACTGTACTATCGAGCAATCGTTTGTACGACCGAGAAATCATTTGTACCCCTCTGTACAATCGAGGAATCGTTTGTACTCAATTGTATCGACGAGTATATCGCTTGTACCAACGAGAAACCGTTTATACTCGACTGTACTATCGAGCAGTCGTTTATACCCGTTCGCATCGATAAGTATATCGTTCGTACCACCGAGAAAAAGTTTGTACTCATCTGTACTATTGAGCAATCGTGTGTACCCGTTCGTATCGACGAGTATATCGTTTGTACCACTGAGAAAACGTTTGTACCCGTCTGTCCTATCGAGCAATCGTTTGTACCCGTTGGTATCGTCGAGTATATCGTTTGTACCCATTCGTCCTGACGAGTATATCGTTTGTACGAACGAGAAAACGTTTGTACCCGTCGGTACTATCGAGCAATCGTTTGTACCAGTTCGTATCGACGAGTATATCGTTTTTACCACCGAGAAATTGTTTGTACCCGTCTGTACTGTCGAGCAATCGTTTGTAGCCGTTCGTATCGACGAGTATTTCGTTCGTATAATCGAGAAAACGTTTGTACCCGTCTGAACTATCGAGCAATCGTTTGTACCCATTCGTACTGACGAGTATATCGTTTGGACCACCTTAAAACGTTTGTACCCGTCTGTACTATCGAGCAATTGTTTGTTCCCGTTCGTACTGACGAGTTTATTGTTTGGACCACCGAGAAAATGTTTGTACCCGTCTGTACTATCGAGTAATCGTTTGTACCAGTTCGTATTAACAAGTAAATGGTTTGTACCAACGAGAAAACGTTTATACTTGACTGTACTATGGAGCAGTCGTTTGTACCTGTTCGTATCGACAAGTATATCGTTTGTACCGCCGAGAAATCGTTTGTACCCATTTGTACTGATGAGTATATCGTTTGTCCCAACGAGAAAACGTTTGTACCTGTCTTTACTATCCAGCAATCGTTTGTACCCCCTCGTACTGACGAGTATATCGTTTGTACCACCGAGAAAATGTTTGTACCCGTCTGTACTATCGAGCAACCGGTTGTACTGATTCGTACTGACGAGTATATCGTTTGTACCAACCAGCAATCGTTTGTACCTATCTGTTCTATGGAGCAATCGTTTGTACCCATTCGTGCTGACGAGTATATCGTTTGTACCACCGAGAAAACGTTTGTACCCGTCTGTACTATCGAACAATCGTTTGTACCCGTTGGTATCGACGAGTATATCATTTGTACCCATTCGTACTGACGAGTATATCGTTCGTACCAACGAGAAAACGTTTGCACCCGTCTGTACTATCAAGCAATCGTTTGTACCAGTTCGTATCGACGAGTATATCGTTTGTACCACCGAGAAATCTTTTGTACCCGTCTGTACTACCGAGGAATCGTTTGTACCCATTCGTACTGACGAGTATATCGTTTGTACCACCGAGAAAACGTTTGTACCGGTCTGTACTGTCGAGCAATCGTTTGTACCCGTTGGCATCGACGAGTATATCGTTTGTACCCATTTGTACTGACGAGTATATCGTTCGTACCACCGAGAAAACGTTTGTACTTGTCTGTACTATTGAGCAATCGTGTGTACCCGTTCGTATCGACGAGTGTATCGTTTGTACCACCCAGAAATCCTTTGTACCCGTCTGTACTACCGAGGAATCGTTTGTACCCATTCGGACTGACGAGTATATCGTTCGTACCACTGAGGAAACGTTTATACCCGTCTGTACTATCGAGCAATCGTTTGTAACCGTTCGTACTGACGAGTATATCGTTTTAACCAACAAGAAAACGTTTGTACCCGTCTTTACTATCGAGCAATCGTTTGTACCCGTTCGTATCGACGAGTATATTGTTTATACCAACGAGAAAACGTTTGTCCCCGTCTGTACTATCGAGCAATCGTTTGTACCCGTCTGTAATATCAAGCGATTGTTTGTACCCCCTCGTACTGACGAGGATATCGTTTGTACTACCGAGAAATCCTTTGTACCCGCCTGTACTACCGAGGAATCGTTTGTACCCCCTCGTACTGACGAGTATATTGTAATGAGATCCTCTATTTTTTTCTTGGTCGTTCTTCTCCCTATTTTCTTCCTGCGATCCATACTACTGATACATATTTGCAAGTGGCCTTTTACCAAATTTATAGCGTCCGTGTACCTACATTTCGAATGTCACGCATGAGTTTCGACACTCTTGGGAAACCTATGATGAAGGCCCTCCTTGATACGCCTGGATCTTCATGAGCGGCACTTTCACGTCCGGCCAGTCGTATTAGGAACGCCCTAACTTTTCATTCCACAATATGCTTTCTCAAGTCTTATGAAACCGATAGCCAACTTTTCTAACGTCACGTCAGCCCTTCCTCCCACCATCTCGACTTTCCCACACTCCATCACTATAAATTACCGTCGTTCTAAACTAAGGTAGTCAGTAAGTCTTCGAATACTGTACAACGCTGAATCTCTGTCCATCAATTATCTGAATAAATTCGTCTCAAGTAGCTCAATCCGTGTTAACCGAGTTATTCCGTCCTACAACCGAGTTCTGGAGCGAGTCAGCCACTCCTTTCCTCAAAAATTATAATAAAAGTGTCCATCCCGACATCACAATATCGTTTGTATCACCGAGAAAACGTTTGTACCCGTCTGTACTAACGAGCAATCGTTTGTACCCGTTCGTAAAAACGAGTATTTCGTTTGTATCACCGAGAAAACGTTTGTACCCGTCTGTACTATCGAGGAATCGTTTGTACCCGTTCGTACTGACGAGTATATCGTTTGTACCAACGAGAAAACGTTTGTACCCGTCTGTACTATCGAGCAATCGTTTGTACCCATTCGTACTGACGAGTATATCGTTTGTACCAACGAGAAAACGTTTGGACCCGTCTGTAGTATCGAGCAATCGTTTGTACCCATTCGTACTGACGAGTATATCGTTTGTACCACCGTGAAAACGTTTGCACCCATCTGTAGAATCGAGCAATCGTATGTACCCATTCGTACTGACGAATGTATCGTTGGTACCAAGGAGAAAACGTTTGTACCCGTCTGCACTATCGAGCAATCGTTTGTACCCATCTGTAATATCAAGCAATCGTTTGTACCCCGTCGTACTGACAAGTAAATCGTTTGTACCACCGAGAAAACGTTTGTACCCGTCTGTACTAACGAGCAATCGTTTGTACCCGTTCGTAAAAACGAGTATTTCGTTTGTACCACCGAGAAAACCTTTGTACCCATCTGTACTATCGAGCAATCGTTTGTACCCGTTGGTATCGACGAGTATATCGTTTGTACCAACGAGAAAACGTTTGTACCCGTCTAAACTATCGAGCAATCGTTTGTACCCGTCCCTATCGACGAGTATATCGTTTGTACCACCGAGAAAACGTTCGTACCGGGCTGTACTATAGAGCAATCGTTTGTACCCATTCGTACTGACGAGTATATCGTTTGTACCACCGAGAAAACGTTTGTACCCGTCTGTACTATCGAGCAATCGTTTGTACCCGTTGGTATCGACAAGTATATCGTTTCTACCGCCGAGAAATCGTTTGTACCCGTCTGTACTATCGAGCAATCGTTTGTACCCGTTGGTATCGACGAGGATATCGTTTGTACCAACGAGAAAACGTTTGTACCCGTCTGTACTATCGAGCAATCGTTTGTACCCATCTGTAATATCAAGCAATCGTTTGTACCCCGTCGTACTGACGAGTATATCGTTTGTACCACCGAGAAAACGTTTGTACCCGTCTGTACTAACGAGCAATCGTTTGTACCCGTTCGTAAAAACGAGTATTTCGTTTGTACCACCGAGAAAACCTTTGTACCCATCTGTACTATCGAGCAATCGTTTGTACCCGTTGGTATCGACGAGTATATCGTTTGTACCAACGAGAAAACGTTTGTACCCGTCTAAACTATCGAGCAATCGTTTGTACCCGTCCCTATCGACGAGTATATCGTTTGTACCACCGAGAAAACGTTCGTACCCGTCTGTACTATCGAGCAATCGTTTGTACCCGTTGGTATCGACAAATATATCGTTTCTACCGCCGAGAAATCGTTTGTACCCGTCTGTACTATCGAGCAATCGTTTGTACCCGTTGGTATCGACGAGGATATCGTTTGTACCAACGAGAAAACGTTTGTACCCGTCTGTACTATCGAGCAATCGTTTGTACCCATCTGTAATATCAAGCAATCGTTTGTACCCCGTCGTACTGACGAGTATATCGTTTGTACCACCGAGAAAACGTTTGTACCCGTCTGTACTAACGAGCAATCGTTTGTACCCGTTCGTAAAAACGAGTATTTCGTTTGTACCACCGAGGAAACGGTTGTACCCATCTGTACTATCGAGCAATCGTTTGTACCCATTCGTACTGACGAGTATATCGTTTGTACCACTGAGAAATCGTTTGTACCCGTCTGTACTATCGAGGAATCGTTTGTACCCGTTCGTACTGACGAGTATATCGTTTGTACCAACGAGAAAACGTTTGTACCCGTCTGTACTATCGAGCAATCGTTTGTACCCATTCGTACTGACGAGTATATCGTTTGTACCAACGAGAAAACGTTTGTACCCGTCTGCAGTATCGAGCAATCGTTTGTACGCATTCGTACTGACAAGTATATCGTTTGTACCACCGTGAAAACGTTTGTACCCATCTGTAGTATCGAGCAATCGTTTGTACCCATTCGTACTGACGAGTATATCGTTGGTACCAAGAAGAAAACGTTTGTACCCGTCTGAACTATCGAGCAATCGTTTGTACCCATCTGTAATATCAAGCAATCGTTTGTACCCCGTCGTACTGACGAGTATATCGTTTGTACCACCGAGAAAACGTTTGTACCCGTCTGTACTAACGAGCAATCGTTTGTACCCGTTCGTAAAAACGAGTATTTCGTTTGTACCACCGAGAAAACGTTTGTACCCATCTGTACTATCGAGCAATCGTTTGTACCCATTCGTACTGACGAGTATATCGTTTGTAGCACTGAGAAATCGTTTGTACCCGTCTGTACTATCGAGGAATCGTTTGTACCCGTTCGTACTGACGAGTATATCGTTTGTACCAACGAGAAAACGTTTGTACCCGTCTGTACTATAGAGCAATCGTTTGTACCCATTCGTACTGACGAGTATATCGTTTGTACCACCGAGAAAACGTTTGTACCCGTCTGTACTATCGAGCAATCGTTTGTACCCGTTGGTATCGACAAATATATCGTTTCTACCGCCGAGAAATCGTTTGTACCCGTCTGTACTATCGAGCAATCGTTTGTACCCGTTGGTATCGACGAGGATATCGTTTGTACCAACGAGAAAACGTTTGTACCCGTCTGTACTATCGAGCAATCGTTTGTACCCATCTGTAATATCAAGCAATCGTTTGTACCCCGTCGTACTGACGAGTATATCGTTTGTACCACCGAGAAAACGTTTGTACCCGTCTGTACTAACGAGCAATCGTTTGTACCCGTTCGTAAAAACGAGTATTTCGTTTGTACCACCGAGGAAACGGTTGTACCCATCTGTACTATCGAGCAATCGTTTGTACCCATTCGTACTGACGAGTATATCGTTTGTACCACTGAGAAATCGTTTGTACCCGTCTGTACTATCGAGGAATCGTTTGTACCCGTTCGTACTGACGAGTATATCGTTTGTACCAACGAGAAAACGTTTGTACCCGTCTGTACTATCGAGCAATCGTCTGTACCCATTCGTACTGACGAGTATATCGTTTGTACCAACGAGAAAACGTTTGTACCCGTCTGCAGTATCGAGCAATCGTTTGTACGCATTCGTACTGACAAGTATATCGTTTGTACCACCGTGAAAACGTTTGTACCCATCTTTAGTATCGAGCAATCGTTTGTACCCAGTCGTACTGACGAGTATATCGTTGGTACCAAGGAGAAAACGTTTGTACCCGTCTGAACTATCGAGCAATCGTTTGTACCCATCTGTAATATCAAGCAATCGTTTGTACCCCGTCGTACTGACGAGTATATCGTTTGTACCACCGAGAAAACGTTTGTACCCGTCTGTACTAACGAGCAATCGTTTGTACCCGTTCGTAAAAACGAGTATTTCGTTTGTACCACCGAGAAAACGTTGGTACCCATCTGTACTATCGAGCAATCGTTTGTACCCATTCGTACTGACGAGTATATCGTTTGTAGCACTGAGAAATCGTTTGTACCCGTCTGTACTATCGAGGAATCGTTTGTACCCGTTCGTACTGACGAGTATATCGTTTGTACCAACGAGAAAACGTTTGTACCCGTCTGTACTATCGAGCAATCGTTTGTACCCATTCGTACTGACGAGTATATCGTTTGTACCAACGAGAAAACGTTTGTACCCGTCTATAGTATCGAGCAATCGTTTGTACCCATTCGTACTGACGAGTATATCGTTTGTACCACCGTGAAAACGTTTGTACCCATCTGTAGTATCGAGCAATCGTTTGTACCCATTCGTACTGACGAATATATCGTTGGTACCAAGGAGAAAACGTTTGTACCCGTCTGAACTATCGAGCAATCGTTTGTACCCATCTGTAATATCAAGCAATCGTTTGTACCCCGTCGTACTGACAAGTATATCGTTTGTACCACCGAGAAAACGTTTGTACCCGTCTGTACTAACGAGCAATCGTTTGTACCCGTTCGTAAAAACGAGTATTTCGTTTGTACCACCGAGAAAACGTTTGTACCCATCTGTACTATCGAGCAATCGTTTGTACCCGTTGGTATCGACGAGTATATCGTTTGTACCAACGAGAAAACGTTTGTACCCGTCTGAACTATCGAGCAATCGTTTGTACCCGTCCCTATCGACGAGTATATCGTTTGTACCACCGAGAAAACGTTCGTACCGGGCTGTACTATCGAGCAATCGTTTGTACCCATTCGTACTGACGAGTATATCGTTTGTACCACGGAGAAAACGTTTGTACCCGTCTGTACTATCGAGCAATCGTTTGCACCCGTTGGTATCGACAAGTATATCATTTCTACCGCCGAGAAATCGTTTGTACCCGTCTGTACTATCGAGCAATCGTTTGTACCCGTTGGTATCGACGAGGATATCGTTTGTACCAACGAGAAAACGTTTGTACCCGTCTGTACTATCGAGCAATCGTTTGTACCCATCTGTAATATCAAGCAATCGTTTGTACCCCGTCGTACTGACGAGTATATCGTTTGTACCCCCGAGAAAACGTTTGTACCCGTCTGTACTAACGAGCAATCGTTTGTACCCGTTCGTAAAAACGAGTATTTCGTTTGTACCCCCGAGGAAACGTTTGTACCCATCTGTACTGTCGAGCAATCATTTGTACCCCCTCGTACTGACGAGTATATCGTTTGTACCAACGAGAAACCGTTTGTACCCGTCTGTACTATCGAGCAATCGTTTCTACCCGTTGGTATCGTCGAATATAGCGTTTGTACCACCGAGAAAACGTTTGTAGCCGTCTGTACTATCGAGCAATCGTTTGGACCAGTTCGTATCGACGAGTATATCGTTCGTGCCACCGAGAAATCATTTGTTCCCGTCTGTACTATCGACGAAGCGTTAGTACTCAATCGTATCGACGAGTATATCGCTTGTACCAACGAGAAAACGTTTACACTCGATTGTACTATCGAGCAGTCGTTTGTAACTGCTCGTATCGATGAGTATATCGTTTGTACCGCCGAGAAGTCGTTTGTACCCGTCTGTAGTATCGAGCAATCGTTTGTACTCGTTCGTATCGACGAGCATATCGTTTGTACCACCGAGAAACGTTTGTACGCGTCTGTACTATCGAGCAATCGATTGTACGCATTCGTACTGACGAGTATATCGGTTGTACCAACGAGAAAATGTTTGTACCCGTCTGTACTATCGAGCAATCGTTTGTACCCATCTGTAATATCAAGCAATCGATTGTACCTCCTCGTACTAACGAGTATATCGTTTGTACCAACGAGAAAAGTTTATACTCGACTGTACTATCGAGCAGTCGTTTGTACCCGTTCGTATCGACAAGTATATCGTTTGTACCGCCAAGAAATCGTTTGTACCCGTCTGTACTATCAGCAATCGCTTGTACCCGTTTGTATCGACGAGCATATTTTTGGTACAACCGAGAAAACGTTGGTACCCGTCTGTACTATCGAGCAATCGTTTGTACCTATTCGTACTGACGAGTAGATCGTTTGTACCTACGAGAAAATGTTTGTACCCAGCTGTACTATCGAGCAATCGTTTGTCCCCGGCAGTAATATCAAGCCATCGTTTGTACCCCCTCGTATTGACGAGTATATCGTTTGTACCACCGAAAAAGTTTGCACCCGTCTGCACTATCGAGCAATCGTTTGACCAGTTCGTATTGACAATTATATCGTTTGTACCACCGAGAAATCGTTTGTACCCGTTTGTACTATCGAGCAATCGTTTGTATCGGTCTGTAATACCAATCAATCGTTTGTACCCCGTCGTACTGACGAGTATATCGTTTGTACCACCGAGAAAACGTTTGTACCCGTCTGTACTGTCGAGCAGTCGTTTGTACCCATTCGTACTGACGAGTATATGGTTTGTACCAACGAGAAAACACTTGTATCCGTCTGAACTATCGAGCAATCGTTTGTGCCCGTCAGTAAAATCAAGCAATCGTTTGTGCCCCCTCGTACTGACGAGTATATCGTTTGTACCACCAAGAAAACGTTTATACCCGTCTGTACTATCGAACAATTGTTTGTACCCGTCTGTAATATCAAGCAATCGTTTGTACCCCCTCGTAGAGATAAGTATATCGTTTGTACCACCGAGAAATCGTTTGTATCCATCTATACTATCGAGCAATCGTTCGTACCACTTCGTATCGATGAGTATGTCGTTTGGACCACCGAGAAATCATTTGTACCCGTCTGTACTATCGACGAAGCTTTCGTACTCAATCGTATCGACGAGTATATCGACTGTACTATCGAGCAGTCGTTCGTACCTGTTCGTATCGACATGTATATCGTTTGTACCACCGAGAAAACATTTATACCCGACTGTACTATCGAGCAATCGTTTGTACCCTTTCGTACTGACGAGTATATCGTTTTTACCAACGAGAAAACGTTTGAACCCGTCTGTACTATCGAGCAATCGTTTGTAACCATTCGTACTGACGAGTATATCATGGGTACCACCGAGAAAACGTTTGTACCCGTCTGTACTATCGAGCAATCGTTTGTACCTTCTCGTACTGACGAGTATATGGTTTGTACCAACGAGAAAATGTTTGTACCCATCTGTACAATCGAGCAATCCTTTGAACCCGGCTGTAATATCAAGCAATCGTTTGTACCCCCTCGTAGTGACGAGTATATCGTTTGTACCACCGAGAAAAAGTCTGTACCCGTCTGTACTATCGAGCAACCGTTTGTATCCGTGTTTAATATCAAGCAATCGTTTGTACCCCCTCGTAGTGACGAGTATATCGTTTGTACCACCAAGAAAACGTTTGTACCCGTCTGCACTGTCGAGCAATCGTTTGTACCCATTCGTACTGATGAGTATATCGTTTGTACCAACGAGAAAACGTTTGTACCCGTCTGTACTATCGAGCAATCGTTTGTATCCGTATGTAATATCAAGCAATCGTTTGTACCCCCTTGTACTGACGAGTATATCGTTTGTACCACCGAGAAAACGTTTGTACCCGTCTGTACTATCTAGCAATCGTTTGTACGACTTCGTATCGACGAGTATGTGGTTTGTACCGCCGAGAAATAATTTGTACCCGTCTGTAGTATCGACGAAGCGTTAGTACTCAATCGTATCGACGAGTATATCGCTTGTACCGACGAGAAAACGTTTATACTCGATTGTACTATCGAGCAGTAATTTGTACCTGTTCGTATCGACAACTATATCGTTTGTACCGCCGAGAAGTCGTTTGTACCCGTCTGTAATATCGAGCAATCGTTTGTTCTCCTTCGTATCGACGAGCATATCGTTTGTACCACCAAGAAAACGTTAGTACCCGTCTGTACTATCGAGCAATCGTTTGTACCCATTCGTACTGACGAGTATATCGTTTGTACCAGCGAGAAAATGTTTGTACCCGTCTGTACTATCGAGCAATCGTTTATACCCATCTGTAATATCAAGCAATCGTTTGTACCCCCTCGTACTGACGAGTATATCGTTTGTACCAACGAGAAACCGTTTGTACCCGTCTGTACTATCGAGCAATCGTTTCTACCCGTTGGTATCGTCGAATATAGCGTTTGTACCACCGAGAAAACGTTTGTAGCCGTCTGTACTATCGAGCAATCGTTTGGACCAGTTCGTATCGACGAGTATATCGTTCGTGCCACCGAGAAATCATTTGTTCCCGTCTGTACTATCGACGAAGCGTTAGTACTCAATCGTATCGACGAGTATATCGCTTGTACCAACGAGAAAACGTTTACACTCGATTGTACTATCGAGCAGTCGTTTGTAACTGCTCGTATCGATGAGTATATCGTTTGTACCGCCGAGAAGTCGTTTGTACCCGTCTGTACTATCGAGCAATCGTTTGTACTCGTTCGTATCGACGAGCATATCGTTTGTACCACCGAGAAACGTTTGTACGAGTCTGTACTATCGAGCAATCGTTTGTACGCATTCGTACTGACGAGTATATCGGTTGTACCAACGAGAAAATGTTTGTACCCGTCTGTACTATCGAGCAATCGTTTGTACCCATCTGTAATATCAAGCAATCGATTGTACCTCCTCGTACTAACGAGTATATCGTTTGTACCAACGAGAAAACGGTTGTAGCCGTCTGTACTATCGAGCAATCGTTTGTACCTGTTGGTATCGACCATTATATCGTTTGTACCACCGAGAAAACGTATGTACCCGTCTGAACTATCGAGGAATCGTTTGTACTCAATTGAATCGACGAGTATATCGCTTGTACCAACGAGAAAAGTTTATACTCGACTGTACTATCGAGCAGTCGTTTGTACCCGTTCGTATGGACAAGTATATCGTTTGTACCGCCAAGAAATCGTTTGTACCCGTCTGTACTATCAGCAATCGCTTGTACCCGTTTGTATCGACGAGCATATTGTTGGTACAACCGAGAACACGTTTGTACCCGTCTGTACTATCGAGCAATCGTTTGTACCTATTCGTACTGACGAGTAGATCGTTTGTACCTACGAGAAAATGTTTGTACCCAGCTGTACTATCGAGCAATCGTTTGTACCCGGCTGTAATATGAAGCAATCGTTTGTACCCCCTCGTATTGACGGGTATATCGTTTGTACCACCGAGAAAAAGTTTGTACCCGTCTGCACTATCGAACAATCGTTCGTACCATCTCGTATTGACAAGTGAGTCGTTTCTACCACCGAGAAATCGTTTGTACCCGTTTGTAGTATCGTGTAATCGTTTGTACCCGTTCGTATCAACGAGTATTCCGTTCGTACCAGCGAGAAACCGTTTGTACCCGTCTGAAATATCGAGCAATCGTTTGGACCCGTTCGTATCGACAAGTATATGGTTTTTCCCGCCGAGAAATCGTTTGTACGCGCCTGTACTATCGAGCAATCGGTTTTAGCCGTTCGTATCGATGAGTATGTCGTTTGTACCACTGAGAAAACGTTTGTACCGGTCTGCACTATCGAGCACTCGTTTGTACTCACTCGTACTGACAAGTATATCGTTTGTACCACCGAGAAACCCTTTGTACCCGTCTGGACTATCGAGCAATCGTTTGCACCCATTCGTACTGACGAGTATATCGTTTGTTCCAACGAGAAATCGTTTGTACCCGTCTGTACTATCGAGCAATCGTTTGTATCCGTCTCTAACATCAAGCAATCGTTTGTACCCCCTCGTACTGACGAGTATATCGTTTGTACCAACGATAAAATGTTTGTACCCGTCTGTACTATCGAGCAATCGTTTGTATCCGTCTTTAATATCAAGCAATCGTTTGTGGCCCCTCGTACTGACGAGTACATCGTTTGTACCACCGAGAAAACGTTTGTACCCTTCTGTCTTGTCGAGCAATCGTTTGTACCCATTCGTAGTGACGAGTATATCGTTTGTACCAACGAGAAAACGTTTGTACCCGTCTGTACTATCGTGCAATCGTTTGTACCCATTCGTACTGACGAGTATATCGTTTGTACCACCGAGAAAACGTTTGTGCCCGTCTGTACTATTGAGCAATCTTTTGTACCCTTTCGTATCGACAAGTATATCGTTTGTACCGCCGAGAATTCATTTGTGCCCGTCTGTACTATCAAGCAATCGTTTTTACCCGTTCGTATCGATAAGTATATCGTCTGTACCACCGACAAAACGTTTGTACCGGTCTGTTCTATAGAGCAATCGTTTGTACCCATTCGGACTGACGAGTATATCGTTTGTACCAACGAGAAAACGTTTGTACCCGTCTGGACTATCGAGCAATCGTCTGTACCCATTCGTACTGACGAGTATATCGTTTGTACCACCGAGAAAACGTTTGTACCCGTCTGTACTATCGCGCAATCGTTTGTACCAGTTCGTATCGACGAGTATATCGTTTGAACCACCGAGAAGGTGTTTGTACCCGTCTGTACTATCGAAGAATCGTTTGTACCCATTCGTATCGACGAGTAAATCGTTTGTATTAATGAGAAAACGTTTATACTCGACTGTACTATCGAGCAGTCGTTTGTACCCGTTCGTATCGATAAGTATATCGTTTGTACCGCCGAGAAATCGTTTGTACCCGTCTGTACTATCGAGCAATCGTTTGAACGCGTTCGTATCGACGAATATATCGTTTGTACAATCGAGTAAACGTTTGTACCCGTCTGTACTATCGACCGATCGTTTGTACCCATTCGTACCGACGAGTATATCGTTTGTACCAACGAGAAAACGTTTGTACCTGTCGGCACTATCGAGCAATCGTTTCTACCCCCTTGTACTGACGATTATATCGTTTTTACCACGGAGAAAACGTTTGTACCCGTCTGTACTATCGAGCAATCGTTTGTATCCGTCTTTAAAATGAAGCAATCGTTTGTAGCCCCTCGTACTGACGAGTACATCGTTTGTACCACCGAGAAAACGTTTGTACCCATCTGTACTGTCGAGCAATCGTTTGTACCCATTCGTACTGACGAGTATATCAT
Organism: Ophion ellenae; assembly: GCA_963210295.1. Taxonomy (NCBI): domain Eukaryota; kingdom Metazoa; phylum Arthropoda; class Insecta; order Hymenoptera; family Ichneumonidae; genus Ophion; species Ophion ellenae. The sequence goes on from OY723388.1 coordinate 12,972,088, forward strand.
TTGTACCAACGAGAAAACGTTTGTACGCGTCTGAACTATCCAGCAATCGTTTGTGCCCCTCTGTAATATCATGCAATCGTCTGTACCCCCTCGTACTGACGAGTAAATCGTTTGTACCACCGAGAAAACATTTGGACCCGTCTGTACTATCGAGCAATCGTATGGACCAGTTCGTATCGACAAGTATATCGATTGTTCCACGGAGAAATCGTTTGTACCCGTTTGTACTATCGAGCAATCGTCTGTACCCGTTCGTATGGACGAGTGATTCGTTTGTACCACCGAGAAAACGGTTGTACCCGTCTGTACTATCGAGCAATCGTTTGTACACATTCGTACTGACGAGTATATCGTTTGTACCACCGAGAAAACGTTTGTACGCGTCTGTACTATCGAGCAGTTGCGTGTACCAGTTCGTATTCACGAGTATATCGTTTGTACCCCCGAGAAACGATTGTTCCGGTCTGTACTACCGAGCAATCGTTTGTACCCATTCGTTCTGACGAGTATATTGTTTGTACCAACGAGAAAACGTTTGTTCCCGTCTGTACTATCGAGCAATCGTTTGTACCCATCTGTACTGTCGAGCAATCGTTTGTACCCATTCGTAGTGACGAGTATATCGTTTGTACCAACGAGAAAACGTTTGTACCCGTCTGAAATATCGAGAAATCGTTTGTACCCGTCTGCAATATCATACAATCGTTTGTACCCCCTCGTACTGACGAGTATATCGTTTGTACCACCGAGAAAACGTTTGTACCCGTCTGTACTATCGAGCAATCGATTGTACCAGTTCGTATCGACAAGTATATCGTTTGTACCACCGGGAAATCATTTGTACCCGTCTGTACTATCGAGGAATGGTTTGTACTCAAATGTATCGACGAGTATATCGGTTGTACCAACGAGAAAACGTTTATACTCGACTGTACTATTGAGCAGTCGTTTGTTCCCGATCATATCGACAAGTATATCGTTTGTACCGCCGACAAATCGGTTGTACCCGTCTGTACGATTGACCAAGCGTTTGTACCCGTTCATATCGACGAGCGTATCGTTTGTACCACCGAGAAAACGTTTGTACCCGTCTGTACTATCGTGCAATCGTTTGTACCCATTCGTACTGACGAGTATATCGTTTGTACCACCGAGAAAACGTTTGTACCCGTCTGTACTATCGGGCAATCGTTTGTACCAGTTCGTATCGACGAGTATATCGTTTGTACCACCGATAAATTGTTCGTAACCGTCTGTACTATCGAAGAATCGTTTGTACCCATTCGTATCGACGACTAAATCATTTGTACCAACGAGAAAACGTTTTTACTCGACTGTACTATCGAGCAGTCGTTTGTACCCGTTCGTATCGGCACGTATATCGTTTGTACCGCCGGGAAATCGTTTGTACCCGTCTGTACTATCAAGCAATCGTTTGTACCCATTCGTACTGACGAGTATATCATTTGGGCCACCGAGAAAACGTTTGTACCCATCTGTAATATCGAGCAATCGTTTGTACCCATTCGTAGTGACGAGTATATCGTTTGTACCACCAACAAAACGTTTGTACCGGTCTCTTCTATCGAGCAATCGTTTGTACTCATTCGTACCGACGAGTGTATCGTTTGTACCATCGAGAAAACGTTTGTACCCGTCTGGACTATCGAGCAATCGTCTGTACCCATTCCTACTGACGAGTATATCGTTTGTACCACCCAGAAAACGTTTGTACCCGTCTGTACTAGCGAGCAATCGTTTGTATCCGTCTCTAATATCAAGCAATCGTTACTACCCCCTCATACTGACGATTATATCGTTTTTACCACCGAGAAAACGTTTGGACCCGTCTGTACTATCGAGCAATCGTTTGTACCCTTTCTTGCTGACGAGTATATCGTTTGTACCAACGAGAAAGTGTTTGTACCGGTCTGTACTATCGAGCAATCGTCTGTACCCATTCGTACTAACGAGTATATCGTTTGTACCACCGAGAAAATGTTTGTACCCGTCTGTACTATCGGCGAAGCGTTAGTACTCAATCGTATCGACGAGTATATCGCTTGTACCAACGAGAAAACGTTTCTACTCGATTGTACTATCGAGCAGTCGTTTGTACCTGTTCGTATCGACAATTATATCGTTTGTACCGCCGAGAAGTCGTTTGTACCCGTCTGTAATATCGAGCAATCGTTTGTACTCGTTCGTATCGACGGGAATACCGTTTGTACCACCGAGAAAACGTTTGTGCCCGTGTGTACGCTCGAGCAATCGTTTGTACCCATTCGTACTGACGAGTATATCATTTGTACCAACGAGAAAACGTTTGTACGCGTCTGAACTATCCAGCAATCGTTTGTGCCCCTCTGTAATATCATGCAATCGTCTGTACCCCCTCGTACTGACGAGTAAATCGTTTGTACCACCGAGAAAACATTTGGACCCGTCTGTACTATCGAGCAATCGTATGGACCAGTTCGTATCGACAAGTATATCGATTGTTCCACGGAGAAATCGTTTGTACCCGTTTGTACTATCGAGCAATCGTCTGTACCCGTTCGTATGGACGAGTGATTCGTTTGTACCACCGAGAAAACGGTTGTACCCGTCTGTACTATCGAGCACTCGTTTGTACACATTCGTACTGACGAGTATATCGTTTGTACCACCGAGAAAACGTTTGTACGCGTCTGTACTATCGAGCAGTTGCTTGTACCAGTTCGTATTCACGAGTATATCGTTTGTACCCCCGAGAAACGATTGTTCCGGTCTGTACTACCGAGCAATCGTTTGTACCCATTCGTTCTGACGAGTATATCGTTTGTACCAACGAGAAAACGTTTGTTCCCGTCTGTACTATCGAGCAATCGTTTGTACCCATTCGTACTGCCGGGTATATCTTTTGTACCAACGAGAACATGTTTGTACCCGTCTGTACTATAGAGCAATCATTTGTACCCGTCTGCAATATCATACAATCGTTTGTACCCCCTCGTACTGACGAGTATATCGTTTGTACCACCGAGAAAACGTTTGTACCCGTCTTTACTATCGAGCAATCGTTTGTACCAGTTCGTATCGACAAGTATATCGTTTGTACCACCGAGAAATCATTTGTACCCGTCTGTACTATCGAGGAATGGTGTGTACTCAAATGTATCGACGAGTATATCGGTTGTACCAACGAGAAAACGTTTATACTCGACTGTACTATTGAGCAGTCGTTTGTTCCCGATCATATCGACAAGTATATCGTTTGTACCGCCGAGAAATCGGTTGTACCCGTCTGTACGATCGAGCAATCGTTTGCAACCGTTCATATCGACGAGCGTATCGTTTGTACCACCGAGAAAACATTTGTACCCGTCTGTACTATCGTGCAATCGTTCGTACCCATTCGTACTGACGAGTATATCGTTTGTACAACCGAGAAAACGTTTGTACCCGTCTGTACTATCGTGCAATCGTTTGTACCAGTTCGTATCAACGAGTATATCGTTTGTGCCACCGATAAATTGTTTGTCACCGTCTGTACTATCGAAGAATCGTTTGTACCCATTCGTATCGACGAGTAAATCGTTTGTACCAACGAGAAAACGTTTTTACTCGACTGTACTATCGAGCAGTCGTTTGTACCCGTTCGTATCGGCACGTATATCGTTTGTACCGCCGAGAAATCGTTTGTACCCGTCTGTACTATCGAGCAATCGTTTGTACCCGTTCGTATCGACGAATATATCGTTTGTACAATCGAGAAAACGTTTGTACCCGCCTGTACTATGGAGCAATCGTTTGTACCCATTCGTACCGACGAGTATATCATTTGTACCAACGAGAAAAGGTTTGTACCTGTCTGTACTATCTAGCAATCGCTTGTACCAGTTCGTATCGACGAGTATATTGTTTGTGCCACCGAGAAATCATTTGTCTCCATCTGTACTATCGAGCAATCGTTCGTACCCGTTCGTATGGACGAATAAAACGTTTGTACAATCGAGAAAACGTTCGTACCCGTCCTTACTATCGAGCAATCGTTTGTACCCATTCGTACTGACGAGTATATCGTTTGTACCAACGAGAATACGTTCGTACCCGTCTGTTCTATCGAGCAATCGTTTGTACCTATTCGTACTGACGAGTATATCATTTGGACCACCGAGAAAACGTTTGTACCCGTCTGTACTATCGAGCAATCGCTTGTACCAGTTCGTATCGACGAGTATATTGTTTGTGCCACCGAGAAATCATTTGTACCCATCTGTACCATCGAGGAATCATTTGTACTCAATTGTATTGACGAGTATATCGCTTGTACCAACGAGAAAGCGTTTATACTCGACTCTACTATCGAGCAGTCGTTTGTACCCGATTGTATCGATGAGTATATCGGTTGTACCTATTCTCGTTGGTACAAACGATATACTCGTCAGGACGAGTATATCGTTTGTACCAACGAGAAAGCGTTTGCACCCGTCTGTACTATCGAGCAATCGTTTGTACCAGTTCGTATCGACGAGTATATCGTTTTTACCACAGAGCATTTTTTTGTACCCGTCTGTACTATCGAGGAATCGTTTGTACTCAATTGTATCGACGAGTATATCACTTGTACCAACGAGAAAACGTTTACACTCGACTGTACTATCGAGCAGTCGTTCTGTACCCCCTCGTACTGACGAGTATATTGTTTGTACCACCGAGAAAACGTTTGTATCCGTCTGTACTATAGAGCAATCGTTTGTACCAGTTCGTATCGCCAAGTATATCGTTTGTACCACCGAGAAATCGTTTGTACCCGTCTGTACTATCGAGCAATCGTTTGTACCCGTTCGTATCGACGAGTATATCGTTTTTACACTCGAGCAATCGTTTGTACCCATTCGTACTGACGAATATATCGTTTGTACCAACGAGAAAACGTTTGTACCTGTCTGTAGTATCGAGCAATCGTTTGTACTCTTTGGTATCGACGATTATATCGGTTGTACCACCGAGAAAACGTTTGTACCAGACTGTAATATCGAGCAATCGTTTGTACCAGTTCGTATCGACGAGTATATCGTTTGTACCACCGACAAATCATTTGTACCCGTCTGTACAATCGAGGAATCGTTTGTACCCATTCGAATCAACGAGTAAATCGTTTGTCCCAACGAGAAAACGTTTATTCTCGACTGTACTATCGAGCAGTCGTTTGTACCCGTTCGTATCGATAAGTATATCGTTTGTACCACCGAGAAAACGTTTGTACCCGTCTGTACTATCGAGCAATCGGTTGTACCCATTCGTACTGACGAGTATATCGTTTGTACCGACGAGCAATCGTTTGTACCTATCTGGTCTATGGAGCAATCGTTTGTAACCATTCGTACTGACAAGTATATCGTTTGTACCACCGAGAAAAATTTGTACCCGTCTGTACTATCGAGCAATCGGTTGTACCCGTTGGTATCGACGAGTATATCATTTGTACCCATTCGTACTGACGAGTATATCGTTCGTACCAACGAGAAAACGTTTGCACCCGTCTGTACTATCGAGCAATCGCTTGTACCAGTTCGTATCGACGAGTATATCGTTTTTACCACCGAGAAATCATTTGTACCCGTCTGTACAATCGAGGAGTCGTTTGTACCCATTCGTATCGACGAGTAAATCGTTTTTCCCAACGAGAAAACGTTTATTCTCGACTGTACTATCGAGCAGTCGTTTGTACCCGTTCGTATCGACAAGTATATCGTTTGTACCGCCGAGAAATCGTTTGTACCCGCCTGTACTATTGAGCAATCGTTTGTACCCGTTCGTATCGACGAGTATATCGTTTTTACAATCGAGCAATCGTTTGTACCCATTCGTACTGACGAATATATCGTTTGTACCAACGAGAAAATGTTTGTACCTGTCTGTAGTATCGAGCAATCGTTTGTACCCGTTGGTATCGACGATTATATCGGTTGTACTACCGAGAAAACCTTTGTACCCGACTGTACTATCGAGCAATCGTTTGTACGACCGAGAAATCATTTGTACCCCTCTGTACAATCGAGGAATCGTTTGTACTCAATTGTATCGACGAGTATATCGCTTGTACCAACGAGAAACCGTTTATACTCGACTGTACTATCGAGCAGTCGTTTATACCCGTTCGCATCGATAAGTATATCGTTCGTACCACCGAGAAAAAGTTTGTACTCATCTGTACTATTGAGCAATCGTGTGTACCCGTTCGTATCGACGAGTATATCGTTTGTACCACTGAGAAAACGTTTGTACCCGTCTGTCCTATCGAGCAATCGTTTGTACCCGTTGGTATCGTCGAGTATATCGTTTGTACCCATTCGTCCTGACGAGTATATCGTTTGTACGAACGAGAAAACGTTTGTACCCGTCGGTACTATCGAGCAATCGTTTGTACCAGTTCGTATCGACGAGTATATCGTTTTTACCACCGAGAAATTGTTTGTACCCGTCTGTACTGTCGAGCAATCGTTTGTAGCCGTTCGTATCGACGAGTATTTCGTTCGTATAATCGAGAAAACGTTTGTACCCGTCTGAACTATCGAGCAATCGTTTGTACCCATTCGTACTGACGAGTATATCGTTTGGACCACCTTAAAACGTTTGTACCCGTCTGTACTATCGAGCAATTGTTTGTTCCCGTTCGTACTGACGAGTTTATTGTTTGGACCACCGAGAAAATGTTTGTACCCGTCTGTACTATCGAGTAATCGTTTGTACCAGTTCGTATTAACAAGTAAATGGTTTGTACCAACGAGAAAACGTTTATACTTGACTGTACTATGGATCAGTCGTTTGTACCTGTTCGTATCGACAAGTATATCGTTTGTACCGCCGAGAAATCGTTTGTACCCATTTGTACTGATGAGTATATCGTTTGTCCCAACGAGAAAACGTTTGTACCTGTCTTTACTATCCAGCAATCGTTTGTACCCCCTCGTACTGACGAGTATATCGTTTGTACCACCGAGAAAATGTTTGTACCCGTCTGTACTATCGAGCAACCGGTTGTACTGATTCGTACTGACGAGTATATCGTTTGTACCAACCAGCAATCGTTTGTACCTATCTGTTCTATGGAGCAATCGTTTGTACCCATTCGTGCTGACGAGTATATCGTTTGTACCACCGAGAAAACGTTTGTACCCGTCTGTACTATCGAACAATCGTTTGTACCCGTTGGTATCGACGAGTATATCATTTGTACCCATTCGTACTGACGAGTATATCGTTCGTACCAACGAGAAAACGTTTGCACCCGTCTGTACTATCAAGCAATCGTTTGTACCAGTTCGTATCGACGAGTATATCGTTTGTACCACCGAGAAATCTTTTGTACCCGTCTGTACTACCGAGGAATCGTTTGTACCCATTCGTACTGACGAGTATATCGTTTGTACCACCGAGAAAACGTTTGTACCGGTCTGTACTGTCGAGCAATCGTTTGTACCCGTTGGCATCGACGAGTATATCGTTTGTACCCATTTGTACTGACGAGTATATCGTTCGTACCACCGAGAAAACGTTTGTACTTGTCTGTACTATTGAGCAATCGTGTGTACCCGTTCGTATCGACGAGTGTATCGTTTGTACCACCCAGAAATCCTTTGTACCCGTCTGTACTACCGAGGAATCGTTTGTACCCATTCGGACTGACGAGTATATCGTTCGTACCACTGAGGAAACGTTTATACCCGTCTGTACTATCGAGCAATCGTTTGTAACCGTTCGTACTGACGAGTATATCGTTTTAACCAACAAGAAAACGTTTGTACCCGTCTTTACTATCGAGCAATCGTTTGTACCCGTTCGTATCGACGAGTATATTGTTTATACCAACGAGAAAACGTTTGTCCCCGTCTGTACTATCGAGCAATCGTTTGTACCCGTCTGTAATATCAAGCGATTGTTTGTACCCCCTCGTACTGACGAGGATATCGTTTGTACTACCGAGAAATCCTTTGTACCCGCCTGTACTACCGAGGAATCGTTTGTACCCCCTCGTACTGACGAGTATATTGTAATGAGATCCTCTATTTTTTTCTTGGTCGTTCTTCTCCCTATTTTCTTCCTGCGATCCATACTACTGATACATATTTGCAAGTGGCCTTTTACCAAATTTATAGCGTCCGTGTACCTACATTTCGAATGTCACGCATGAGTTTCGACACTCTTGGGAAACCTATGATGAAGGCCCTCCTTGATACGCCTGGATCTTCATGAGCGGCACTTTCACGTCCGGCCAGTCGTATTAGGAACGCCCTAACTTTTCATTCGACAATATGCTTTCTCAAGTCTTATGAAACCGATAGCCAACTTTTCTAACGTCACGTCAGCCCTTCCTCCCACCATCTCGACTTTCCCACACTCCATCACTATAAATTACCGTCGTTCTAAACTAAGGTAGTCAGTAAGTCTTCGAATACTGTACAACGCTGAATCTCTGTCCATCAATTATCTGAATAAATTCGTCTCAAGTAGCTCAATCCGTGTTAACCGAGTTATTCCGTCCTACAACCGAGTTCTGGAGCGAGTCAGCCACTCCTTTCCTCAAAAATTATAATAAAAGTGTCCATCCCGACATCACAATATCGTTTGTATCACCGAGAAAACGTTTGTACCCGTCTGTACTAACGAGCAATCGTTTGTACCCGTTCGTAAAAACGAGTATTTCGTTTGTATCACCGAGAAAACGTTTGTACCCGTCTGTACTATCGAGGAATCGTTTGTACCCGTTCGTACTGACGAGTATATCGTTTGTACCAACGAGAAAACGTTTGTACCCGTCTGTACTATCGAGCAATCGTTTGTACCCATTCGTACTGACGAGTATATCGTTTGTACCAACGAGAAAACGTTTGGACCCGTCTGTAGTATCGAGCAATCGTTTGTACCCATTCGTACTGACGAGTATATCGTTTGTACCACCGTGAAAACGTTTGCACCCATCTGTAGAATCGAGCAATCGTATGTACCCATTCGTACTGACGAATGTATCGTTGGTACCAAGGAGAAAACGTTTGTACCCGTCTGCACTATCGAGCAATCGTTTGTACCCATCTGTAATATCAAGCAATCGTTTGTACCCCGTCGTACTGACAAGTAAATCGTTTGTACCACCGAGAAAACGTTTGTACCCGTCTGTACTAACGAGCAATCGTTTGTACCCGTTCGTAAAAACGAGTATTTCGTTTGTACCACCGAGAAAACCTTTGTACCCATCTGTACTATCGAGCAATCGTTTGTACCCGTTGGTATCGACGAGTATATCGTTTGTACCAACGAGAAAACGTTTGTACCCGTCTAAACTATCGAGCAATCGTTTGTACCCGTCCCTATCGACGAGTATATCGTTTGTACCACCGAGAAAACGTTCGTACCGGGCTGTACTATAGAGCAATCGTTTGTACCCATTCGTACTGACGAGTATATCGTTTGTACCACCGAGAAAACGTTTGTACCCGTCTGTACTATCGAGCAATCGTTTGTACCCGTTGGTATCGACAAGTATATCGTTTCTACCGCCGAGAAATCGTTTGTACCCGTCTGTACTATCGAGCAATCGTTTGTACCCGTTGGTATCGACGAGGATATCGTTTGTACCAACGAGAAAACGTTTGTACCCGTCTGTACTATCGAGCAATCGTTTGTACCCATCTGTAATATCAAGCAATCGTTTGTACCCCGTCGTACTGACGAGTATATCGTTTGTACCACCGAGAAAACGTTTGTACCCGTCTGTACTAACGAGCAATCGTTTGTACCCGTTCGTAAAAACGAGTATTTCGTTTGTACCACCGAGAAAACCTTTGTACCCATCTGTACTATCGAGCAATCGTTTGTACCCGTTGGTATCGACGAGTATATCGTTTGTACCAACGAGAAAACGTTTGTACCCGTCTAAACTATCGAGCAATCGTTTGTACCCGTCCCTATCGACGAGTATATCGTTTGTACCACCGAGAAAACGTTCGTACCCGTCTGTACTATCGAGCAATCGTTTGTACCCGTTGGTATCGACAAATATATCGTTTCTACCGCCGAGAAATCGTTTGTACCCGTCTGTACTATCGAGCAATCGTTTGTACCCGTTGGTATCGACGAGGATATCGTTTGTACCAACGAGAAAACGTTTGTACCCGTCTGTACTATCGAGCAATCGTTTGTACCCATCTGTAATATCAAGCAATCGTTTGTACCCCGTCGTACTGACGAGTATATCGTTTGTACCACCGAGAAAACGTTTGTACCCGTCTGTACTAACGAGCAATCGTTTGTACCCGTTCGTAAAAACGAGTATTTCGTTTGTACCACCGAGGAAACGGTTGTACCCATCTGTACTATCGAGCAATCGTTTGTACCCATTCGTACTGACGAGTATATCGTTTGTACCACTGAGAAATCGTTTGTACCCGTCTGTACTATCGAGGAATCGTTTGTACCCGTTCGTACTGACGAGTATATCGTTTGTACCAACGAGAAAACGTTTGTACCCGTCTGTACTATCGAGCAATCGTTTGTACCCATTCGTACTGACGAGTATATCGTTTGTACCAACGAGAAAACGTTTGTACCCGTCTGCAGTATCGAGCAATCGTTTGTACGCATTCGTACTGACAAGTATATCGTTTGTACCACCGTGAAAACGTTTGTACCCATCTGTAGTATCGAGCAATCGTTTGTACCCATTCGTACTGACGAGTATATCGTTGGTACCAAGAAGAAAACGTTTGTACCCGTCTGAACTATCGAGCAATCGTTTGTACCCATCTGTAATATCAAGCAATCGTTTGTACCCCGTCGTACTGACGAGTATATCGTTTGTACCACCGAGAAAACGTTTGTACCCGTCTGTACTAACGAGCAATCGTTTGTACCCGTTCGTAAAAACGAGTATTTCGTTTGTACCACCGAGAAAACGTTTGTACCCATCTGTACTATCGAGCAATCGTTTGTACCCATTCGTACTGACGAGTATATCGTTTGTAGCACTGAGAAATCGTTTGTACCCGTCTGTACTATCGAGGAATCGTTTGTACCCGTTCGTACTGACGAGTATATCGTTTGTACCAACGAGAAAACGTTTGTACCCGTCTGTACTATAGAGCAATCGTTTGTACCCATTCGTACTGACGAGTATATCGTTTGTACCACCGAGAAAACGTTTGTACCCGTCTGTACTATCGAGCAATCGTTTGTACCCGTTGGTATCGACAAATATATCGTTTCTACCGCCGAGAAATCGTTTGTACCCGTCTGTACTATCGAGCAATCGTTTGTACCCGTTGGTATCGACGAGGATATCGTTTGTACCAACGAGAAAACGTTTGTACCCGTCTGTACTATCGAGCAATCGTTTGTACCCATCTGTAATATCAAGCAATCGTTTGTACCCCGTCGTACTGACGAGTATATCGTTTGTACCACCGAGAAAACGTTTGTACCCGTCTGTACTAACGAGCAATCGTTTGTACCCGTTCGTAAAAACGAGTATTTCGTTTGTACCACCGAGGAAACGGTTGTACCCATCTGTACTATCGAGCAATCGTTTGTACCCATTCGTACTGACGAGTATATCGTTTGTACCACTGAGAAATCGTTTGTACCCGTCTGTACTATCGAGGAATCGTTTGTACCCGTTCGTACTGACGAGTATATCGTTTGTACCAACGAGAAAACGTTTGTACCCGTCTGTACTATCGAGCAATCGTCTGTACCCATTCGTACTGACGAGTATATCGTTTGTACCAACGAGAAAACGTTTGTACCCGTCTGCAGTATCGAGCAATCGTTTGTACGCATTCGTACTGACAAGTATATCGTTTGTACCACCGTGAAAACGTTTGTACCCATCTTTAGTATCGAGCAATCGTTTGTACCCATTCGTACTGACGAGTATATCGTTGGTACCAAGGAGAAAACGTTTGTACCCGTCTGAACTATCGAGCAATCGTTTGTACCCATCTGTAATATCAAGCAATCGTTTGTACCCCGTCGTACTGACGAGTATATCGTTTGTACCACCGAGAAAACGTTTGTACCCGTCTGTACTAACGAGCAATCGTTTGTACCCGTTCGTAAAAACGAGTATTTCGTTTGTACCACCGAGAAAACGTTGGTACCCATCTGTACTATCGAGCAATCGTTTGTACCCATTCGTACTGACGAGTATATCGTTTGTAGCACTGAGAAATCGTTTGTACCCGTCTGTACTATCGAGGAATCGTTTGTACCCGTTCGTACTGACGAGTATATCGTTTGTACCAACGAGAAAACGTTTGTACCCGTCTGTACTATCGAGCAATCGTTTGTACCCATTCGTACTGACGAGTATATCGTTTGTACCAACGAGAAAACGTTTGTACCCGTCTATAGTATCGAGCAATCGTTTGTACCCATTCGTACTGACGAGTATATCGTTTGTACCACCGTGAAAACGTTTGTACCCATCTGTAGTATCGAGCAATCGTTTGTACCCATTCGTACTGACGAATATATCGTTGGTACCAAGGAGAAAACGTTTGTACCCGTCTGAACTATCGAGCAATCGTTTGTACCCATCTGTAATATCAAGCAATCGTTTGTACCCCGTCGTACTGACAAGTATATCGTTTGTACCACCGAGAAAACGTTTGTACCCGTCTGTACTAACGAGCAATCGTTTGTACCCGTTCGTAAAAACGAGTATTTCGTTTGTACCACCGAGAAAACGTTTGTACCCATCTGTACTATCGAGCAATCGTTTGTACCCGTTGGTATCGACGAGTATATCGTTTGTACCAACGAGAAAACGTTTGTACCCGTCTGAACTATCGAGCAATCGTTTGTACCCGTCCCTATCGACGAGTATATCGTTTGTACCACCGAGAAAACGTTCGTACCGGGCTGTACTATCGAGCAATCGTTTGTACCCATTCGTACTGACGAGTATATCGTTTGTACCACGGAGAAAACGTTTGTACCCGTCTGTACTATCGAGCAATCGTTTGCACCCGTTGGTATCGACAAGTATATCATTTCTACCGCCGAGAAATCGTTTGTACCCGTCTGTACTATCGAGCAATCGTTTGTACCCGTTGGTATCGACGAGGATATCGTTTGTACCAACGAGAAAACGTTTGTACCCGTCTGTACTATCGAGCAATCGTTTGTACCCATCTGTAATATCAAGCAATCGTTTGTACCCCGTCGTACTGACGAGTATATCGTTTGTACCCCCGAGAAAACGTTTGTACCCGTCTGTACTAACGAGCAATCGTTTGTACCCGTTCGTAAAAACGAGTATTTCGTTTGTACCCCCGAGGAAACGTTTGTACCCATCTGTACTGTCGAGCAATCATTTGTACCCATTCGTACTGACGAGTATATCGTTTGTACCACTGAGAAATCGTTTGTACCCGTCTGTACTATCGAGGAATCGTTCGTACCCGTTCGTACTGACGAGTATATCGTTTGTACCAACGAGAAAACGTTTGTACCCGTCTGTACTATCGAGCAATCGTTTGTACCCATTCGTACTGACGAGTATATCGTTTGTACCAACGAGAAAACGTTTGTACCCGTCTGAACTATCGAGCAATCGTTTGTACCCATCTGTAATATCAAGCAATCGTTTGTACCCCGTCGTACTGACGAGTATATCGTTTGTACCACCGAGAAAACGTTTGTACCCGTCTGTACTAACGAGCAATCGTTTGTACCCGTTCGTAAAAACGAGTATTTCGTTTGTACCACCGAGAAAACGTTTGTACCCATCTGTACTATCGAGCAATCGTTTGTACCCATTCGTACTGACGAGTATATCGTTTGTACCACTGAGAAATCGTTTGTACCCGTCTGTACTATCGAGGAATCGTTTGTACCCGTTCGTACTGACGAGTATATCGTTCGTACTACCGAGAAAACGTTTGTACCTGTCTGTATTATCGAGCGATCGTTTGTACCCATTCGTACTGACGATTATATCGTTTGTACCACCGAGAAAACGTTTGTACCCGTTGGTATCAACGAGTATATAGTTTGTACCACCGAGAAAACGTTTATACCCGTCTATACTATCGAGCAATCGTTTTTACCCGTCTGTAATGGGAAGTAGTCGTTTGTACTCCCTCGTACTGACGAGTATATCGTTTGTTCCGCCGATAAATCGTTTGTACCCGTCTGTGCTATCGAGCAATCGTTTGTACCCGGTCGTACTGACGAGTTTATCGTTTGTACCACCGAGAAAACGTTTGTACCCGGCTGTACTGTCGCGCAATCATTTGTACCCGTTCGTATCGGCGAGTATATCGTTTGTACCACCGAGAAAACGTTTGTACTCGTCTGTACTATCAAGCAATCGTTTGTACCCGTTCGTACTGAGGAGTATATCGTTTGTACCACCGAGAAAACGTTTGTACCCATCTGTAGTATCGAGCAATCGTTTGTACCCATTCGTACTGACGAATATATCGTTGGTACCAAGGAGAAAACGTTTGTACCCGTCTGAACTATCGAGCAATCGTTTGTACCCATCTGTAATATCAAGCAATCGTTTGTACCCCGTCGTACTGACAAGTATATCGTTTGTACCACCGAGAAAACGTTTGTACCCGTCTGTACTAACGAGCAATCGTTTGTACCCGTTCGTAAAAACGAGTATTTCGTTTGTACCACCGAGAAAACGTTTGTACCCATCTGTACTATCGAGCAATCGTTTGTACCCGCTGGTATCGACGAGTATATCGTTTGTACCAACGAGAAAACGTTTGTACCCGTCTGAACTATCGAGCAATCGTTTGTACCCGTCCCTATCGACGAGTATATCGTTTGTACCACCGAGAAAACGTTCGTACCGGGCTGTACTATCGAGCAATCGTTTGTACCCATTCGTACTGACGAGTATATCGTTTGTACCACTGAGAAAACGTTTGTACCCGTCTGTACTATCGATCAATCGTTTGTACCCGTTGGTATCGACAAGTATATCATTTCTACCGCCGAGAAATCGTTTGTACCCGTCTGTACTATCGAGCAATCGTTTGTACCCGTTGGTATCGACGAGGATATCGTTTGTACCAACGAGAAAACGTTTGTACCCGTCTGTACTATCGAGCAATCGTTTGTACCCATCTGTAATATCAAGCAATCGTTTGTACCCCGTCGTACTGACGAGTATATCGTTTGTACCACCGAGAAAACGTTTGTACCCGTCTGTACTAACGAGCAATCGTTTGTACCCGTTCGTAAAAACGAGTATTTCGTTTGTACCCCCGAGGAAACGTTTGTACCCATCTGTACTATCGAGCAATCATTTGTACCCATTCGTACTGACGAGTATATCGTTTGTACCACTGAGAAATCGTTTGTACCCGTCTGTACTATCGAGGAATCGTTCGTACCCGTTCGTACTGACGAGTATATCGTTTGTACCAACGAGAAAACGTTTGTACCCGTCTGTACTATCGAGCAATCGTTTGTACCCATTCGTACTGACGAGTATATCGTTTGTACCAACGAGAAAACGTTTGTACCCGTCTGAACTATCGAGCAATCGTTTGTACCCATCTGTAATATCAAGCAATCGTTTGTACCCCGTCGTACTGACGAGTATATCGTTTGTACCACCAAGAAAACGTTTGTACCCGTCTGTACTAACGAGCAATCGTTTGTACCCGTTCGTAAAAACGAGTATTTCGTTTGTACCACCGAGAAAACGTTTGTACCCGTCTGTAGTATCGAGCAATCGTTTGTACCCATTCGTACTGACGAGTATATCGTTTGTACCAACGAGAAAACGTTTTGTACCCGTCTGAACTATCGAGCAATCGTTTGTACCCATCTGTAATATCAAACAATCGTTTGTACCCCGTCGTACCGACGAGTATATATTTGGACCACCGAGAAAATGTTTGTACCCGTCTGTACTATCGAGCTATCGTTTGTACCACCGAGAAAACGCTTGTACCCGTCTGTACTATCGAGCAATCGTTTCTACCCGTTCGTAAAACCGAGTATTCCGTTTGTACCACCGAGAAAACGTTTGTACCCTATCGAGCAATCGTTTGTACCTGTTCGTATCGACAAGTATATCGTTTGTACTGCCGAGAAATCGTTTGTACCCGTCTGTACTATTGAGCAATCGTTTGTACCCGTTCGTATCGGCGAGTATATCGTTTGTACCGACGAGAAAACGTTTGTACCCGTCTGTACTATCGAGCAATCGTTTGTACCCGTCTGTAATATCAAGCAATCGTTTGTACCCGATCGTACTGACGAGTATATCGTTTGTGCCAACGAGAAAACGTTTCTACCCATCTGTACTATCGAGCAATCGTTTGTACCCATTCGTACTGACGAGTATATCATTTGTACCACCGAGAAAACGTTTGTACCCGTCTGTACTATCGAGCAATCGTTTGTACCCGTTGGTATCGACGAGTATATCGTTTGTACCAACGAGAAAACGTTTGTACCCGTCTGAACTATCGAGCAATCGTTTGTACCCGTCCGTATCGACGAGTATATCGTTTGTACCACCGAGAAAACGTTCTTACCGGTCTGTACTATCGGGCAATCGTTTGTACCCATTCGTACTGACGAATATATCGTTTGTACCACCGAGAAAACGTTTGTACCCGCCTGTACTATCGAGCAATCGTTTGTTCCCGTTCGTATCGACAAGTATATCGTTTCTACCGCCGAGAAATCGTTTGTACCCGTCTGTACTATCGAGCAATCGTTTGTACCCGTTCGTATCGACGAGTATATCGTTTGTACCGAGAAAACGTTTGTACCGGTCTGAACTATCGAGAAATCGTTTGTACCTATTCGTATCGACGAGTAAATCTTATGTACCAATGAGAAAACGTTTACACTCGACTGTACTATCGAGCAATCGTTTGTACCCGTTCGTATCGACGAGTATATCGTTTGTACCACCGCGAAAACGTTTGTACCCGTCTGTACTATCGAGCAATCGTTTGTACCCATTCGTACTGACGAGTATATCTTTTGTACCAACGAGAAAACGTTTGTACCCGTCTGTACTATCGAGCAATCATTTGTACCCGTCTGTACTATCGAGCAATCATTTGTACCCGTTGGTATCGACGAGTATATCGTTTGTACCGACGAGAAAACGTTTGGACCCGTCTGCACTATCGAGCAATCGTTTGTACCCATTCGTACTGACGAGTATATCACTTGTACCACCGAGAAAACGTGTGTACCCGTCTGTACTATCGAGCAATCGTTTGTACCCGTTGGTATCGACGATTATATCGTTTGTACCAACGAGAAAACGTTTGTACCCGTCTGTACTATCGAGCAATCGTTTGTACCCATTCGTACTGACGAGGATATCATTTGTACCACCGAGAAAACGTTTGTACCCGTCTGTACTATCGAGCAATCGTTTGTACCCGTTGGTATCGACGAGTATATCGTTTGCAGCAACGACAAAACGTTTGTACCCGTCTGAGATATCGAGCAAGCGTTTGTACCCGTTCGTATCGACGAGTATTTCGTTTGTACCACCGAGAAAACGTTTGTACCCGTCTGTACTATCGACGAAACATTTGTACCTATTCGTATCGACGAGTAAATCGTTTGTACCAACGAGAAAACGTTTATACTCGACTGTACTATCGAGCAATCGTTTGTACCCGTTCGTATCGACGAGTATATCGTTTGTACCACCGCGAAAACGTTTGTACCCGTCTGTACTATCGAGCAATCGTTTGTACCCGTTGGTATCGACGAGTATATCGTTTCTACCAACGAGAAAACGTTTGTACCCGTCTGTACTATCGAACAATCGTTTGTACCCGTTGGTATCGACGAGTATATCGTTTGTACCACCGAGAAAACGTTTGTACCCGTCTGTACTATCGAGGAATCGTTTGTACCTATTCGTATCGACGAGTCAATCGTTTGTACCAACGAGAAAACGTTTATAATCGACTGTACTATCAAGCAATCGTTTGTACCACCGAAAAAACGTTTGTACCCGTCTGTACTATCGAGCAATCGTTTGCACTCGTTCGTATCGACAAGTATATCGTTTCTACCGCCGAGAAATCGTTTGTACCCGTCTGTACTATCGAGCAATCGTTTGTACCCGTTCGTATCGACGAGTATATCGTTTGTACCGAGAAAACGTTTGTACCCGTTTGAACTATCGAGGAATCGTTTGTACCTATTCGTATCGACGAGTAAATCGTTTGTACCAATGAGAAAACGTTTATACTCGACTGTACTATCGAGCAATCGTTTGTACCCGTTCGTATCGACGAGTATATCGTTTGTACCACCGCGAAAACGTTTGTACCCGTCTATACTATCGACCAATCGTTTGTACCCATTCGTTCTGACGAGTATATCGTTTGTACCAACGAGAAAATGTTTGTACCCGTCTGTACCATCGAGCAATCGTTTTTACCCGTCTGTAATATCAAGCAATCGTTTGTAACCCCTCGTACTGACGAGTATATCGTTTGTACCAACGAGAAAACGTTTTTACCCGTCTGCACTATCGAGCAATCGTTTGTACCCGTTGGTATCGACGAGTATATCGTTCGTACCAACTAGAAAACGTTTGTACCCGTCTGTACTATCGAGCAATCGTTTGTACCCGTTGGTATCGACGAGTATATCGTTTGTAGCAACGAGAAAACGTTCGTACCCGTCTGAACTATCGAGCAATCGTTTGTACCCGTTCGTATCGACGAGTATTTCGTTTGTACCACCGAGAAAACGTTTTTTCCCGTCTGTACTATCGAGGAATCGTTTGTACCTATTCGTATCGACGAGTCAATCGTTTGTACCAACGAGAAAACGTTTATACTCGACTGTACTATCGAGCAATCGTTTGTACCCGTTCGTACTGACGAGTATATCGTTTGTACCACCGAAAAAACGTTTGTACCCGTCTGTACTATCGAGCAGACGTTTGTACCAGTTCGTATCGACGAGTATATCATTTGGACCACCGAGAAATCGTTTGTACCCGTCTGTACTATCGAGTAATCGTTTGTACCCATTCGTATCGACGAGTATATCGTTTGTACCACCGAGAAAACGTTTTTACCAGTCTGGACTATCGAGAAATCGTTTGTACCCATTCGTACTGACGAGTATATCGTTTGTACCAACGAGAAAACGTTTGTACCCGTCTGTGGTATCGAGCAATCGTTTGTACCCATTCGTACTGACGAGTATATCGCTTGTACCACCGAGAAAACGTTTGTACCCGACTGTAGTATCGAGCAATCGTTTGTACCCATTCGTACTGACGAGTATATCGTTTGTACCAAGGAGAAAACGTTTGTACCCGTCTGAACTATCGAGCATTCGTTTGTACCCATCTGTAATATCAAGCAATCGTTTGTACCCCGTCGTACCGACGAGTATATCGTTTGTACCACCGAGAAAATGTTTGTACCCGTCTGTACTATCGAGCAATCGTTTGTACCACCGAGAAAATGATTGTACCCGTCTGTACTATCGAGCAATCTTTTCTACCCGTTCGTAAAAACGAGTATTTCGTTTGTACCACCGAGAAAACGTTTGTACGCATCTGTACTATCGAGCAATCGTTAGTACCTGTTCGTATCGACAAGTATATCGTTTGTACTGCCGAGAAATCGTTGTTACCCGTCTGTACTATTGAGCAATCGTTTGTACCCGTTCGTATCGGCGAGTACATCGTTTGTACCAACGAGAAAACGTTTGTACCCGTCTGTACTATCGAGCAATCATTTGTACCTGTCTGTAATATCAAGCAATCGTTTGTACGCCCTCGTACTGACGAGTATATCGTTTGTGCCAACGAGAAAACGTTTCTACCCGTCTGTACTATCGAGCCGTCGTTTGTTCCCATTCGCACTGACGAGTATATCATTTGTACTACCGAGAAAATGTTTGTACCCGTCTGTAGTATCGAGCAATCGTTTGTACCACCGAGAAAACGTTTGTACCCATCTGAACTATCGAGGAATCGTTTGTACCTATTCGTATCGACGAGTAAATCGTTTGTACCAACGAGAAAACGTTTATACTCGACTGTACTATCGAGCAATCGTATGTACCCGTTCGTATCGACGAGTATATCGTTTGTACCACCGCGAAAACGTTTGTACCCGTCTGTACAATCAAGCAATCGTTTGTACCCATTCGTACTGACGAGTTCATCATTTGTACCACCGAGAAAACATTTGTACCCGTCTGTACTTTCGAGCAATCGTTTGTACCAGTTCGTATCGACGAGTATATCGTTTGTACCAACGAGAAAACGTTTGTACCCGTCTGTGCTATCGAGCAATCGTTTGTACCCGTCTGAAATATCAAGCAATCGTTTGTACCTCCTCGTACTGACGATTATATCGTTTGTATTACCGAGAAATCGTTTGTACCCGTTTGTACTATCGAGCAATCGTTTGTACCCGTTCGTATCGACGAGTACATAGTTTGTACCACCGAGAAAACGATTTTACCCGTCTGTACTATCGAGCAATCGTTTGTACCCATCCGTAATGACGAGTATATCGTTTGTATCAACGAGAAAACGTTTGTACCCGTCTGTACTATCGAGCAATCGTTTGTACCCATTCGTACTGACACGTACATCGTTTGTACCAACGAGAAAACGTTTGTGCCCGTCTGATCTATCGAGCAATCGTTTGTACCCGTTCGTATCGACAAGTATTTCGTGTGTACCGCCGAGCGTAAGTTTCGTAGAGTATGTAAGTAAGTAAACGGAGATGGGTTCAAACGATTAATCGGCAGTACAAACGCTCAATAGTCTAGACGGGTTCAAACGTTTTCCCAGTGGTTCCCACAAACGATATACTCGTCAGTACGAATGGGTATTAAAGATTAATCGCCGGTACGAACGGGTACAAACGATTTCTCGGTGGTACAAACGACACACTCGTCGATACCACCGGGTACAAACCATGGCTAGATAGTACAAACGGGTACAAACGATTGCTCGGTGGAACGATCGATATACGCGCCAGTGCGAATGGGTACAAACGATCAATCGCGGGTACGAACGTTTACTCGTTGGTACGAATGGGTACAAACGATTGCGCGGTGATACCAATGATATAATTGTCGAAATAAATGGGTACATACGATTGCTAGGGGATCAGACGATATACTTCCTGATACGAACGAGTACAAACGATTTAATAGTCTCTACAAACGGGTACAAACGATTAAACGTTGCTACAAACGATATACTCGCCAGCGCGAATGGGTACAAACGATTAATCGCTGTTACAAACGATTTTCTTGTTGGTACGAACGGGTACAAACGATTCCTCGATAGTACAGACGGGTACAAACGATTTCTCGGTGGTACAACCGATATACTCGTCAGTACGAATGGGTACAAACGATTGCTCGATAGTACAGACTGGTTCAAACGTTTTCTCGGTGGTACAAACGATTTCTCGGCAGTCCAAATGATATCCTTGTCGATACGAACGGGTACAAACCATTGCTCGATAGTACAGATGGGTACAAACGTTTTCTCGGTGGTACAAACGAAAAACTCGTTTTTACGAACGGGTACAAACGATTGCTCCATAGTACAGACGGGTACAAACGTTTTCTCGGTGGTACAAACGATTGCTCGATGGTACAGACGGGTACAAACGTTTTCTCGGTGGTACAAACGATATAATCGTCAGTACGACGGGGGACAAACGATTGCTTGATATTACAGATGGGTACAAACGATTGCTCGATAGTTCAGACGAGTAGAAACGTTTTCTCCTTGGTACAAACGATATACTCGTCAGTACGAATGGGTACAAACGATTGCTCGATCCTACAGACGGGTACAAACGATTTCTCGGCAGTACAAACGATATACTTGTCGATACGAAGAGGTACAAACAATTGCTCGATAGTACAGATGGGTACAAACGTTTTCTCGGTGGTACAAACGAAATACTCGTTTTTACGAACGGGTACAAACGATTGCTCGATAGTACAGACGGGTACAAACGTTTTCTCGGTGGTACAAACGATTGCTCGATAGTACAGACGGGTACAATTGTTTTCTCGGTGGTACAAACGATATACTCGTCAGTACGACGGGGTACAAACGATTGCTTGATATTACAGATGGGTGCAAACGATTGCTCGATAGTTCAGACGGGTACAAACGTTTTTTCCTTGGTACAAACGATATACTCGTCAGTACGAATGGGTACAAACGATTGCTCGATACTACAGACGGGTACAAACGTTTTCTCGGTGGTACAAACGATATACTCGTCAGTACGAATGTGTACAAACGATTGCTCGATACTACAGACGGGTACAAACGTTTTCTCGTTGGTACAAACGATATACTCGTCAGTACGAATGGGTACAAACGATTGCTCGATAGTACAGACGGGTAGAAACGTTTTCTCGTTGGTACAAACGATAAACTCGTCAGTACGAACGGGTACAAACGATTGCTCGATAGCACAGACGGGTACAAACGATTTATCGGCGGTACAAACGATATACTCCTCAGTACGAGGGAGTACAAGCGAGTACTTGACATTACAGACGGGTAAAAACGATTGCTCGATAGTATAGACGGGTACTAACGTTTTCTCGGTGGTATAAACTATATACTCGTTGATACCAACGGATACATACGTTTTCTCGTTGGTCCAAACGATATACTCGTCGATACCAACGGATACAAACGATTTCTCTGTGGTACAAACGATATACTTGTCGGTACGAAGGGAAATAAAAAAATCAAAAAATCAAAATTTTTTTTTTCAAAAAAAATTTTGCAAAAAAAAATTAAAAAAAAAAATTTCGACCGTACAAACGGGTACAAACGATTCTCTTTACATTCGCGTTTATTAAAATTGTTTTGCTCTAAATGGGTTGCGGTCCATTTTTCCATACCCTCGTACATTTTTCCCCCTTAAGGTACAAACGAAATTACGGGCGGTACAAACGGGTACAAACCGAGTACAAACGAATGCAAAAAAAAAAATTACTTTCTGTAAAGTCAGTTGCCAAGTTCACACAGGTATCATAAACCCCTGGTCTGGTTTAAAACGGACAAAGACGCGAACACACGCGTCCTTAAATGGCGACTCAAACTTTCAGAGTACGATTACGACGTCGTTTACAAGCCAGGGATATTAAATTCAAACGCCGATGCTTTATCGCTAAACCCTATCGAAAAACTCGAGGATGTCAAAGCCATACCTCGATACGAACAAAAAAACGACGAGAATCTAGATGAGATAGCACAGGACATACTCCGCGAATTAGCAGAAAGCAGTGTTAGCGAAAACGAAGGCCCTATACGTTTTACAACTCAAGCAGAAATTCATGAAGCCCCAAAAATAGAAGAAATAAATGTCGTCACTCGCTTGCAAGCGAAGAACCACGTATCTCAGGTAGCTAAGAAAACAAAACAACAGGTTAAAGAAAAACTCAGTGACGATGCATCGGAAATGGTTGACGTACCTGCCTCCAAGAAGACAGATGCGCGCTCCAAGTCCCGGCGCCATGCGCTCCGAAACCGTAGGGCCATAAACTACGAGGAAAGTAGCAGGGAGGAAACAGAAGCCGAGATAACGAGGCCCGCGCGTGTTAGACGACCCCGAAAGGGCACTGACCCCGAATCAGCTGAGAGACCTAACCTGCACAAAGCACCTCAAATTCCTAACCCCGAAAGTTCCACTGACCTAGATTCCGACTCCACCAACGCAGTTGACTCATTATCCTCTGAGGATGAAGGACTTCCGATCCAGGAAGACAAAACCTCGGAATTTAAAATCGCGAATTTCATAACAAGCAAGGAATTGTTCCATTTTCGCAACGATAACCTAGTATATTTTTTCGATTCAACTGGAAAACCTTGCGACTCTGGATCGCAAAAATTACTCGAAGCAAACAAACTTCCCTTCTGGAAGGATTTAACAGAAGGTCGTGCCTACAGTAAAAAGGTTGGAAAAAAATATCACATTGCCCTAGTCATCAAAGGCGAATATTCTAGATCATTATCCTTCGTATCAGAAAATGTTAAAGAAAGCGTAAGAGAATTAAAAGATCTTTGCGAAAATCTCAAGCTCCACTCGCTAAGTATTTGCCACAGTAACCACGTCGAGCATCTAATATGGGCCGACGTCCTCAACATAATTAAAGAAACATTCAAATCCAGTCAAACCAAGGTGATAATCTGCTTAGGAACCTTACGCTACGTGCCAATTGAAAAACGAGATTCCATTTTCAATGAGATACACAAGTCCCCAATAGGAGGACACAAAGTCGTCTCCAAGACATATAACAGAATTAAAAGAGAGTATTTTTGGGAAGATTTGAAATCGGATGTTCAGAGAAGAATTCAGCAATGCCTAGGTTGTCAATTAAAGAAACTGGTTAGTGTAAAGACAAAACAGCCAATGATTATTACGGATACGCCAGGTACGGTTTTCGAAAAAATATCAATGGACAGAGTAGGTACGATGCGACGTACATCCAATCAGAATGAATACATTCTGACTATCCAAACAGCCTTTCAAATTTTTGTGTCGCGATCCCATTGCCAAATGCACAGGCAACAACGGTCGCCGATGCATTCATTAAAAGATTTAAATTTGTCTTTGGAGCGCCCAAAGCACTCCTTACAGATCAAGGCAGTAATTTTTTAAGTAGCCTCATGAAACGAATCGCTAAACGATTCCGAATCAAGCGATGTCGAACAACAGCATTTCATCCCCACTCTAACGGATCCCTAGAGAGATCCATCACGTACTGGCCGAATTTTTGAAGCAATACACAGATAAAGATAACGAGTGGGATCAATGGCTAGAATTAGCGACCCTTTCATATAATACCAGCGTTCATGAGAGTACAAAGTATACTCCATATGAAGTAGTTTTTGGCAAACTAGCGAGAGTTCCATCAAGCGAACCACTTAGAGAATCTGATCAGTTACCCACTTATCGCGGGTATTTAATCGAATCAATTACAAGGATAAATGGAATCAGGAATCTCGCCTATGAAAATCAAGTTTCTTCAGAACATCGCTCAAAAAAATACTACGATAAAAATGCCAATCCTAAAAGTTTTAAAGTAGGAGACTTTGTATGCCTCCAAAAGGGTCCCAAACCAGGTAAACTGGGAGACCATTATTCCGGTCCACACAAGATCCTAGAGAAATTGGATAAGGGTAATGTGAAAATCCAATATTACAACAAAGCACGCATCGTTCACGAGAATAGATTACGGTATTCGCACATTAACGTCGAAAAAAGCCGAAAAGAAAAACCAAGTCGACCAGAGTAGACGAAACCGATTTGAACCCTAATTAGACAAATAATAATAATAATTACCCTGTTTTTCAGGTGGCCGTTATCAACCTATTCAGTATCAACAATATCACCTTTGTACTTGCAACCAGAGAAAAATATTAAATTTTTAGTTACAGTATCCTCAATACAGAACACCGGAAACTACTTATATTCAAACCACGCCGAAATAACTGTTTCACAATTCGAGAGACTTCCTGTCGCGAACCTCGATATAATCGCTTATGTCAATTCAAATTTATACACGTAATTATATTATATTAGAAAATCATTACATTACGATATGCATACGCAACATTGTAGCAAAGAGCGCCAAACATTCCAAAACAGCTGTTATTAGTGGTATAAGCCTCGGACGAATTGTATACAATTCAATAGAGAAGTCGATTTATATAGTGGTACTTGTTAGCGAAATCGTACGCGTTATTCAATAGATAACAATAGGAGTAAATCTGATCAGGTTAAAAGAATATTACGATCAACCTATTACTCGTGGGAACAAAAAATATCTCCTTACTCCTCGAACTCATATGTTCCCAAAAAAAGAACCCAAACAACCTGTAATTCCTTACTTCCTCCATATTACCTTCACGGAAACATCTGATATAAGTTCATGGCTGCTCCTGTCGAAGCCATGCTACCTGCAAGCATGAAGCCGTCGACGAAGTCTACTTGACGCTACACCAACCCAGAATCACCCTGTGGGAACTATTCCGCAGAAGACATCGACAACGTACGGAAACATATCATGTTACCTGTGGACCAACCCGCTGCCCTAAACAATATGGCACGGGGCATCAGTGGTCAAAACACTATCAATCAAGAGGAGAACTTGTTATATCTCCTGGATAACAACGATATATAACACCAAGCGGACTCCATCTGGAAACGCACCTGGGAAAAATTCATTCAATTCGGTACAGCAAGCGCTGGTCTCACCCGAATGTTACCCATCATGCGACTAATCAAGCTCCTCGTAGATACGGTGATTCATGCATACAGCCAACACATTGTGTCTGCCTGGCCGATGTACCTCGTCGATGCAGGTGCAAGAAGAAAACCTCAACGGATGCAGAGACTGGTCAAGAACTTCATAAACTCGTGACGGCCCCTCCAGCCGAACCGAGGAGTCATACCAAGATCAACGCTGCAACACATGATGTCCACCTTAACATCTCCACTAGTCCAAAATACGACGAATCCTCCAAATCGCGATCCTTCCGTTGAGTTCACGCGAGAAGACATATTCAGGTACAAAAAGATCATCATGATTAATCATTTTTTAAATTACTTTTATTCTCATTATTTTGTTCTTCTAACCTTGTCAGGTAAAATAGGATTAAACAAGTAAATAAGTATCGATGCATAAAGGAAAAGGAAAACATGATGGATTTTAAAAAACAACAAAAAATCTACATATAACTATAATTTTAAAAAAAGGGAAAAAGAAACCTCATTGAAGATCTGTCTATATATACAGGGTGTCCCATTTTAATTTTACACCTGAATTTTCTCGAAAAATATTGCTCGGACGAAATATTGTGTGAAACAAAACTTCTAGGGATTGAAGGGGGACGTTTGAAAAAAAAATATTTGAGGAGCCAAAATTCAAAATGGCGGCGTTACAAAGGCTGACATGTTTTTTTCAAACGGAAACATAACTTTTTTTTATTGCCAAAAAATTTGTCAGCTGAAAACTAAAAACTTTTGTTGAAAAATTTTTTGATAAAGTTCATAGTTTTCATGTGAGAACATCATTTTCAATTATTTCAGATGTATCCAGGATTTGTGTGTGTGTGTGTGTGTTTTTCTACCCATCGTGATCAAAGTTCGTCAAGGATTTAAAGAAACACGTTTTTGGGCCTGAAAATGACACAAACGATATTAAAATGGAAAAAAACTATTTTTTATCGATTTTCCTCCAAAATTTTCTCATGATATCGTCCAAAATTGAAAACAAAAAAAAAAATATTCAACAAAAAAATTTGATTTTTTTTTGTTCAAGTGGTCATACATTCGAAAATACAACATTGAGCGGCTTGCCGTGAGACATTTAGTCTAATTGTCCCTACCACCGGCATTTGCGTTAGCCAAAGCGTAGGAGGTAGGGACACACACACACACACACACACACACACACACACATCCTGGATACATCTGAAATAATTGAAAATGATGTTCTCACTGGAAAACTATGAACTTTATTGAAAAAAAATTTCAACAAAAGTTTTTAGTTTTCCGCTAACAAATTTTTTGGCAATAAAAAAAAGTTATGTTTCCGTTTGAAAAAAACATGTCAGCCTTTGTAACGCCGCCATTTTGAATTTTGGCTCCTCAAATAAATTTTTTTCAAACGTCCCCCTTCAATCCCTAGAAGTTTTGTTCCACACAATAGTTCGTCCGAGCAATATTTTTCGAGAAAATTCAGGTGGAAGATTAAAATGAGACACCCTGTATAAGGGTGACAATTAAAATGTGGCCATGCTTTTTTTGAGGGCCTTGCGCGGAGATTTTGGGTCTGAAAAAAATATGATTTTGAAAGGTTTTTCGAGCCTTTTTCGAAAAAAAAATACGGCAGATTTTTGTCTTGAAAAATATACGCCAGGAGAAATAAGGCATTGCGAAGAAAAAACGCAAAATACATTCCGAGTACATGAGATTGAAGTTTGTTAAATTCCGAATACAATGCACCCCGGAAAACTTGACTTGCGCCCGCCATCATGGTGGAAAAAATTGTTAAAAATACGCCGTAAAGTGGCAATTTGCGTGAAACAAGCGATTTGAGTCAGACGCGATCGTGCAATCGGATGTCCTAGCTTGGTACGTTACAGCTGCAACTTCCGAATGTTCGGCTGTCACAAGAAGGTGGTTGAGAATCCCTTGACCCGCGAATGAGCTAAGGGATCTGAATTTGGACCCATCCGAGTCCATTGCAGAGAATATGGTCAATTTCGAAAAAGTTCGAAAATTCCATGTACTGCAAATAATATTTTGAATAATTTGGAATTCGTTTCCAGCTCTTGGACACATCATCTTGAAAAAAAAAACTTTAACACAGATTAGGGAAAATTTACAGACTTTTTCCTATTACGCGTATTATTTTTCCCACATTCATTACTGCGAGCATTGTGTGGGCGTGTGCGTGCATGAGGATGCACGAGTGCACACGCGCGTGTGCGTAATGTGGACATTTGCCAAGTTTCGAGCGCGCTCTGAACTCGGGTTCGGAGAGCACGCTACGCGGTTCGGTCCGAACGCATCGTCAAACGTCAAAACGCGTTATTTGACGTTTCGGATTAGTCAGCTGATACCATCTTGGATATGCAGATTAAGCGCACACACGTCGAACTGTCGTCGAAACGCCAAATTTGACGCGTGATTTGACGTTTCATCAATCGTCTGCTATTAATTTCTGACATCTTGGGCAAATGGGGAGCACGCGCGTTGAAGGTTTGCCGAAATGCACTGTTTGGCGCGTGATTTGATATTACGTGATATCGCCAGCCATGATTGTTTGTCATTTTGGATGTGCAGAATCGTGATTCGAGACGGCGAGCGATTATCTCTAGAGTTATTTAACATTTCGATTCGAATAAAAATCTACAGTACGTGTCTTTGTCTTTTTTTGCGTTCACAAGACGTAAATGAAAACACAACAACGTACTGGAAAAAGGTGTTTTTAATGATTAATTAAAAAGTACCGAACATTGGAACAAAAACAAGTTTGGTATTTTTTTCAGACAAGTTGATAAAGGTAAAAGCAATGGTGATGGTGGTAAAAGCAATGGTGATGGTGGTTCTGGGGAATTCGATACGCCACATGGACGACGATTATAAGCGCATTTATTAATAAAAATAAAAGCAATGATTGTGATGATTCTGGGGTACCCGATTGGACATGCCTGTTATGACGGCATCGAGTTCTTCTCTGCTTTTACCTTTCTTTCAGTCATATCGCAACGAATAATATGACGAAGATTTGGGGATGATAACAGGCGCATTTGTTAATAAACAAAGGTAAAAGCAATGATTGTGTCGATTCTGGGTGACCCAATTGGACAGGCCTGATATGACGGCATCGAGTTCTTCTCTGCTTTCACCTTTCTTTCTCTCATATCGCATCAAATACACTGACGACGATTTGAAGACGATTACACGCGCATTTGTTAATAAAAAAGATAAAAGCAATAATTGTGCTCATTCTGGGGGACCCGAATGGACATTACTAACATGACGGCATCGAATTCTTCTCTGCTTTTACCTTTATTTCTGTCATATTGCTTCAAATACAATGACGACGATTTGAGGATGATTTCAGGCGCATTTGTTAATAAAAAAAGGTAAAAGCAATGACTGTGATGAATCTGGGGAAGCCGAATGAATATTACTAATATGACGGCATCGAGTTCTTCTCTGCTTTTACCTTTGTTTCTGTCATATTCCTTCAAATACAATGACGACGATTTGATGATGATTTCAGGCGCATTTGTTAATAAAAAAGGTAAAAGCAATGATTGTGATGAATCTGGGGAACCCAAATGAATATTACTAATATGACGGCATCGAGTTCTTCACTGATTTTACCTTTGTTTCTGTCGTATTGCTTCAAATACATTGACGACAATTTGAGGATGATTTCAGGCGCCTTTGTTAATAAAAAAGGGTAAAAGCAATAATTGTGATGAATCTAGGGGACCCGACTGGGCATTGCTAATATGACGGCATCGAGTTCTTCTCTGCTTTTACCTTTATTTCTGTCATATTGGATCAAATAAAATGACGACGATTTAAGGATAATTTCAGGCGCATTTCTTAACAAACAAAGATAAAAGCAATGATTGTGAAAATTCTGGAAGACCCGAATGGACATTGCTAGTATGACGGCATCGAGTTCTTCTCTGCTTTTACCTTTATTTCTGTCGTATCGCATCAAAGACAACGACGAGGATTTGAGGATAATTACAGGCGCATTTGTTAATTAAAAAAAAGATAAAAGCAATAATTCTGCTCATTCTGGGGGACCCGAATGGATATTGCTAATATGACGACATCGAGTTCTTCTTTGCTTTTGCCTTTATTTCTGTCGTATCGCATCAAATAGAATGACGACGATTTGAGGATGATTACAGGCGCATTTGTTAATGAAAAAGATAAAAGCAATAATTGTGCTCATTCTGGGGGACCCGAATGGACATTGCTAATATGACGGCATCGAGTTCTTCTCTGCTTTTACCTGTATTTCTGTCATATCGCATCAAATACAATAACGAGGATTTAAGAATCATGACGGGCGCATTTCTTAATAAACACAGATATAAGCAATGATTGTCCCGATTCTGGGGGACCCGAATGAACATTACTAATATGACGGCGTCGAGTTCTTCTCTGCTTTTACCTTTATTTCTGTCGTATCGCATCAAATACAATGACGACGATTTGAGGATGATTACAGGCGCATTTGTTAATTAAAAAAATAAAAGCAATAATTGTGATCATTCTGGGGGACCCGAATGGACATTGCTAATATGACGGCTAATATGATATTTATTTCTGTCATATCGCATCAAATACAATAACGACGATTTAAGGATCATTATGGGCGCATTTCTTAATAAACAAAGATAAAAGCAATGTATGTATGTATGTTGTTTTATTTGTTCCCCGTAGGGTTACGAAGACCTTCCATTTCTCGTCCCTTTACAGTGCCATTTTTACAGGATTTACAACTCTTATACTACACTTAACGTAACTTAAACTAACAAAACACACCGCCGGGCTCTTACATGCTACGCCTTCTCTTTATCCTTAAACCTTAAATCCTTAAACCACCGCCGCCTCCCCCTCGCTCGCCCCTCGCCACGCTCGCCTCTCCCCTCTCTCCCTCGCCACGCTCCAACGCCTCCTCCCACCTTGTCATCTCTCTCCCCCTCCTCGTCTCCCCGACTTCCGTTTCCTCCTTTTATTCCATTCCTCTTTCATTCCATTCCCTATCCATATCCTCCTCCCCCGCCCTCCTCTCCTCTTCTCTTCTTTTCCTTTTTTCCTCCAGGGCCCTCATCCAGTCCTCTCCCGTTCCCTTTTCGTCCAGTATTTCCTTTATCCTTTCCCCTATTCCTCTTTCTACCTCCTCTCCTCCTCCACACCTATCCAGAACGTGCTCCCACGATTCCATCTCTTCCCCACAGCACCTACACGCCCGTTCCTCTTCCGTCTCCCAGTACCTCCCTTCCCTTATCTCATTTCCCATCCTAAACCTGGCTACTCTTCCGTACCTTCTCTCTCCCCACCCCGCCTTTAGGTATCCTGGTAACCCCTCCACTCTCACCTCCCTATACCATCTGTTATACTTAGATTCCGCTATTTTCTCTCCCCTCTCCCTTTCCTGTTCCCTTCTATCCTCCCTTTCCTTCCTTTCGTATCCCCCTTCTCCCTCGTCCTGCACGTATCCCTCCCTCTGCTCCCCCCCTCTCCTGAAATCTGTCCTTCCCCTTTCTTATTTTCCCCTCTCTCTTGCCCCTCTTCGCTCTCTCTCCCCTATCTCTTCCCCGCACCTCCTCGCCAGTTCGCTCCCCTCCCCCCTCCTCAGCTTTTCCTCAAAATTCCATGTCCTCCTACCTGCCCTTGTCCTTATCTTTACCCTCTTCGTCTCTTCTCTCACCATGTACCCCGGCGTCCTCCAGTCCAGTCCCAATGTCCATCTCAAATACCTCTCCTGCATTCCCTCCATTTTCTCCCTCTCCTCCCAGCCCCACACCTCCACCCCGTACCCCATCACCGTCCACACTAGCGTGTCGAACAGCCACCACCTTCTTAGCACGTCATTCCCAAACAGCCTTTTCCCGATGCCCCAAGCCTGCTTCATCACCCCCCCCCCCCCCCCCGCTTTCCTCACCCTATCCCTCACTTGCGCTTCCTGTCCCTCGTTCCTTTGGAAGACAAACCCCAGGTATTTGAATTCCCTCACCTCTTCCATCCCTTCCCCCTTCCATTTCCATTCCTTCTTCTTAAAGCGCCCTCCTCCTTTCCGAAACCTCATTATCTTTGTCTTCCCCACATTCACCTCCAACTTTTTCCCCTCAAAATATCTTTCCATCCTCTTAATCAAGTTCTCCATCTCCTCCTCCCTTTCTGCCAACACCACTATGTCGTCCGCGTACGCCAAGGAGTATATCTTTTCCCTCCCCACTTTCACGCCCCCCCCCGACTCCCCCTTACCTAATTCCTCTTCCAGGTCCGCCGTCAGGATGTTGAAAAGCAACGGGCTTAACGGGCACCCTTGTCTCACTCCCTTCTCTGTCCAGAAGCTCTCCCCCACTTCCCCCCCTATCCTTACCCTGCTCCTCGTTTCCCCATATATTTCCTCTATTCTGTCTCTCAAACCCTTCCTTATCCCTCTTTTCCTCAACGCCCTCCACAGTACCTTCCTGTCCACCGAGTCAAAAGCCGCCTTCAGATCCACAAACATTGCCACTAACTTCCCCTTTCTCCTCTCTATCTGTCGCCCGATCACATAATATAGCACATATATATTGTCCACCGTCCCCATCCCCTTCCTAAAGCCCGTCTGGTTGTGCGGCACTTTCCTCCCCGTTTCTACCTCCTCCTCCAGCCTCTTCGTTAAAATCCCCGCGTACAGTTCGTATAGGGAGGGCATCAGAGTCACCCCCCTATACTCCTCCACGCTCTTCCCCTCTCCTTTCTTGACAATCGGCACTATCAACCCCTCCTTCCATTCCTCCGGCCATCCCTCTCCTCTCCATATCCTCCTGCACACCTCCCCCGCCCACTCTTGTGCCTTCCTTCCCCCCCACTTCCATGCTTCGTTTGGTATATCATCCCCTCCCATTGCTTTCCCTTCCTTGCTCCTTTCCACCGCTTTCCTAACCTCTTCTTCCGTTATTTCCTCCTCTTCATCTGCCCTTCTTCCCTCCCCTTCCTCTCTCCTCCCTCTTTTCTCTTCCCCCCTCAGCAGCCTCATAAAGTAGTTCCTCCATTTCTCTGCCCCGATTTCCTCATTTACACTCTTTCTTACCTTCCTGCCCTTATTCACTATCTCCCATACCTTGTTTTCTGTTTTAGCCTCTGCTACCTCCCTTATCCATCTCTCCCTCTCCTCCTCCTTCTTTTTCTCGCATAATTC
Source organism: Ophion ellenae (assembly GCA_963210295.1). Taxonomy (NCBI): domain Eukaryota; kingdom Metazoa; phylum Arthropoda; class Insecta; order Hymenoptera; family Ichneumonidae; genus Ophion; species Ophion ellenae. Next base: position 13,005,571 of record OY723388.1, read on the forward strand.
CTTATATTCTCTCTTCCTTTCTCTGTAGCTCTCTTCTTTTCCCTCTCCGTCCCCCCTCCTCCACCTCCTTAACTCCCTTCTCACCCCCTCCTTCCTTTCCCTACATTCCTCATCCCACCACCCTTTCCTCCCTCTTCCCCTCTCATCATACCCTTTTTCATCATTCTCCTTCATCACTCCCCTCACCTTTCCCAGCATCTCCCTTACCCTTGCTTGCCCCTCCTCTTCCTCTACCTCCAATGCTTCGATTGCCCTTGCAAATTCCTCCTTTCTCCTCTCCGTCCATCTCCCTTTTCCCGCTGTTCTCCCCTTCTCCTTCTCCTTCCTTTTCTCCTTTCCTCTCCTCCTTACCTTTACTATCAGCGGGTGATGATCCGACTCTACCCTGTCTCCTACCCTTATACTCTCCACTCCTTCCTTTGCTCATCTATCCCCCATGACGTAGTCGATTACCGTCGCCCCCTCCCCCTGTATACGTGAACTCCCCCTCTTCGTCGCCCTCTATGTTCCCGTTAAAAATCTCCCATCCCATCTCCTCCACCAAGTTCACCAATTTCCTTCCTTCCGCGTTTATCCTCTCGTCTCTTGATCTTCTTCCCTCCTGTTCCTCCTCCTGCTCCCCTCTCCACTCTCCCGCCTTTCTCCCCGTCCTCGCGTTAAAGCCCCCCCCCCGCCAAACTCCTCCCTTCACCCCCTCTCTCCTCCATATATCCTTTCAGTTGCCTTATCTTTTCCTCCATATCTCCATTGACGTACACCGCCGTTATGGTCCATGCCTCCACCCCCGATTCCACCTTCACGCTCATTACTCCCTCTTCCTCCCTTCCCTCCCTCCTTCTTACCGGTTTCAATTCCTCTCTTACCCCCATTATCATCCCCCCTATTGCTCTCCCCTTCCTGTTCCTTTTCTTCGCCCACTGCTTATACCATACGTACCCCTTCGGTAGCCTCTGTCTTACCCTTTCCCATCCCTTCTCCTCTATCCACGTCTCCACTCACGCTATCACGTCCCACTTTTCTATCTCCTTCCAGAACTCCCTGTCCTTGTTTGTCAGTCCCGCTACGTTCCAGAATGTCACTGTCCAGCTCTTTTCCTTCCCCTCCTTGTTTCTCCCTCTCCCCTCCCCCCTTAAAGCCCTTTTTCTGAGTTTTTTCCCCTCCCTTCCTCCCCCTTCTTCCCCTTTCATCCTGCTTCTCTCCCTCTTCCCTCTCCTGCCCTCTTTCCCTTCCCCTCCAGTCTTTCAACTTTTCCTCCTCCTCATCCCAAAACCATGTGACTCCATCCACCGTTATCTTTCCGTGCGTTACCCTCACTCTCTTTCCTCTCTCCTCCTCCTCCTCCCCCACCTTTTCAGCCACCATTGCATCCTCCTCTCTTTCCACGTAAGGTCGTCCTCTATCCTCTCTTTCCTTCCCCTTAACTCTTTTTTCTTTTCCATAATTTCTCTCTTCCCTTCTACTTTTTCCATCCTTACCATCACCATCATCTCTCCTCCTTGCTCTGTCCTCTTCCCTATCTCTCTCACACTCTCTACCACCCCCTGTACCCCGATTTGCTGTAGCAATCTTTCTACTGCCCCCCTCACCGGTCCCTCCCTCCTTACTCCCCTTATTTTGCAGTTTCTTCTCCTTTCTTCTCTCTTATTTCTCTCCATCTTCTTCTCTATTTCCTTTACCCTCCTCCCTACCTGCCCACCACCACCCTCCTCTCGTTTTCTGCTCTCCTCTCCCCTCCTCCCCCCACTCTGTCGCTATGTTCTCCATCCGTACCCTTATTTCCTCTATCTTCTGCTCCTGCCTTTCAACCTTTTCCAGTCTTTTTTCCATCTCCTCCACTCTCCCCGCCATCTCCTCTCTCTCCACCCTCCAACTCTCCTCCGCCCGCCTCATCTCCTCCCTCATCTTTCCCAGCTCCTCTTTCACTTTCCTTCCCTGTTCCTTCACTTCCCCCATATCCCTTCTTGCCTCCTCTCTCATCGCTTTCATCATTTCCCTCAGGCTCTCGTCCTCCACCTCCCTGCACCGACCTCTGCACCTTCCTGCTCTTTTAGAACGCCGCACTCTCCTCCATCACTCCCCCCTCCACCCGCTCTCTTTTCCTTTTCCACAACTCACTGATGTCCCCTATACTTCCACACTTTTCCCTCGTCAGCCTCTCAGCATTCGTCTTCCTACCTTTCCTCCTCATCATCTCCTCCCCCTCTTTTCCCTCCTTTCTTCCACCCCCGTCCTCCTCCTCTCCTTTCCCCTCCCTGTGCCTCTCCCCTTCCTCCCTATCCGCCATGCTTCTGCTCTTTTACTCGCTTCTTTCCGCTCTCCTAATCCCTTCCTTACCTTCCCTGCCTTACCCACCTTGCTCTCTTCTTTACCTCTCCGCTCTCCTAATCCCTTCCTTACCTTCCCTGCCTTACCCACCTTGCTCTCTTCTTTACCTCACTGTCCCGCTCTTTCCCACCTTCTCGCGCCGCCTTCGCGTCCCGCGTAGCCTTCGCGTCGCGCGTCGCCACTGTCCCGTCTCCTCACCGGCCACTTTCCTCCTCCCCTTTCTCCTCCACCACACCGTCCCCTTTGCCCTGCTTCCTAACCTCCTTTTCCACCTGCCTAGAACCTTCCGTTCCTTTCTATTCCTTGTTCCCCGACTCTTTTCTTTCCTTCTCCTCGCCACCTACTTTCGTCCCCTCCTTCCTTCGCACTTTCCCGTATTTTCCTGCTCCTTTTCCCTCCTTTTCACCACCTTCTCTATCACTCACTCGCTCGCACGTCCGTCCCCACTCACTCCGGAAACGGAAGTCGATAAAAGCAATGATTGTGCCGATTCTGGGGGACCCGAATGGACATTACTAATATGACGGCGTCGAGTTCTTCTCTACTTTTACCTTTATTTCTGTCATATTGCTTTAAATACAATGACGACAATTTGAGGATGATTTCAGGCGCATTTGTTAATAAAAAAAGGTAAAAGCAATGATTGTGATGAATCTGTGGGACCCGAATGTATATTACTAATATGACGGCATTGAGTTCTTCTCTGCCATTACCTTCATTTCTGTCATATTGCTTCAAATACAATGACGACGATTTGAGGATGATTTCAGGCGCATTTGTTAATAAAAAAAAAGGTAAAAGCAATGATTGTGATGAATCCAGGGGACCCGAATGGGCATTGCTAATATGACGGAATCGAGTTCTTCTCTGCTTTTACCTTTATTTCTTTCATATTGCATCAAATACAATGACGACCATTTAAGGATGTCTACAGGCGCATTTCTTAATAAACAAAGGTAAAAGCAATGATTGTGTTGATTTTGGGGAACCCAATTGGACATGCCTGATATGACGGCATCGAGTTCTTCTCTGCTTTCACCTCTAGTTCTGTCGTATCGCTTCAAATACAATGACGAGGATGTGGGGATGATTACAGGCGCATTTGTTAATAAACAAACGTAAAAGCAATGATTGTGATGATTCTGGGGGACCCGATTGAACATTGCTGATATGACGGCACCGAGTTCTTTTCTCCGTCCTGTCGAGTATGTCCTTAATTACGGTGCCTTTCCGATGATGTTAATAGGAGATGATTTCAACTCGTTGCCAGCCGTAAGCAAATATTTCAATAATTCGTCAAGAGAATCATGTTGTCGCAATTAATGACTCAATACGACCGATCGTCGATTAGACGACCGGCTGTCTGCCCCTAAAATCCCGCGAATTGAATTTTAAAAAAGTAGATTGTATTACCACGCGAGCGTCGAGATTCATATGCTGTAGAATAAAAAGTTTGGCTCATATCGTGTCTTGGAGAGGAGCAGAGCCGCGTAGCCACATTCTAAACATACATACATTTGAGCCCTCAATCACTTGATTTCATCTCATATTTCAGGAAATCCGTAGGAATCTACAATTTTCAGGTATTTGTTTACCATTTCGAGAAAATATCGTCCAACATTTGTGACAGTTAGTTCCGGGGAAGGTCGGGAACGGCGCACATCTCGAAATTTTCGGTGTGTACGTATGTACGTATACCTACGCACACACGAAGCCCGTCGAGGATTGCCGGACGCTAGCGATAATGTTGCCTCGCGGTAGATAGCTGTAGGTTGCACTAATTTTGTTTCACCGATGCGAGCAGAAGCTGCGTCTTAAGCTCATTTCATGTTGGAGACGTTAACAAGCGAAAAACGTTTTACCGATACACATGTGTCACTGTCAATTATGGCTTCGGACGCTACGACGTATATCGCGACCAAACCGACTAAATTTCACAAAAACATTATTTCGAACGATGAAATGTTGGGGAGGATTATCGTGAATATTAGTGAAGAGGAAGGAACTGATGGGACAGGAATTTCGGCCGCAACATTGAGGAAAATTTGTTCGGAGGTATTCGTCGTGTTACCCAGCCCGAACCGTCGCAATTATATTCGGAATTTCATCGACCGATGAAATCTATTTGGCAATCGTTTAGCGATTGCCAAATACGTCAAAATGCACGCGATCCATAGAGAAGTTTCGGAATCTTCTAAATTGTAAGTAAATTTACGATAACATGTTTAATCCTCTGTAGCGTCGTGTGACATTTCTTTCCCAAACCGATTCTCAGCCTATTGACATCTAAATATTCCTTCAAACCCATTTTGAGTCCATGAAACTGATGTGTAACAAACCAATGTATCGACTTATTTTAATACAAAACATGTTTTACAATTTTACTCAAGTATTTAAATATAAAGTAGTGATTGGTAACTTTTTTTCAGACACAGTTTCGAAGAAGTTGGCCGAGCAACGCGACGATTTATTTTAGACCGCAGCGAAACTGCCGTCATCCTGCCACGGTACTCATTTATGAATATTTTTGAGCGGCCATTTACTATGCTAACATAATTAAAGATTTTTAAACGTTATTGTTCTTTGCACTTTTAGCCACACAGAGTCAGCTAACGGGACAAAAAATAGCCAGAGAAACCTGTCCAAAAGATAGGATAAGGGTCGATGCAGAAGAGGTAAATAAACAAACATCTTTTATAGCTCTTCAATGTATCTGCAATTTCGAATCATTTAGAAAATTTGTTAGGGAATTATTCTGTACCGTTCCCTCTCTACATTCTCTCAATCTCTAGAAATAGATTAATACCAGATTTTTCTTTAGTTCACAGGTTTTCCTCCATGCGGCCCCTCGCCAGCATTAAAGAAAATCCTACGATTCATCCAACGTCTACACAAATAAAAAATAAAAATAATATATAAATTTATTTTATATTTATATATTATATATAAATATATTTTATATTCATATATTACATATAAATATATTTTATATTTATATATTATATAAATATAAAATATATAATAAATACTAATAAAAAATAGACAGTGTACTTAAACAGTGTACATCTTTTTGGGGGAGGAGTACCATTCCTTTTTGACGCACCCGCGACGGAACTTCAACGCAGCCTCGGGTCACGTCGGTAAAACAAACTTAGTGCAAGCTACAGCCATGTAGCGCCAGGCTAAATTGTCGCTAGTGTTCGGCAAAGCCCCGACGGGCTCCGGTGTGAGTATTTACTACGTATATACGTACGCCGCAGAAAGTTCGAGATGTGCTCCGCGCTGGGATTCGCCGGAACTAAATGTCGCAAATGTCGGCCGATGTTTTCTCGAAATCGTAAACAAATACCTACAAATTATGGTTTCCCATGGATCTTCTAAAATATGTGACAGAATCAAATGGTTGAGATCTCAAAATACATGTTTTGCATATAGCTACACAGCTCTTCTCCCTTGCAAGTCGTGATATCAACCAACATTTTTACTTGACAGCATTTCCATCACGATGCTCGCTTGGTAATGCAATCTGTAATTTTTTTTCGATTTGAGAAATTTGGGGAGAAGACTGCTGGTCGTCTATCAATTTGACATTGTCTGGTCAAATTTCATGAAATTCTGAAGAGCCGTTGAAGAAATCCATGGAAAACTATCAACATGATCGGCCGACGCGGGGGGGAGGAGGAGTGTGTGCGGCTCCCTCGTAAGCGGATTCGATGGGACATTTTTGAGTTCACGGCACCATGCTTGTATCTACATCCATCTTACATTCGGAGATTTGGCGACCACATTGATCACGACGCTCGGAGGTTGTTTATAGGCGCATTCGTTAATTAGCGAACGTAGAAGTGATTATGTTAAAGTGATTCGGGGATTCGATAGGACATTACCGATATTATCGCATCAAGATTTTTTCTGCTTTTACCTCACTTTCGGTCATTTGGCATTAAAAACTATATTTACGATCGTAAAACAAGTACAGGCACATTTGTTAATTGACCAAGGTAAAAGCATGGATGGTGAAGCTTTAGGCGGATTCGGTGCGAGTTTCCGGATGAGACGGCACCGAAATTTTCTCTGCTTTCACCTTACCTTCGGTCATTTTGCGTCGAAATTGCTTACAACGCTCGGAGGACGATTACATCCGCATTTGTTAATTAACAAATGTAAAAGCAATGATGATGGAGCGTTTCGGAGGTTTGACGGGATATTCTCGAAATAACGGGTCGGCGATTCTCTCTGCATTCACCTTACCTTCGGTCATTTTGCAAAAAAATATAAAAACGGTCGTAAAATGACTACAGGGGCATTTTTTCATTAACCAAGGTAAAAGCAATGATGATGAAGAGATTCGGGGATGCGCTAGGCCATTCCGAATAAAAAGGCACCGAGATTCTCTCTGAATAAACCTTACCTTCGGTAATTTTGCATAAAAAAATATGAACGCGATCAGAAAATGAATACGCGCGCATTTGTTTATCGACCAAAATAAAAGCAATGCTGAAGCGTTTTTGAGATTCGATGGGACATTTCCTATATGATATCACCGAGATGCTCTCTGCTTTCACCTAACCTTCGGTCATTTTGCGTCCAAATTGATTATGACGATCGGAAAACGTTTACAGCCGCATTTGTTGAGAAACAAATGTAAAAGCAATGATGATGAAGCGGTTCGGCGGTTCGACGAGCCACTGCCGAAATCACGGCACCGAGATTCTCTCTCCTTTCACCTTACCTTCGGTCATTTCGCGGAAAAAAATATGAATGCGCTGGTAAAATGACGACAGGCGCCCTTGTTTATTAACCAAGTTACAATCAATGATGATGAAGGGGTTCGGGGGTTCGATAGGATATTCCCAAAATCACGGCTTCGAAATTCTCTCTGCTTTCACCTTATCTTCGGTCATTTTCGATCAAAACCAATAACGACCCTCTGAGGACGTGTGAAAGCGCCTTTGTTAATTATAAAAGACAAATGAAATAAGCCCGATGGTTCTCGGAGATTCGACGGGATATTCCCGATAAGACGGCACCGAGATTCTCTCTGCTTTCACCTTACCTTCGGTTATTTCGGATCTAAATTCATTATGACGCTCGCAGAATTTTTACAGCCGCATTTGTTAATTAACAAATGTAACAGCAATGATGATCAAGCGTATAGGAGGTTTGACGGGACATTACCGAAATCAAGGGACGGAGATTCTCTCTGCTTTTACCTTACCTCCGGTCATTTTCCGTTATAAAATGTGAACGCTGTGGTAAAATGACCACAGGCTCATTTGTTTATTAACCATGGTAAAATCAATGATGAAGACGCGATTCGAGTATTCGATGGAACATTCCTAATAATAAGGCACTAATATTCTTTCTGTTTTTACGTTACCTTTGGTCATTTGCGGTCGAAATCAATAACAACGCTCTGAGGATGTTTAAAGGTGCATTTGTTAATTATAAAAGACAAAAGAAATAATCGTGATGGTTCTCGAGGATTCGATTGGACATTCCCGATAAGACGACAACGAGATTCTCCCTGCTTTCACCTTACTTCGGTCATTTTGCGTCAAAATTGATCACGACGCTCGGAGGCCGTTTACAGTGGCATTTGTTAATTAACAAATGTAAAAGCAATGATGATGAAGCTGTTCAGAAATCACGTGGCGTAGATTATCTCTGCTTTAACCTTTCCTTCGGTCTTTTTAGGTAATAAAATATGAAAGCGGTGGTACAATGTCTACAGGCGCATTTATTTATTAACCAAGATAAAAGCAATGATGATGAAGCGTTTCGGGGGTTCGATGGGACATTCGGGAAATCGCGGCATCGAGATTCTTTATCCTTTCACCTAACCTTCGGTCATTTTGCGTAAAAAAATATGAACGCGGTGGTAAAATGACTACAGGCGCAATTATTTAATAACCAAGGTAAAAGCAATGATGATGAAGCGGTACGATAGGATATTCTCAAAAATCGCAGCTTCGAAATTATCTCTGCTTTCACGTTATCTTCGGTCATATTCGGTCAAAACCAATAACAACGCTCTGAGGATGTTTAAATGCGCATTTGTCAATTATAAAAGACAAAAAAAATAATCGTGATGGTTCTCGAGGATTCCATTGGACATTCCCGATAAGACGCAATAAGGTTCTCCCTCCATCGCCTTACGTTCGGTCCTTTTGCGTGAAAATTGATCACGACGCTCGGAGGACCTTTACAGACGCATTTGATGACGAACATCGACATAACCTCACAAATTTTCGAAATCCGTTTTCTCGGCGTCGATGAAGTTTACGGCGAAAAATCGAGCATCAGTCTTTGTAGAATTCATAGAGACAGAAATAGATGCTTGAATTTTACGATAAAAATGTTTCGTCCTTGAGAAATTGCGATTTTTAAATTTCGACTATCTCTCTCACACTCGTGTGTCACGTGGTACGTCATCATCATGTCCTTAATTAACAAATGTAAAAGCAGTGATGATGAAGCGTTTCGGAGGTTTGACGGGATATTCCCGAATTCACGTGACGTAGAATACCTCTGTTTTTACCTTACCTTCGGTCGTTTTCGGTAATAAAATATGAAAGCGGTGGTACAATGACTACAGGCGCATTTTTTTATTGAGCAAGGTTTTATTTAAAACCAAGGTTGTTTAATTAAAAGCAATGATGATGAAGCGTTTCGGGGGTTCGATGCGACATTCTCGACATCGCGACACCGAGATTCTTTCTGTCTTCACCTAACCTTCGGACATTTTGCATACAAAAATATGAAGGCGGTGGTAAAATGGATGCACGCGCAATCATTTATTAACCATGGTAAAATCAATGATGATGAAGCGATTCGGCGGTTCCATGAGATATTTCCAAAATCATGGCTTCGAAATTCTCTCTGCTTTCACCTTATCTTCGGTCATTTTCGATCAAAGTCAATAACGACGCTCTGAAAACGTGTTAAGGCGCCTTTGTTTATTATAAAAGACAGCTAAAATAATAGCGATGGTTCTCGGAGATTCGATGGTATATTCCCGATAAGACGGCACCGCGATTCTCTCTGCTTTCACCTTATGTTAGGTTATTTTGCGTCTAAATTGATTATGACGCTCGGAGAACGTTTACAGCCACATTTGTTAATTAACAAATGTAAAAGCAATGATGATGAAGCGTTTCGGAGGTTTGACGGGACATTCCCGAAATCATGGCACCGAGATTTTCTGTCATTTGCCGTAAAAAAATATGAACGCGGACGTAAAATGATTCGGGGATTGGCACCGAAATTCTCTCTGCTTTCACCATCCTTTCTGTCATTTTGGGTCAAAAACCATCACGACACTCGGAGTACGTTTACTTACCGTTTGTTTATCAGCCAAAGTAAAATTAACTATGATGAAGCGGTTCGGGCGTTCGATGGGACATTCCCGAAATTATGGCACTAAGATTCTCTCCCTTATCACCTTGCCTTCGGTCATTTCGCATAAAAAATATAAACGTGATGGTAAAATGAAAACAGACACATTTGTTTCGTACCCAAGATAAAAGTAAAGATGATTAAGCGGTTCGCGCGTTCGATGGAACATTCTCGAAATCACGTTTTCGAGATGTCTCTGCTTTCACCTTACGTTCGGTCATTTTGCGTAAAAAATATAAATGCGGTGGTAAAATGAGTACGGGCGTATTTGTTTATTAACTGCAGTACTACAGCAATGCTGATGACGTGTTTCGGGGTTTCGAATAGGACATTCCCGATAAGAAGGCACCCAGATTCTCTTGGTTTTTACCGCACTTTTCGCCATTTTTCGGCAACACGCGCCACGACGCTCGCAGGACGTTTACATGCACATTTAGTTTTTAACCAACGTAAAAGCAACGATGACGAAGCTCTTTGGAGGTTCGATGGGACATTCTTGCAATCACGGTTCCGAATTTCTATCTGCTTGTAACCCACCTTCCGTCATTTGCTTAAAAAAATATCAATGCGGTGGTAAATTGACTTCAGGCGCATTTGTTATCTAACAAAGGTGAGAGCGATGAAGCTGAAGCGTTTTTGGGCTTTGATGGGTCATTTCATATATCACGAAACCGAAATTCTCTCTACTTTGAGCGTTCCTTTGGTCATTCGGCGTAATAAAAATATGATCGCGCTGATAAAATGACTACAGGCGCATTTGTTAATGAACAAAGGTGACAGCAATGATGATGCGCATTTGTTTATTAACATAGGTAAAACATTGTTGCATAAAGGTAAAGCATTGGTACTTGTTGTATTCATACTCGTGGATAAGTACTCGGGTCTCATGTCCATGGTCTAAGTCAGTCACGTCGGGAAAACCGAGGTACTCTTACACTTGTACAACACATTTGCCATTTATGATTGAAGTTACGAAATTATTGAAAGACGAGGAAAGAAAGCGCGAAAGACACAACCTTTGTAATCGCTAATGCCTAATCATTTTTATATCTGAAATTGTATACCGAGCGTTGAAAGATGTATACAATATTTTCCTCACTTGAAGTTAAGTAGTTGAATTTGAACAGTATCCACAAAATTCTTAAAAGTCCAGTACACACCAAATTCATGCGATGTTCTGAATTTAAACAATACACGCAGAATACAAATGGAGTTCGTGAAAAAATAAAAAGGGCAAATGAAACAGATTCAAAGGCACACGATTGGGTATGAATCTCAGAATTTGTCATCAACCGCTTCAATATTGTGACAAGGCGCCAGGTGACGACGGTGATTCGAGGGGGATCCGCTCGTGATCATGCTCGAGCGCGGTCAAATCCTCGCAAGCCTTGACGGAGTCGATCTCTTCCATCACTTCACCAATGTACTAATGGGACAAACGCTCTCTTGTAGGACGTCAAGTGAACTTAGTAATTCAATTTAACCCAGGATACTTTCATGGCGGTTGGGTTCCACAGCATCGACGCGGTGCACCTGACCTTTTTCAAAAGATACATATGAGCGATTGAATTCAGAGATCACGCAAAGAACATTTTCCGATAATTGGAATTCGGAAGAGACAAGTGAAAAATAGACCGATTCGCAAAAACACTTGCAGATACACAAACCCAACCAAACTGATACAGCTAAACCAACCCAATATCACTTTTCAGGAGCGACTCTCTTTCCTTACGATGCCTTTAGAGGTTAGTCATCACCATACCCAAATATTGAATGGATTTTTTATATTTGAAATGCAAAAAAAAAGAAAGAAAAAAAAGAGGTTCCTTTTTACCGGAGCTCATCTCGTTAATAAATGTAATGAAGCAATATTCGTCCCGGATACTGAGGTCGATTACTTAATACCGTCCAGCAGTGTTGCAAGTTCGACGCAATACAATTCCCAGCAGGAATTGCCCATTTGTATGCCGGCTCGGCCAATGTGAACCTATCTACAATCGCGCTAAGAAAAGAATGCTCAAACGTTATCACTTTCAGATCTTCGTCTCTATTGGTTTTTTCCTTAGGTACACGCTTTTCACGTTTGTTACCTATTCTTTCCCATCATTATGACCGTTCTTTCCTCTACTGTTTACTCCTTTTTGTCTCCATCTTTCTCCCTGCTCCCCCCTGTTGCGGCCGCAGCCGACTTCCCCCTCTGTATTATATTCATCATGACATTTCTGTCATGGGTATAGGGAAACTGCGGAAAACCTATACCAATACAGCCGGTCATCGAGTTCGCCCCCTAGTCGTGGAACGAGTCTTATTTCGCCGCGAAATGCCGAAGAAAAACATTTCACGACGAAATGTACGCGACTGGGATTCGAACCCGGGACCTCCCGGTCCGCTGGTTTAGTAGATCTTCGGCTCTCTCCGTGCAGACTTTTTAGTAAACGAATCAATAGATTTTTCGGGTCTAAGGTACCATTTTTTCCCTCTTTATCGCAACTCGTGTAACCGTAAATAAAATAACAATTTCCTTGTCGCTCCGGAATCAAACTGGACCAACAATTTGGGTAAAAGACCGGCAAATGTAGGAGACGAGTGTATTGTCCGCAGGAATATCTAAGATGACTTGCATTATCGATACGTTCTTACGCACAGTTTCATATTTCGAAGTGGTATCTTAAAAACGAACATCAAATAGAATTGTTTGCAACTTTTAAGACTTCATTGCAATAATATAACTTCAGTGATATAACATCCATAACATAATTTTTATTTGAACTGAAATTTTTTACATACAATTTTCTATTTACAATGTTTTATATACAATTGTCCAGTTACTACTATTTAAACATTTTTATATAAAATTTCTATTTACTACTATTTACAAATTTTTATATACAATTTTCTATGTACAAAATATTTTAAGGATTTTAAGGCTTCCTGAAAGCAGAAAGGATTATCGCGTTGGGCTATCAGACAGTTTAAGATTATTCCAATTTAACTTTAAATGAACTATTTACAAACGAATCCCTATTCACTTAGCAGTTAATGGCCAAGCGCCAAAACATGAAACTCAGAAGATTTTTAGAGTACCTCAAAATACGGACATGACAGGATAAGAATGAGAGAAATGTGTAAGCCGGAATTCTCAATGACAAAAATGAGCAACTGAAGTTTTTTAACGAGTTAACAGATAACGGTAAGTACAAAGATTTTTAAATAATGTAATGCAGGAGTTTAAGAAATTGTACCCACAGATAATCGGCGAATAATGCAGGGACTTCAAGATTAGTACCGCTTCCACGTTGAGAACCTGAAAGAACTTCACGATCGAATGCTAAATCGAACCATCCGTAGTAGGACGGCTACGGCAAGACTATCATCGTTTTTAAGGAGCAGACGACATGGCTAAGATACCTGGCGAGGAGACGTGAAGAGCTTACACAAATATTGTAGTGTACCAGAACCAACATAATCTGTAACATATGGAAAATATGAAGCTATTAAACGAAAGAGAAAACTGGTCGGAAGTGAAGAAAAGCGGCAGAAGAAAGATACATTTTTTATGACAATACATTCTATGAATAAGCCACTTATTTCAAACGAAAATGGAACGTACCGCTCAACGCCGGTGCATCCTGTTTAGAGGGGGTACCACCTTTTCAACAAGTGCTCTATGTGGCCCCCTTCCTGATGGACGCACAGCTCCAGGCGTTTCGTTATGTTGGCCCTGGTGCGCTGCAACATTCGCGGCGTTATCGTGGCAAACGCAGCCCTAATGCGTTCCCGCATATCGTCCGCTGTCGTGGGCTCTGTCTTATAGACGAAGTCCTTGATCTTCCCCCACAAGAAAAAATCGAGCGGGGTCAGAACAGGAGATCTCGCCGGCCACGATACCGATCCACGTATTCCGATGATTCGATTCGGGAAACGTTCGCGAAGAATCCTTAACGAGGTTCTCGCCGTATGAGCAGGGTGACCATCTTGCTGCCACCACATCCTAAGCCGCAGATCCAGAGGAACATCTTCCAAAAGAACGGGCAAAACATTTTCCAACAAATCAGCGTACACTTCGCTATCCATATTCCCGTCGAAAAACCATGGGCCGATAATCCGGTCGTTCAGGATGCCCGCCCATACATTTACTCTCCACTGTTCTTGTCTCGGGATTTGAATGGTCCATCCAGGATTCTCTGGACTCCATTGTCGAAAATTTTGCCGGTTGATGATTCCCCGCTTCGTAAAGCCAGACTCATCAGTAAATAGGACGTTTCGAAAAAAATTGGGGTCATCTTGAAGTTGTCCGAGACCCCAGACGCAAAATTCCAGACGTCGTTCATGGTCCAGAATCGTAAGCTGTTGTACAGTCTGCGGCTTGTACGGGTAATTGACGCTCTTAACGATTTTTCGCACCGTTTCTCTATTCATATCTGTAGAACAAGAATGAAAGGAAGGATCGTTAAGAAAAAGTATAAGCTTACGAAGTATAGGCTTACGAGTGAGTGGAAACGAATGAAAATTAATTCAAAGAGGTAAAAATCGATGCTGGAAGGTAAAAATAATTTACACATTCGTAGGAGTGGGTACAAAGGAAGGAAGCTTTGTTCCAAGAGGTGCAAAGGTTTTACACTTTCGTACGGCAGGGTACAATAGAATGAAGATTCATTCGAAGAGGTACAAAAGGGAACAACGCATTCGCAGAAATGGGTGCAATTGAATAATGGTTTATTCGTAGAGGTACAAACGTTTCCCGGTAGATACAAGCGATTTAGACGTTCGTATGAGTGGGTGAAAATGAACGGAGATTTATTCGAAGATGTACAGAAGATTTCGAAGGGTACAAACGATTAACGCGTTCGTAGGAATGGGTGCAACTGAATGACCTATAACTTCAAGCGGTGCAAACGTTTTCCGGGAGATACAAATGATTGAGAGGTTCGTACAAGTCGGTGAAAATTAATGAAGGTTAATTCCAAGATGTACAAACGAATTACACGCCGGTACGAGTGGCTACAAAAGAATAGAGGGTTATACAAGAGGTGCAAACGTTTCCCGAACGATTTAGACGTACGACCTATTGAGACGTTCATAAGAGTATGTACAAACGAAATAATATTTTTTCCAACAGGTGAAAACGTTTCCTAGAGGGTAAAAACAATTAACACGTTTGTACGAGTGGGTGCCAACCAATAAAGTTTAATTTTAAGAAGTACAAAGGATTGACATGTTTGTACGATTGAGTATAAAGGAATGAAGGCTTATTCCAAGAGGTACAGATGATTATCTCTTTTATACGAATGAGTGCAAACGAATGAACTATTATTCCAAGAGGTACAACGGATTTATATGTTAGTACGAGTGGGTGCAAACGGATGAAAGTATATTCCAAGAGGTACAAATGTTTGCTAGACGCTACAAACGACTTAGACGTTCTTACGAGTGGATAAAATCGAACGAAGATGTATTCAAAGGGGTACAAACGGTTCCGGTAGGGTATGACTTACAATTCCCTACGAGTGCGTGAAAACGAATAGAGGTTCATCCCAAGAGGTATAACCGTTTCCCGGAACATAAAAACGATTTAGACGATCGTAGGAGTGGATGTAAACAGCTGAAAGTTAATTCCAGAATGTTTAAATATTTGTAGGGAAATACAAACGATTCAGACGTGTGCAAGAGTTCGTACAAAGCAATGAATATTTGTTTTAAGAGGTACGAACGATTCACACGTCTGTACAAGTGGGTGGAAATGGATGAAGGTTTATCCCAAGAGGTACAAACATTTTTCATAGGGTGCAAACGACTGACGCATTTGTACGAGTGCGGGCAAGTGCATAAAAATGTATTCCAAGGAGTACAAATGTTTGCTAGGAGCTTCGAACGATGAAAACATTCGTACGAATAACTACAAACGAATGAGAAACACAAACAAATTACGAACGGTGAAGACATTCGTACGAATGACTACAAACGAATGAATATTTATTTCAAGAGGTACAAACAAATTACACGTTCGAATGAGTGGGCGCAAACGAATGAAAGTTTATCCCAAGTTGTGTAAAAACATCCCGAAGGGTACAAACGGAAACGATTGGGACGTTTGTACCTTCTTGTACAAGTGGATGCAAACGACTGAAGGTCTATGCCAGGAGGTAAAATGCTTGATGGAAGGTACTAACTATTCAGAAGTGCATAAGAATGCGTAGAAACGGATGAATATTAATTTCAAGAGGTACATCGATTTACACGTCGGTACGAGTGTGATATGATCTTTTTGGGTTCTCAAGTCACCCATAAGGTAGGTTCCGGGACTTGAAAATGGACAACATTTTTTTTGCAAATTTTTTCGATCTCCTTTTAAGGAAAGTCGAAATACTAAATGTGTGATCGTTTCAGTCTGAGTGATATCATTTTCTGGGGTTTTCAAGTCACCCATTGATTTTATTTTTTACTTATTTATTTTATTTTTGGTCTTTTTATTTATTATTTATTTTCGGTCTGTCAAGCCATCCTTACGATAGGTTCCGCGACTCGAAAAATGTTTTTTTTTCGCTTGTTTTTTCGGCCTCTACCTTTGAAATGTCAAAAATGTAAATGTGTGATCCTCTCAATCTGGGGGATGTAAATTTTTTGGGTTTTCAAGACACCCTTAAGGTGGGTTCCGTGACCCGGAAATAGACCAATTTTTTTTTAGCCATTTCCTTTTGTCCTATATCACACATATCGAAAAAGTAAATGTGTGATCCCCTTGGACTGGGAGATATATTTTTTTGGTCTTTCAATCCCCCTTTAAGATAAGTTCAGGTACACGGAAAATGATCTTTTTATCTATGGTTTTCTCGGCCTCTTCTATTAAAATATCGAAAAAGTAAATGTGGGATCCTCTCATTCTGGGTGATATAATTTTGTTGGGTTTTCAAGTCACCCGTAAGGTAGGTTTCGGGACTCGAAAATAAACCAAATTTCCTTCTATGAATTTTCATTTTTCATGTATCTGACATATTGAAGAAGTAGATGTAAGCATTTCTTTGGAAATGCCAAAAAAGTAAATATGTGTTCCTCTCAATCTTGGTTATAACATGTTTTTGAATTTTTAAGTCACCCTTAAGATAGAATCCGGCACGCGAATATGAACCAAATTTTTGTTGAGAAAAAAATCCCCTTTATTCTAGGAGATAGTTTTATGGTATTTTAAGCTCCCCTTAAGTTAGGTTCCGGGACTCGAAAAGTGATCATTATTTTGCTTGTTTTCTCGGCCTCTTCTTTCAAAATGTCGAAAAAGTAAATATGTGATCCTCTCAATCTAGCTGATATGGATTTTTTGGGTAATCAAGTCACCCTTAAGGTACACGAAAATTGACCATCGTTTCTTGGCTCATTTTTTCCATATCCGATATTGGAATTTCGAAATAGTAAATTTGTGATCCTCTCAATCTGAGTGATATAAGTTTGTTGGGTTTTCAAATCACCCTTAAGGTAGGATCCGGGACTCGAAAATGGCACAATTTTTTTTTTAGATATTTCTTTCTGTCCTTCTCATAATGGGAACAGTAGATGTGCGATACCCTAGGTCTACAAGATATCTTTTCTTAGTCAATCAAGTCCCCCTTAAGATTAGGTATTTACAAAAAAATATATCTCCTACACTAGGTGATCACACATTTAATTCCCCGATATATCGGAAAAAAGAGATTTCTCAAACAAAATTTGATCCATTTTCGACTCCCGGACCCCAAATTAAGGGTGACGTGAAAAATAAAAAAAAGTATATCCCCCACACTGAGGGGATCAAACATTTACTATTCTGACATTTCAAATGGAGAGGCCGAAAAAACAAGAGAAAAAAAATTATCATTTTTCGAGACTCGGAATCCATCTTAAGGGGACTTGATAGACCAAAGAAATATATCTCCTAAACTAAGGGGGTCACACATTTAAATTCTGGATATATCAGAAAAAGGAAAGAAGGAAATTTCTCAAAAAAAATGTGGTCCATTTTAGACTCCCGGACCCTTCTTAAGGGTGACTTGAAAACACACAAAAATTCGGAGATTCCCACACACGAGATGTGAAAATAAGCTAAACAAATTTGATCTATTTTCGAGTACCTTAAGGGTGACGTGAGAACCCACAAAATTTATATCACCCAGATTGAGAGGATCACACATTTACTTTCTCGACAATTCCGAAGGAAAGGCCGAGAAAACAAGCAAAAATGAATTATCATCTTTCGAGTCCGGGAATTCATCTTAAGGGGGGTAGATAGACCAAAAAAATATATCTCCTAGACTGAGGGGATCAAACATTTACATTCGCGATATATCAGAAGAAGGACTGAAAGAAATGTCTCAAAAAAAATTTGTGCCATTTTCGAGTTCCGGATCCTACCTTAAGGGTGACTTGAAAACCAAAAAAAATTATATCACCCAGATTGAGAGAATCACAAATTAACTATTTCAACATTCCAAGAAAGGTTAATGGAAAAAAAGAGCCAAGAAAATATGGTCTATTTTCGAGTACCTTAAGGGTGATTTTATAACTCAACAAATTCTTATCAGCTATATTGAGAGGATCAAACTTTTACTTTTTCGACATTTCAAAAGAAGAGGCCGAGAGAACAAGCACCGAAAATTATTACTTTTCGAGTCCCGGAACCCAACTTAAGGGAGGCTTGAAAGGCCAAACATATATACCTCCTAGACTAAGGGGATCACACATTTACTATCTCGATATTTCAGAAGCAGGAAAAAAGCAAATCTCCCAAAAAAAATTTGGTTCATTTTCAAGTCCCGGATTCTACCTCAAGGGGGACTCTGGGACTCCTTGCAAGCCCCCATTAAGATGTATTTCGGGAGTAGAAAAATGATCATTTTTTTGCTTGTTTTCTCGGCCTCTTCTTTTAAAATGTTGAAAAAGTACATGTGCGACCCGCTCAATCTGGGTGTTAACATTTTTTTGGGTTTTCAAGTTACCCTTAAGGTAGAATCCGGGACTCAAAAATGAACCATTTTTTTAGACACTCGCTTTTTTACTTCTCCTGATATATCGCGAAAGTAGATTTTTGATCCCCTCAGTCTAGGAGATTTTTTTTTTGGTCGTTCAAGCCCATAATATTATCATTTTTTTGCATTTTTTCTCGGCCTCCTCTTTTAAGATGTCGGAAAATTAAATGAGTGATCCTTTCAAACAGTGTGATATAATGTTTTTGGGTATTCAAGTCACCCTTAAAGTAGGTTTCTGGACTGGAAAAATGATCATTTTTCTTGCTCGTTTTCTCGGCCTCTTCTTTTGAGATGTCGAAATAGTAAATCTTAGTTTAAAATTCCCTTGATTTTAGCATTTTTTTTTAAATTTAAAAACTTTTCAATTTTTTTTTAATTTTAATTTTTTAAAAATAAGATTTAAAAAAATGTTTAAAATTCTCTTGATTTTGAACTCGATTACCATTATTCGATTTTACATGTTTCTTGTGGCTGTCACATTACTCACCGAGGGTACGAGTCAGACCTCGAGCGCTCTGGATCGGATTTCTCGTTATCTCCTCCAGGACCTCTGCCGATCGTGCCGCAGTGACAGGGGCTGCTCGCGGTCTCCTCTGTCTTTTCAAGACGCCTGTATCTTCGATTGTTTCTGCGAGGCTGGAAAATAATTATTACGATATTATTATGATCAAATTATTTTGAAATCTTTCTTTGTTTTACTTACCGGCGAAAAGATTGGCGCGAGGGTACGGGGTCGCCGTATTCTTCCCGATATATCCGGACGGCGGCACTGTAATTATTTTCCGATCGCACCATGCACGCGTGCATTTTTGTCCGTTTTTTTTCGGCCATGTTTGTGATTTGTTTGACAGATAAATTGAGTCCGGGTAGCTACACAAATAAAAAGCGATCGACATCGATAGATCGATATTCGCAGAAAAACAGAAAACCATCGGCTAAGCAATTACGAGTTGGCTGATCGTAAAAGACAATACAGGGTGTCCGCGACTTAAAGCGTTCTGGGAAGAATTCACTCAGAATTTCAGCAGAGAATTTATATTTTCAAGAGAGCCTCAAGTTAGTGCCACAGTGGGAGTTTTCGATACAATATGGAAGAGAACAAATCAAAAGCGAACTTATATTTGAGGTTGTCACATCCGAAATTTCCCATCGAATCGTAGAGAACCATGACCATAATTACCCTTCTTTTTACATTAACATTTGCGCCTTTAAACTGCTTTAGAGCGTCTTAATGACTTTTAACGCAAAATTAGAGAAAATACGGTGAAAGCAGAGAGAATCTCGCTGCCCTCTTGTCAGGAATGTCCCATCGAATCCCTGAAATACTTCATCATCATTGAAGCATGCCGACTTTACTACCCGAAGTGTTCCTACGCGTTTACCGTAGCGTGCCACAAATTTATGACGTCAATAACTCTAACAATGCTGAAATGATGATTACAGGTGAATATGTTAATAAACAAAGATAAAAGCAATGATGGCGATGGTTCTTCGCATTTACCACACGATCAGGTCGTATTGAGTCATGAATTTCGACAAGTCGTCGTCATTGTATTTGATGCGATATGACAGAAATAAAGGTAAAAGCAGAAAAGAATTCGATGCCGTCATATTAGCAATGTCAATTCGGGTCCCCCACAATCAGGACAATCATTGCTTTTACCTTTTTTATTACCAAAGGCGCCTGAAATCATCCTCAAATTGTCGCCATTGTATTTGAAGCAATATGACAGAAATAAAGGTAAAAGCAGAGAAGAACTCGATGCCGTCATATTAGCAATATCCATTCGGGTCCTCCAGAATGAGCACAATTATTGCTTTTATCTTTTTTTATTTACAAATGCGCCTGTCATCACCCTCAAATCGTCGTGAATGTATTTGATGCAATACGTCAGAAATAAAGGCAAAAGCAGAGAAGAACTCGATGCCGTCATACTAGCAATGTCCATTCGGGTCTTCCAGAATTTGCACCATCATTGCTTTTATCTTTGTTTGTTAAGAAATGCGCCTGTAATCATCCTTAAATCGTCGTCATTTTATTTGATCCAATATGACAGAAATAAAGGTAAAAGCAGAGAAGAACTCGATGCCGTCATATTAGCAATGTCCATTCGAGCCCCCCAGAATGAGCACAATTATTGCTTTTATCTTTTTTATTAACAAATGCGCCTGTAATCATCCTCAAATCGTCATCATTGTATTTCATGCGATACGGCAGAAACAAAGGTAAAAGCAGAGAAGAACTCGATGCCGTCATATTTGCAATGTCCATTCGGGTCCCCCGAATGAGCACAATTATTGCGTTTATCTTTTTTTATTAACAAATGCGCCTGTAATCATCCTCAAATCCTCGACGTTGTATTTGATGCGATACGACAATAATAATGGTAAAAGCAGAGAAGAACTCGATGCCGTCATACAAGCAATGTCCATTCGGGTCTTCCAGAATTTGGATAATCATTGCTTTTATCTTTGTTTGTTAAGAAATGCGCCTGTAATCATCCTCAAATCGTCGTCATTTTATTTGATCCAATAGGACAGAAATAAAGGTAAAAGCAGAGAAGAACTCGATGCCGTCATACTAGCAATGTCGATTCGGGTCTTCCAGAATTTGCACAATCATTGCTTTTATCTTTGTTTGTTAAGAAATGCGCCTGTAATCATCCTTAAATCGTCGTCATTTTATTTGATCCGATATGACAGAAATAAAGGTAAAAGCAGAGAAGAACTCGATGCCGTCATATTAGCAATGCCCAGTCGGGTCCCCTAGATTCATCACAATTATTGTTTTTACCTTTTTTTATTAACAAAGGAGCCTGAAATCATCCTCAAATTGTCGTCAATGTATTTGACGCAATATGACAGAAACAAAGGTGAAAGCAGAGAAGAACTCGATGCCCCCATATTAGTAATGTTCATTCGGGTTCCCCAGATTCATCACAGTCATTGCTTTTACCTTTTTTTATTAACAAATGCGCCTGTAATCATCCTCAAATCGTCGTCATTGTATTTGAAGCAATATGACAGAAATAAAGGTAAAAGCAGAGAAGAACTCGATGCTGCCATATTAGCAATATCGATTCGGGTCCCCCAGAATGAGCACAATTATTGCTTTTATCTTTTTTTTTATTAAAAAATGCGCCTGTAATCACCCTCAAATCGTCGTCATTGTATTTGATGCGATACGTCGGAAATAAAGGTAAAAGCAGAGAAGAACTCAATGCCGTCATACTAGCAATATCTATTCGGGTCTTCCAGAATTTGCACAATCATTGCTTTTATCTTGGTTTGTTAAGAAATGCGCCTGTAATCATCCTTGAATCGTCGTCATTTTATTTGATCCAATATGACAGAAATAAAGGTAAAAGCAGAGAAGAACTCGATGCCGTCATATTAGCAATGTCCATTCGAGTCCCCCAGAATGAGCACAATTATTGCTTTTATCTTTTTTATTAACAAATGCGCCTGTAATCATCCTCAAATCGTCATCATTGTATTTCATGCGATACGACAGAAACAAAGGTAAAAGCAGAGAAGAACTCGATGCCGTCATATTTGCAATATCCATTCGGGTCCCCCGAATGAGCACAATTATTGCTTTTATCTTTTTTTATTAACAAATGCGCCTGTAATCATCCTCAAATCCTCGACGTTGTATTTGATGCGATACGACAATAATAATGGTAAAAGCATAGAAGAACTCGATGCCGTCATACTAGCAATGTCCATTCGGGTCTTCCAGAATTTGGATAATCATTGCTTTTATCTTTGTTTGTTAAGAAATGCGCCTGTAATCATCCTCAAATCGTCGTCATTTTATTTGACCCAATAGGACAGAAATAAAGGTAAAAGCACAGAAGAACTCGATGCCGTCATACTAGCAATGTCGATTCGGGTCTTCCAGAATTTGCACAATCATTGCTTTTATCTTTGTTTGTTAAGAAATGCGCCTGTAATCATCCTTAAATCGTCGTCATTTTATTTGATCCAATATGACAGAAATAAAGGTAAAAGCAGAGAAGAACTCGATGCCGTCATATTAGCAATGCCCAGTCGGGTCCCCTAGATTCATCACAATTATTGCTTTTACCTTTTTTATTAACAAAGGAGCCTGAAATCATCCTCAAATTGTCGTCAATGTATTTGAAGCAATATGACAGAAACAAAGGTGAAAGCAGAGACGAACTCGATGCCCCCATATTAGTAATGTTCATTCGGGTTCCCCAGATTCATCACAGTCATTGCTTTTACCTTTTTTTATTAACAAATGCGCCTGAAATCATCCTCAAATCGTCGTCATTGTATTTGAAGCAATATGACAGAAATAAAGGTAAAAGCAGAGAAGAACTCGATGCTGCCATATTAGCAATATCGATTCGGGTCCCCCAGAATGAGCACAATTATTGCTTTTATCTTTTTTTATTAAAAAATGCGCCTGTAATCACCCTCAAATCGTCGTCATTGTATTTGATGCGATACGTCAGAAATAAAGGTAAAAACAGAGAAGAACTCAATGCCGTCATACTAGCAATGTCTATTCGGGTCTTCCAGAATTTGTACAATCATTGCTTTTATCTATGTTTGTTAAGAAATGCGCCTGTAATCATCCTTAAATCGTCGTCATTTTATTTGATCCAATATGACAGAAATAAAGGTAAAAGCAGAGAATAACTCGATGCCATCATATTAGCAATGTTCATTCGGGTCCCCCAGAATGAGCACAATTATTGCTTTTATCTTTTTTATTAACCAATGCGCCTGTAATCATCCTCAAATCGTCGTCATTGTATTTGATGCGATACGACAGAAACAAAGGTAAAAGCAGAGAAGAACTCGATGCCGTCATATTTGCAATGTCCATTCGGGTCCCCCAGAATGAGCACAATTATTGCTCTTATCTTTTTTTATTAACAAATGCGCCTATAATCATCCTCAAATCCTCGTCGTTGTATTTGATGTGATACGACAAAAATAAAGGTAAAAGCAGAGAAGAACTCGATGTCGTCATACTAGCAATGTCCATTCGGGTCTTCCAGAATTTGCATAATCATTGCTTTTATCTTTGTTTGTTAAGAAATGCGCCTGTAATCATCCTTAAATCGTCGTAATTTTATTTGATCCAATATGACAGAAATAAAGGTAAAAGCAGAGAAAAACTCGATGCCGTCATACTAGCAATGTCCAGTCGGGTCTTCCAGAATTTGCACAATCATTGCTTTTATCTTTGTTTGTTAAGAAATGCGCCTGTAATCATCCTTAAATCGTCGTCATTTTATTTGATCCAATATGACAGAAATAAAGGTAAATGCAGAAAAGAACTTGATGCCGTCATATTAGCAATGCCCAGTCGGGTCCCCTAGATTCATCACAATTATTGCTTTTACCTTTTTTATTAACAAAGGCGCCTGAAATCATCCTCAAATTGTCGTCAATGTATTTGAAGCAATATGACAGAAACAAAGGTAAAAGCAGAGAAGAATTCGATGCCGTCATATTAGTAATAGTCATTCGGGTTCCCCAGATTCATCAGAGTCATTGCTTTTACCTTTTTTTTTTAACAAATGCGCCTGGAATCATCCTCAAATCGTCGTCAATGTATTTGAAGCAATAAAGGTAAAAGCAGAGAAGAACTCGATGCCGTCATGTTAGTAATGTCCATTCGGGTCCCCCAGAATGAGCACAATTATTGCTTTTATCTTTTTTTATTAACAATTGCGCCTGTAATCGTTTTCAAATCGTCGTCAGTGTATTTGATGCGATATGACAGAATGAAAGGTAAAAGCAGAGAAGAACTCGGTGCCGTCATATCAGGCCTGTCCAATTGGGTCCCCCAGAATCGACACAACCATGGTTTCAATATCATCAATCAATACCTTTGTTTATTAACAAATACGCCTGTTATCATCCCCAAATCTTCGTCATTTTATTCGAAGCGATATGACAGAAATAAAGGTAAAAGCAGAGAAGAACTCGATGCCGTGATATTAGCAATGCCCAGTCGGGTCCCCCAGATTCATCACAATTATTGCTTTTACCTTTTTTTATTAACAAATGCGCCTGAAATCATCATCAAATCGTCGTCATTGTATTTGAAGTAATATGACAGAAACAAAGGTACAAGCAGAGAAGAACTCGATGCCGTCATATTAGTAATATTCATTCGGGTTCCCCAGATTCATCGAAGTCATTTCTTTTACCTCTTTTTATTAACAAATGCGCCTGAAATCATCCTCAAATCGTCGTCATTGTATTTGAAGCAATATGACAGAAATAAAGGTAAAAGCAGAGAAGAACTCGATGTCGTCATGTTAGTAATGTCCATTCGGGTGTTTTAGAATTTGCACAATCATTGCTTTTATCTTTGTTTGTTAAGAAATGCGCCTGTAATCATCCTTAAATCGTCGTCAATTTATTTGATCCAATATGACAGAAATAAAGGTAAAAGCAGAGAAGAACTCGATGCCGTCATATTAGCAATGTCCATTCGGGTCCCCCAGAATGAGCACAATTATTGCTTTTATCTTTTTTTATTAACAAATGCGCCTTGAATCATCCTTAAATCGTCGTCATTTTATTTGATCCAATATGACAGAAATAAAGGTAAAAGCAGAGAAGAACTTGATGCCGTCATATTAGCAATGCCCAGTCGGGTCCCCTAGATTCATCACAATTATTGCTTTTACCTTTTTTTTATTAACAAAGGCGCCTGAAATCATCCTCAAATTGTCGTCAATGTATTTGAAGCAATATGACAGAAACAAAGGTAAGAGCAGAGAAGAATTCGATGCCGTCATATTAGTAATAGTCATTCGGGTTCCCCAGATTCATCAGTCATTGCTCTTACCTTTTTTTATAACAAATGCGCCTGGAATCATCCTCAAATCGTCGTCATTGTATTTGAAGCAATATGACAGAAATAGAGGTAAAAGCAGAGAAGAACTCGATGTCGTCATGTTAGTAATGTCCATTCGGGTCTTCCAGAATTTGCATAATCATTGCTTTTATCTTTAATTGTTAAGAAATGCGCCTGTAATCATCCTCAAATCGTCGTCATTTTATTTGATCCAATAGGACAGAAATAAAGGTAAAAGCAGAGAAGAACTCGATGCCGTCATACTAGCAATGTCGATTCGGGTCTTCCAGAATTTGCACAATCATTGCTTTTATCTTTTTTATTAACCAATGCGCCTGTAATCATCCTCAAATCGTCGTCGTTGTATTTGATGCGATACGACAGAAACAAAGGTGAAAGCAGAGAAGAACTCGATGCCGTCATATTTGCAATGTCCATTCGGGTCCCCCAGAATGAGCACAATTATTGCTCTTATCTTTTTTTATTAACAAATGCGCCTATAATCATCCTCAAATCCTCGTCGTTGTATTTGATGTGATACGACAAAAATAAAGGTAAAAGCAGAGACGAACTCGATGTCGTCATACTAGCAATGTCCATTCGGGTCTTCCAGAATTTGCATAATCATTGCTTTTATCTTTGTTTGTTAAGAAATGCGCCTGTAATCATCCTTAAATCGTCGTCATTTTATTTGATCCAATATGACAGAAATAAAGGTAAAAGCAGAGAAAAACTCGATGCCGTCATACTAGCAATGTCCAGTCGGGTCTTCCAGAATTTGCACAATCATTGCTTTTATCTTTGTTTGTTAAGAAATGCGCCTGTAATCATCCTTAAATCGTCGTCATTTTATTTGATCCAATATGACAGAAATAAAGGTAAAAGCAGAGAATAACTCGATGCCATCATATTAGCAATGTTCATTCGGGTCCCCCAGAATGAGCACAATTATTGCTTTTATCTTTTTTATTAACCAATGCGCCTGTAATCATCCTCAAATCGTCGTCATTGTATTTGATGCGATACGACAGAAACAAAGGTAAAAGCAGAGAAAAACTCGATGCCGTCATATTTGCAATGTCCATTCGGGTCCCCCAGAATGAGCACAATTATTGCTCTTATCTTTTTTTATTAACAAATGCGCCTATAATCATCCTCAAATCCTCGTCGTTGTATTTGATGTGATACGACAAAAATAAAGGTAAAAGCAGAGAAGAACTCGATGTCGTCATACTAGCAATGTCCATTCGGGTCTTCCAGAATTTGCATAATCATTGCTTTTATCTTTGTTTGTTAAGAAATGCGCCTGTAATCATCCTTAAATCGTCGTAATTTTATTTGATCCAATATGACAGAAATAAAGGTAAAAGCAGAGAAAAACTCGATGCCGTCATACTAGCAATGTCCAGTCGGGTCTTCCAGAATTTGCACAATCATTGCTTTTATCTTTGTTTGTTAAGAAATGCGCCTGTAATCATCCTTAAATCGTCGTCATTTTATTTGATCCAATATGACAGAAATAAAGGTAAATGCAGAAAAGAACTTGATGCCGTCATATTAGCAATGCCCAGTCGGGTCCCCTAGATTCATCACAATTATTGCTTTTACCTTTTTTATTAACAAAGGCGCCTGAAATCATCCTCAAATTGTCGTCAATGTATTTGAAGCAATATGACAGAAACAAAGGTAAAAGCAGAGAAGAATTCGATGCCGTCATATTAGTAATAGTCATTCGGGTTCCCCAGATTCATCAGAGTCATTGCTTTTACCTTTTTTTTTTAACAAATGCGCCTGGAATCATCCTCAAATCGTCGTCAATGTATTTGAAGCAATAAAGGTAAAAGCAGAGAAGAACTCGATGCCGTCATGTTAGTAATGTCCATTCGGGTCCCCCAGAATGAGCACAATTATTGCTTTTATCTTTTTTTATTAACAATTGCGCCTGTAATCGTTTTCAAATCGTCGTCAGTGTATTTGATGCGATATGACAGAATGAAAGGTAAAAGCAGAGAAGAACTCGGTGCCGTCATATCAGGCCTGTCCAATTGGGTCCCCCAGAATCGACACAACCATGGTTTCAATATCATCAATCAATACCTTTGTTTATTAACAAATACGCCTGTTATCATCCCCAAATCTTCGTCATTTTATTCGAAGCGATATGACAGAAATAAAGGTAAAAGCAGAGAAGAACTCGATGCCGTGATATTAGCAATGCCCAGTCGGGTCCCCCAGATTCATCACAATTATTGCTTTTACCTTTTTTTATTAACAAATGCGCCTGAAATCATCATTAAATCGTCGTCATTGTATTTGAAGTAATATGACAGAAACAAAGGTACAAGCAGAGAAGAACTCGATGCCGTCATATTAGTAATATTCATTCGGGTTCCCCAGATTCATCGAAGTCATTTCTTTTACCTCTTTTTATTAACAAATGCGCCTGAAATCATCCTCAAATCGTCGTCATTGTATTTGAAGCAATATGACAGAAATAAAGGTAAAAGCAGAGAAGAACTCGATGTCGTCATGTTAGTAATGTCCATTCGGGTGTTTTAGAATTTGCACAATCATTGCTTTTATCTTTGTTTGTTAAGAAATGCGCCTGTAATCATCCTTAAATCGTCGTCAATTTATTTGATCCAATATGACAGAAATAAAGGTAAAAGCAGAGAAGAACTCGATGCCGTCATATTAGCAATGTCCATTCGGGTCCCCCAGAATGAGCACAATTATTGCTTTTATCTTTTTTTATTAACAAATGCGCCTGGAATCATCCTTAAATCGTCGTCATTTTATTTGATCCAATATGACAGAAATAAAGGTAAAAGCAGAGAAGAACTTGATGCCGTCATATTAGCAATGCCCAGTCGGGTCCCCTAGATTCATCACAATTATTGCTTTTACCTTTTTTTTATTAACAAAGGCGCCTGAAATCATCCTCAAATTGTCGTCAATGTATTTGAAGCAATATGACAGAAACAAAGGTAAGAGCAGAGAAGAATTCGATGCCGTCATATTAGTAATAGTCATTCGGGTTCCCCAGATTCATCAGTCATTGCTTTTACCTTTTTTTATAACAAATGCGCCTGGAATCATCCTCAAATCGTCGTCATTGTATTTGAAGCAATATGACAGAAATAGAGGTAAAAGCAGAGAAGAACTCGATGTCGTCATGTTAGTAATGTCCATTCGGGTCTTCCAGAATTTGCATAATCATTGCTTTTATCTTTGTTTGTTAAGAAATGCGCCTGTAATCATCCTCAAATCGTCGTCATTTTATTTGATCCAATAGGACAGAAATAAAGGTAAAAGCAGAGAAGAACTCGATGCCGTCATACTAGCAATGTCGATTCGGGTCTTCCAGAATTTACACAATCATTGCTTTTATCTTTGTTTGTTAAGAAATGCGCCTGTAATCATCCTTAAATCGTCGTCATTTTATTTGATCCATTATGACAGAAATAAAGGTAAAAGCAGAGAAGAACTCGATGCCGTCATATTAGCAATGCCCAGTCGGGTCCCCTAGATTCATCACAATTATTGCCTTTACCTTTTTTTATTAACAAAGGAGCCTGAAATCATCCTCAAATTGTCGTCAATGTATTTGAAGCAATATGACAGAAACAAAGGTGAAAGCAGAGAAGAACTCGATGCCCCCATATTAGTAATGTTCATTCGGGTTCCCCAGATTCATCACAGTCATTGCTTTTACCTTTTTTTATTAACAAATGCGCCTGAAATCATCCTCAAATCGTCGTCATTGTATTTGAAGCAATATGACAGAAATAAAGGTAAAAGCAGAGAAGAACTCGATGCTGCCATATTAGCAATATCGATTCGGGTCCCCCAGAATGAGCACAATTATTGCTTTTATCTTTTTTTATTAAAAAATGCGCCTGTAATCACCCTCAAATCGTCGTCATTGTATTTGATGCGATACGTCAGAAATAAAGGTAAAAACAGAGAAGAACTCAATGCCGTCATACTAGCAATGTCTATTCGGGTCTTCCAGAATTTGCACAATCATTGCTTTTATCTTTGTTTGTTAAGAAATGCGCCTGTAATCATCCTTAAATCGTCGTCATTTTATTTGATCCAATATGACAGAAATAAAGGTAAAAGCAGAGAATAACTCGATGCCATCATATTAGCAATGTTCATTCGGGTCCCCCAGAATGAGCACAATTATTGCTTTTATCTTTTTTATTAACCAATGCGCCTGTAATCATCCTCAAATCGTCGTCGTTGTATTTGATGCGATACGACAGAAACAAAGGTGAAAGCAGAGAAGAACTCGATGCCGTCATATTTGCAATGTCCATTCGGGTCCCCCAGAATGAGCACAATTATTGCTCTTATCTTTTTTTATTAACAAATGCGCCTATAATCATCCTCAAATCCTCGTCGTTGTATTTGATGTGATACGACAAAAATAAAGGTAAAAGCAGAGACGAACTCGATGTCGTCATACTAGCAATGTCCATTCGGGTCTTCCAGAATTTGCATAATCATTGCTTTTATCTTTGTTTGTTAAGAAATGCGCCTGTAATCATCCTTAAATCGTCGTCATTTTATTTGATCCAATATGACAGAAATAAAGGTAAAAGCAGAGAAAAACTCGATGCCGTCATACTAGCAATGTCCAGTCGGGTCTTCCAGAATTTGCACAATCATTGCTTTTATCTTTGTTTGTTAAGAAATGCGCCTGTAATCATCCTTAAATCGTCGTCATTTTATTTGATCCAATATGACAGAAATAAAGGTAAATGCAGAAAAGAACTTGATGCCGTCATATTAGCAATGCCCAGTCGGGTCCCCTAGATTCATCACAATTATTGCTTTTACCTTTTTTATTAACAAAGGCGCCTGAAATCATCCTCAAATTGTCGTCAATGTATTTGAAGCAATATGACAGAAACAAAGGTAAAAGCAGAGAAGAATTCGATGCCGTCATATTAGTAATAGTCATTCGGGTTCCCCAGATTCATCAGAGTCATTGCTTTTACCTTTTTTTTTTAAACAAATGCGCCTGGATTCATCCTCAAATCGTCGTCAATGTATTTGAAGCAATAAAGGTAAAAGCAGAGAAGAACTCGATGCCGTCATGTTAGTAATGTCCATTCGGGTCCCCCAGAATGAGCACAATTATTGCTTTTATCTTTTTTTATTAACAATTGCGCCTGTAATCGTCTTCAAATCGTCGTCAGTGTATTTGATGCGATATGACAGAATGAAAGGTAAAAGCAGAGAAGAACTCGGTGCCGTCATATCAGGCCTGTCCAATTGGGTCCCCCAGAATCGACACAACCATGGTTTCAATATCATCAATCAATACCTTTGTTTATTAACAAATACGCCTGTTATCATCCCCAAATCTTCGTCATTTTATTCGAAGCGATATGACAGAAATAAAGGTAAAAGCAGAGAAGAACTCGATGCCGTGATATTAGCAATGCCCAGTCGGGTCCCCCAGATTCATCACAATTATTGCTTTTACCTTTTTTTATCAACAAATGCGCCTGAAATCATCATCAAATCGTCGTCATTGTATTTGAAGTAATATGACAGAAACAAAGGTACAAGCAGAGAAGAACTCGATGCCGTCATATTAGTAATATTCATTCGGGTTCCCCAGATTCATCGAAGTCATTTCTTTTACCTCTTTTTATTAACAAATGCGCCTGAAATCATCCTCAAATCGTCGTCATTGTATTTGAAGCAATATGACAGAAATAAAGGTAAAAGCAGAGAAGAACTCGATGTCGTCATGTTAGTAATGTCCATTCGGGTGTTTCAGAATTTGCACAATCATTGCTTTTATCTTTGTTTGTTAAGAAATGCGCCTGTAATCATCCTTAAATCGTCGTCATTTTATTTGATCCAATATGACAGAAATAAAGGTAAAAGCAGAGAAGAACTCGATGCCGTCATATTAGCAATGTCCATTCGAGTCCCCCAGAATGAGCACAATTATTGCTTTTATCTTTTTTATTAACAAATGCGCCTGGAATCATCCTTAAATCGTCGTCATTTTATTTGATCCAATATGACAGAAATAAAGGTAAAAGCAGAGAAGAACTTGATGCCGTCATATTAGCAATGCCCAGTCGGGTCCCCTAGATTCATCACAATTATTGCTTTGACCTTTTTTTTATTAACAAAGGCGCCTGAAATCATCCTCAAATTGTCGTCAATGTATTTGAAGCAATATGACAGAAACAAAGGTAAAAGCAGAGAAGAATTCGATGCCGTCATATTAGTAATAGTCATTCGGGTTCCCCAGATTCATCAGAGTCATTGCTTTTACCTTTTTTTATAACAAATGCGCCTGGAATCATCCTCAAATCGTCGTCATTGTATTTGAAGCAATATGACAGAAATAAAGGTAAAAGCAGAGAAGAACTCGATGTCGTCATGTTAGTAATGTCCATTCGGGTCTTCCAGAATTTGCATAATCATTGCTTTTATCTTTGTTTGTTAAGAAATGCGCCTGTAATCATCCTCAAATCGTCGTCATTTTATTTGATCCAATAGGACAGAAATAAAGGTAAAAGCAGAGAAGAACTCGATGCCGTCATACTAGCAATGTCGATTCGGGTCTTCCAGAATTTGCACAATCATTGCTTTTATCTTTGTTTGTTAAGAAATGCGCCTGTAATCATCCTTAAATCGTCGTCATTTTATTTGATCCAATATGACAGAAATAAAGGTAAATGCAGAAAAGAACTTGATGCCGTCATGCCCTTATTAGCAATGCCCAGTCGGGTCCCCTAGATTCATCACAATTATTGCTTTTACCTTTTTTTATTAACAAAGGCGCCTGAAATCATCCTCAAATTGTCGTCAATGTATTTGAAGCAATATGACAGAAACAAAGGTAAAAGCAGAGAAGAATTCGATGCCGTCGTATTAGTAATAGTCATTCGGGTTCCCCAGATTCATCAGAGTCATTGCTTTTACCTTTTTTTTTAACAAATGCGCCTGGAATCATCCTCAAATCGTCGTCAATGTATTTGAAGCAATAAAGGTAAAAGCAGAGAAGAACTCGATGCCGTCATGTTAGTAATGTCCATTCGGGTCCCCCAGAATGAGCACAATTATTGCTTTTATCTTTTTTTATTAACAATTGCGCCTGTAATCGTCTTCAAATCGTCGTCAGTGTATTTGATGCGATATGACAGAATGAAAGGTACAAGCAGAGAAGAACTCGGTGCCGTCAGTAGTGGTAATAGGCCGGTTCTAACCCCGGGATCTCAGGGGGGAGCGGGGCGGGGGAGTCGAGCGCGGGGAAGCCACGGTATGCATGGCGGCGGGGGGGGGGGGGGGGGTCCTGCATGCGGCAGCCGAGTGCGGTTCCGGCGCCGGGAAAGGGGAGGGGTGTTAGAGAGTGGGGAGGCTAGTTTTTGGTGACGATGTCTTCCCGGCGATAGCTGGACCCGCGGGCGAGCGGGGGAAGCCGCTGTCGACTCTGTGGGGGAGGGGGCATCGTAGAGTCGCGGGTCCTTGAAAACCCATAAAATCCGATAGTTTATTATCAACATTATAGATGTAAGCGGAGCATTTTTGTCTGACTATTCACAGGAGTTTATATATATAAAAAAAACAACTTAGACAAATGTGTGCATGTGTGTGTGTGTGTGTGTGTGTGGGAAACTTCCATTCATGGCTAGGAAAATTTTCGAGAGTGAGATAACGATAGTTCCCATATGAAGGGTTACCCTTCAAAGCCCATAAAATGCTTTATTTATTGCATGTAGCTGCAGCGTTATTCCACAACAAGTTTCAACCCGTCGAGGTTTCATTTCGAAATATAACGTCGAGATGTTCAGATGTGTGAGTATGTATGCAGTGCATCCGACCAAGCACCCCCTGGACTTGACCAGAAACGAGCTCGGAAAACACTCGTTTTTTTTCCCAAGACATATAGGGATAGCCCGAAAAATATTTTTCCCGAACGAAGAGCCATTTTTAATGATCTGCTGCGTTCGAAGCTGGTTGCACTTTGAACCAAGCAGTCAGTCAGTTAACATATCCCTCTGGGAAGACTTTTCAACTCGATAATATGGAGAACAGCATTGAACCATCAGAAGAAATCTTGCACAACCAAGCCACGCTCTTGAGTTCGATTGACGACTTTGCTGTATGGGAGCAACAGATCGTCGAGTTCATCGAAGTACTGAAAACGCAAAGCCGAATTAAGCGCCAACGATTATCAACTAAACATCAATAGTCATTGATAGGCCAAATACCGCATACCGGATTGAAGTATTCCATGTACAGGCATTCTATATGCATGGGTGCAGGACACAGCGGTGATGGGTTAATGTGGTGCGAACTCGACTTGAACGCGTGATGGTCTACACTTTAACCCCTGTTCGATGAATTTCAACAACGTGGAAGTGGTTGAGCTTTACGAAAAATACGTAATCTTACAATAAATGTAAATAAGTATAAATCAATACACGTTAAATGTTATATCTCATTGCCACGGGAAATAATGATTATGAGGGCTGCGATTAATGTGCAATCAAGAGATAATACACGTTTCGCATGGGTCACAGTCACAGCTGTATACCCAGCTGAACGAAACAGTAACCACGGATCTTCTTACATGCATTATTCAACGGTATTGAATCTATCAAATATTGGATTCCCAATAAATATAGGTCAAATTTTAAAAAAAATTGTGCTTCAAAAACAATTTATCCGTCAATATGTATACCATCAAAGAAGACATTGCTCCGATACGCGTGGCTCAACATATGAAGAAGAA
Source organism: Ophion ellenae (assembly GCA_963210295.1). NCBI lineage: Eukaryota > Metazoa > Arthropoda > Insecta > Hymenoptera > Ichneumonidae > Ophion > Ophion ellenae. The sequence goes on from OY723388.1 coordinate 13,039,916, forward strand.
AAGCATGTCAATTTGCTACAAGATACCGAGGATAACAATGTATGACATTTCACATAGATCAAGAACCTGCCAAGCCTTGTGAGCGCAGGACTAAACAGAGACAGCCATCAAATATATATATATATATATATATATATATATATATATATACCATCGGTGCGTGAAGTTAACATAATTACTATATCGTTATATGTGCTAGACGAATCAAACAACAATCCATTATTTCGCACGTATCGGCATTACTTTAGATCAAAGGATAAACTCACATGAGATCGATTGTGGAACACTAAAGCACTGCCACATCCGACAGACAATGAATACCAATAAGTGGCTCCAAATCATCAACTCCAGTCGGAAAGCACGACATTCGTTCATTTAAAATGCCTATTTGGAGTGTTTTTGACTAAAGATAGAGAGAAGATGAGAGTGTGCAAAGACTGATGAGAAGAACGTAGCAAAGGATATGTATCAATATCATGAAGTATTTAGTATTGATAACCACATGTGCTTTTCATATGACGAATCGCTATCATAGTATCAATCACAGCGCTGATTCCATATCATGGTTTGTGGCAGAACTGGAAAAACTAGTGCTGTGCATAAAATACCTTTTCAACGAAAATTAATGCTCATCATGAGGTAATTCTAATCCGTTCACGCTATGGCAATAATTGTGTATTCAATCATCATCAACCAATGGAGGTAGAAGTTGAATTACTCAAGATACAATGGCGTATGCCCCACATAATATTAGATGAGATCAATAAATTATCACTACTTCGAACATTGAAAAGTGGGCGATACTTGAATATGAGTTTTCGCTCCTGGGATCTATACGACTGTCCACCGCTTCAAAGCACAACGAAGCATTCATGGACCGTAAAAGCTGCCTCCCAACTAGAGAAACCAAAATATGTAATTGGTGCGGCGCAGCCTGGTAAAAAAAGCGAATCTATGGCAAAGGACATTATATTATTCACCGACTGCAAACTCACAAGTACTAAACTTTATCTCAAGTCAGCATTCTGTTCTAAAGATGACTCAAATTTGGACTTCAAAAAAGTTTCGGCATTTTGTTCAATATGTACTCTCGATTTCGTAAATATCATTATGACTGAAATAGTGATTGTTCTTTATTAACCATCGCCAAGTCTTAATGTAACTGCCCTCCCGCGGATGATGATTGGTCGCATCAAAACGAGCCTGTAAAAAATTGCTGCCGTAGATGTGTGAATAGAGTTGGAATGCAAAGAAGATTCACCTTCGAATACAGCTGCATATTGATTTAATCTTACACGATCGCGTTGTTGAATATTGTCCATTGACCGATATTATTCGTAAAATTGTATAGATCAGCAAAATTCCGAGAGATGCGAAGCATCATGGTTGATTCGCAATCGTCATGGTCTAAAGTGGACCTATGGAAACGTTCCATACAGCGTGACTGAAGGTCTAATAGCAGCTGCAGATGAAGGTTGAACGGAAGACGACATGTGTCCAATCGTATATGTTAAGGGTCGTGAAAAACGAAAATGGCTAGCTGATACACTAAATATGAAGAATGGGCTATTAATTGAGTCGTTGAATATAGACTTTGACGATATGGATGTCTCAAGTAAATTAGATGGAAGTTCTACTCTACGATGTGGAAAGCATACAAACAATTGTGCCTTACAAAATGTATTTAAACTCATTAAATGGTGGCTGAATCATAAAGATTCGCGCAAATAAAAGAAATGTAACATTATGTACTTATTATTCTTCTCACCCCGTACTCAGTTATGCCAGCGTAATCTGATATCGGATTGTGCAACTGAATACAATATTACTTTCGAATGTGAAACTCAATTTTTTGTATGGAATTTGATGCAAAATAAATTAATATAATCGCTTAACGATGATTGAATACATTCATCGGTATACGTTCGATAGATGTTCGTGAGCCGATTGTTGGAATTTTGCGAAGCATTTGAAAGTTTTCGACAGTCGTTCGTGAGGCGTTCCAGAGCCTTCCGAAGACATTCATGAGATGTTCGAAGACATTCAAGAGACGTTCGCAAACATTCATAACACGTTGAAAACATGTATGAGGGGTTCAAAGAGTATCAAAAGACTTTCTACGACGTTCATGAGACGTCTGAAGCGTTCGTGAGACGTTCAAGAGACTTTCGATGGCATTCATAATACGTTTGAAGACATTCATGAGGGGTTCGAAGACGCTTCAGAGACTTTCAAAGACATTCACGAAGGGTTCGAAGACGTTCAAGAGACTTTCGACGGCATTCATAATACGTTTGAAGACATTCATGAGGGGTTCGAAGACGCTTAAGAGACTTTCAAAGACATTCACAAGAGGTGCGAAGACGTTCATACATTTTCGAAGACATTCAAGAGATCTTTGACAATATTCATAATACGTTTGAAGACATCGACAAGGGGTTCGACGACGTTTTAGAGACTTTCAAAGACATTCACAAGGGGTTTGAAGACGTTCAAGAAACTTTCGAATACGTTCAAGAGACTTTCGACGACATTCATGATACGTTTGAATACATTCATGAGGGGTTCGAAGACACTTGAGAGACTTTCAAAGACATTCACAAGTGGTGCGAAGACGTTCAAACATTTTCGAAGACATTCAAGAGATCTTTGACAATATTCATAATATGTTTGAAGACATCGACAAAGGGTTCGACGACGTTTTAGAGACTTTCAAATACATTCACAAGGGGTTCGAAGACGTTCAAGAGACTTTCGACGACCTTCATAATACGTTTGAAGACATTCATAAGGGGTTCAAAGATGCTTAAGAGACTTTCAAAGACATTCACAAGAGGTGCGAAGACGTTCAGAGATTTTCGAACACATTCAAGAGATCTTTGACAATATTCATAATACGTTTGAAGAGATCGACGAGGGGTTCGGCGACGTTTTAGAGACTTTCGAAGACATTCACGAGGGGTCTGAAGACGTTCAAGAAACGTTCGAATACATTCTGGAGACTTTTGACGACATTCATAATATGTTTGAAGACATTCATGAGGGGTTCGAAGACGCTTGAGAGACTTTCAAAGACATTCACAAGAGGTGCGAAGACGTTCAGAGATTTTCGAAGACATTCAAGAGATCGTTGACAATATTCATAATACGTTTGAAGACTTCGACGAGGGGTTCGGCGACGTTTTAGAGACTTTCGAAGACATTCACGAGGGGTTTGAAGACGTTCAAGAAACGTTCGAATACGTTCTGGAGTTTTTTGACGTCATTCATAATACGTTTGAAGACATTCATGAGGGGTTCGAAGACGCTTGAGAGACTTTCAAAGACATTCACAAGAGGTGCGAAGACGTTCAGACATTTTCGAAGGCATTCAAGAGATCTTTGACAATATTCATAATATGTTTGAAGACATCGACAAGGGGTTCGACGACGTTTTAGAGACTTTCAAATACATTTACAAGGGGTTCGAAGACGTTCAAGAGACTTTCGACGGCCTTCATAATACGTTTGAAGACATTCATGAGGGGTTCAACGATGCTTAAGAGACTTTCAAAGACATTCACAAGAGGTGCGAAGACGATCAGAGATTTTCGAAGACATTCAAGAGATCTTTGACAATATTCATAATACGTTTGAAGAGATCGACGAGGGGTTCGGCGACGTTTTAGAGACTTTCGAAGACATTCACGAGGGGTCTGAAGACGTTCAAGAAACGTTCGAATACATTCTGGAGACATTTGACGACATTCATAATATGTTTGAAGACATTCATGAGAGGTTCGAAGACGCTTGAGAGACTTTCGAAGACATTCACAAGAGGTGCGAAGACGTTCAGAGATTTTCGAAGACATTCAAGAGATCGTTGACAATATTCATAATACGTTTTTGAAGACATCGACGAGGGGTTCGGCGACGTTTTAGAGACTTTCGAAGACATTCACGAGGGGTTTGAAGACGTTCAAGAAACGTTCGAATACGTTCTGGAGACTTTTGACGACATTCATAATACGTTTGAAGACATTCATGAGGGGTTCGAAGACGCTTGAGAGACTTTCAAAGACATTCACAAGAGGTGCGAAGACGTTCAGAGATTTTCGATGACATTCAAGAGATCTTTGACAATATTTATAATACGTTTGAAGACATCCATGAGGGGTTCAAAGACGCTTGAGTGACTTTCAGACATTCACGAGGGATTCGAAGACGTTCAAGGGACTTCCGACGACATTCATGATACGTTTGAATACATTCATGAGGGGTTCGAAGACGCTTGAGAGACTTTCAAAGACAGTCATGGGCGGTTTGAAGACGTTCAGAAATCTGCGACGACATGCATAATACGATCTTCGACGACATCCATAAACCGAAGACATTCATTACGTTTGAGTTTCGCTGGAATTGTTTGGGTTTGTTTGGGATTTTCACAGTTTTGGTCGAACGTGTTTGAGTTTGTTTGGGTGCTCACCCAAAATTTGGTCGAACGTGTTTGAGTTTGTTTGGGTGCTCACCCAAACACACCCAAACACGTTCTACGAAAACTGTGAAAATCCCAAACAAACCCAAACAATTCCAGCGAAACTCAAACGTAATGAATGTCTTCGGTTTATGGATGTCGTCGAAGATCGTATTATGCATGTCGTCGCAGATTTCTGAACGTCTTCAAACCGCCCATGAATGTCTTTGAAAGTCTCTCAAGCGTCTTCGAACCCCTCATGAATGTATTCAAACGTATCATGAATGTCGTCGGAAGTCCCTTGAACGTCTTCGAATCCCTCGTGAATGTCTGAAAGTCACTCAAGCGTCTTCGAACCCCTCATGGATGTCTTCAAACGTATTATAAATATTGTCAAAGATCTCTTGAATGTCATCGAAAATCTCTGAACGTCTTCGCACCTCTTGTGAATGTCTTTGAAAGTCTCTCAAGCGTCTTCGAACCCCTCATGAATGTCTTCAAACGTATTATGAATGTCGTCAAATGTCACCAGAACGTATTCGAACGTTTCTTGAACGTCTTCAAACCCCTCGTGAATGTCTTCGAAAGTCTCTAAAACGTCGCCGAACCCCTCGTCGATCTCTTCAACCGTATTATGAATAATGTCAAAGATCTCTTGAATGTCTTCGAAAATCTCTGAACGTCTTCGCACCTCTTGTGAATGTCTTTGAAAGTCTCTTAAGCATCGTTGAACCCCTCATGAATGTCTTTAAACGTATTATGAAGGCCGTCGAAAGTCTCTTGAACGTCTTCGAACCCCTTGTAAATGTATTTGAAAGTCTCTAAAACGTCGTCGAACCCCTTGTCGATGTCTTCAAACATATTATGAATATTGTCAAAGATCTCTTGAATGTCTTCGAAAATGTCTGAACGTCTTCGCACCTCTTGTGAATGTCTTTGAAAGTCTCTCAAGCGTCTTCGAACCCCTCATGAATGTCTTCAAACGTATTATGAATGTCGTCAAAAGTCTCCAGAACGTATTCGAACGTTTCTTGAACGTCTTCAAACCCCTCTTGAATGTCTTCGAAAGTCTCTAAAACGTCGCCGAACCCCTCGTCGATGTCTTCAAACGTATTACGAATATTGTCAACGATCCCTTGAATGTCTTCGAAAATCTCTGAACGTCTTCGCACCTCTTGTGAATGTCTTTGAAAGTCTCTCAAGCGTCTTCGAACCCCTCATGAATGTCTTCAAACATATTATGAATGTCGTCAAAAGTCTCCAGAATGTATTCGAACGTTTCTTGAACGTCTTCAGACCCCTCGTGAATGTCTTCGAAAGGCTCTAAAACGTCGCCGAACCCCTCGTCGATCTCTTCAAACGTATTATGAATATTGTCAAAGATCTCTTGAATATCTTCGAAAATCTCTGAACGTCTTCGCACCTCTTGTGAATGACTTTGAAAGTCTCTTAAGCATCTTTGAACCCCTCATGAATGTCTTCAAACGTATTATGAAGGCCGTCGAAAGTCTCTTGAACGTCTTCGAACCCCTTGTGAATGTATTTGAAAGTCTCTAAAACGTCGTCGAACCCTTTGTCGATGTCTTCATACATATTATGAATATTGTCAAAGATCTCTTGAATGTCTTCGAAAATGTTTGAACGTCTTCGCACCACTTGTGAATGTCTTTGAAAGTCTCTTAAGTATCTTCGAACCCCTCATAAATGTCCTCAAACGTATTATGAATGCCGTCCAAAGTCTCTTGAACGTCTTCAAACCCCCCCTCGTGAATGTCTTTGAAAGTCTCTCAAGTGTCTTCGAACCCCTCATGAATGTATTCAAACGTATCATGAATGTCGTCGAAAGTCTCTTGAACGTATTCGAAAGTCTCTTGAACGTATTCGAAAGTTTCTTGAACGTCTTCAAACCCCTTGTGAATGTCTTTGAAAGTCTCTAAAACGTCGTCGAACCCCTTGTCGATGTCTTCAAACGTATTATGAATATTGTCAAAGATCTCTTGAATGTCTTCGAAAATGTATGAACGTCTTCGCACCTCTTGTGAATGTCTTTGAAAGTCTCTTAAGCGTCTTCGAACCCCTCATGAATGTCTTCAAACGTATTATGAATGCCGTCGAAAGTCTCTTGAACGTCTTCGAACCCCTCGTGAATGTCTTTGAAAGTCTCTGAAGCGTCTTCGAACCCCTCATGAATGTCTTCAAACGTATTATGAATGCCATCGAAAGTCTCTTGAACGTCTCACGAACGCTTCAGACGTCTCATGAACGTCGTAGAAAGTCTTTTGATACTCTTTGAACCCCTCATACATGTTTTCAACGTGTTATGAATGTTTGCGAACGTCTCTTGAATGTCTTCGAACATCTCATGAATGTCTTCGGAAAGCTCTGGAACGCCTCACGAACGACTGTCGAAAACTTTCAAATGCTTCGCAAAATTCCAACAATCGGCTCACGAACATCTATCGAACGTATACCGATGAATGTATTCAATCATCGTTAAGCGATTATATTAATTTATTTTCCATCAAATTCCATACAAAAAATTGAGTTTCACATTCGAAAGTAATATTGTATTCAGTTGCACAATCCGATATCAGATTACGCTGGCATAACTGAGTACGGGGTGAGAAGAATAATACGTACATAATGTTACATTTCTTTTATTTGCACGAATCTTTATGATTCAGCCACCATTTAATGAGTTTAAATACATTTTGTAAGGCACAATTGTTTGTATGCTTTCCACATCGTAGAGTAGAACTTCCATCTAATTTACTTGAGACATCCATATTGTCAAAGTCTATATTCAACGACTCAATTAATAGCCCATTCTTCATATTTAGTGTATCAGCTAGCCATTTTCGTTTTTCACGACCCTTAACATATACGATTGGACACATGTCGTCTTCCGTTCACCCTTCAACTGCAGCTGTTATTAGACCTTCAGTCACGCTGTATGGAACGTTTCCATAGGTCCACTTTAGACCATGACGATTGCGAATCAACCATGATGCTTCGCATCTCTCGGAATTTTGCTGATCTATACAATTTTACGAATAATATCGGTCAATGGACAATATTCAACAACGCGATCGTGTAAGATTAAATCAATATGCAGCTGTATTCGAAGGTGCATCTTCTTTGCATTCGAACTCTATTCACACATCTACGGCAGCCATTTTTTACAGGCTCGTTTTGATGCGACCAATCATCATCCGCGGGAGGGCAGTTTCATTAAGACTTGGCGATGGTTAATAAAGAACAATCACTATTTCAGTCATAATGATATTTACGAAATCGAGAGTACATATTGAACAAAATGCCGAAACTTTTTTGAAGTCCAAATTTGAGTCATCTTCAGAACAGAATGCTGACTTGAGATAAAGTTTAGTACTTGTGAGTTTGCAGTCGGTGAATAATATAATGTCCTTTGCCATAGATTCTCTTTTTTTACCAGGCTGCGCCGCACCAATTACATATTTTGGTTTCTCTAGTTGGGAGGCAGCTTTTACGGTCCATGAATGCTTCGTTGTGCTTTGAAGCGGTGGACAGTCGTATAGATCCCAGGAGCGAAAACTCATATTCAAGTATGGCCCACTTTTCAATGTTCGAAGTAGTGATAATTTATTGATCTCATCTAATATTATGTGGGGCATACGCCATTGTATCTTGAGTAATTCAACTTCTACCTCCATTGGTTGATGATGATTGAATACACAATTATTGCCATAGCGTGAACGGATTAGAATTACCTCATGATGAGCATTAATTTTCGTTGAAAAGGTATTTTATGCACAGCACTAGTTTTTCCAGTTCTGCCACAAACCATGATATGGAATCAGTGCTGTGATTGATACTATGATAGCGATTCGTCATATGAAAAGCACATGTGGTTATCAATACTAAATACTTCATGATATTGATACATATCCTTTGCTACGTTCTTCTCATCAGTCTTTGCACACTCTCATCTTCTCTCTATCATTAGTCAAAAACACTCCAAATAGGCATTTTAAATGAACGAATGTCGTGCTTTCCGACTGGAGTTGATGATTTGGAGCCACTTATTGGTATTCATTGTCTGTCGGATGTGGCAGTGCTTTAGTGTTCCACAATCGATCTCATGTGAGTTTATCCTTTGATCTAAAGTAATGCCGATACATGCGAAATAATGGATTGTTGTTTGATTCGTCTAGCACATATAACGATATAGTAATTATGTTAACTTCACGCACCGATGGTATATATATATATATATATATATTTTTGATGGCTGTCTCTGTTTAGTCCTGCGCTCACAAGGCTTGGCAGGTTCTTGATCTATGTGAAATGTCATACATTGTTATCCTCGGTATCTTGTAGCAAATTGACATGCTTTTCTTCTTCATATGTTGAGCCACGCGTATCGGAGCAATGTCTTCTTTGATGGTATACATATTGACGGATAAATTGTTTTTGAAGCACATTTTTTTTTAATTTGACCTATATTTATTGGGAATCCAATATTCGATAGATTCAATACCGTTGAATAATGCATGTAAGAAGATCCGTGGTTACTGTTTCGTTCAGCTGGGTATACAGCTGTGACTGTGACCCATGCGAAACGTGTATTATCTCTTGATTGCACATTAATCGCAGCCCTCATAATCATTATTTCCCGTGGCAATGAGGTATAACATTTAACGTGTATTGATTTATACTTATTTACATTTATTGTAAGATTACGTATTTTTCGTAAAGCTCAACCACTTCCACGTTGTTGAAATTCATCGAACAGGGGTTAAAGTGTAGACCATCACGCGTTCAAGTCCAGTTCGCACCACATTAACCCATCACCGCTGTGTCCTGCACCCATGCATATAGAATGCCTGTACATGGAATACTTCAATCCGGTATGTGGTATTTGGCCTATCAATGACTATTGATGTTTAGTTGATAATCGTTGGCGCTTAATTCGGCTTTGCGTTTTCAGTACTTCGATGAACTCGACGATCTGTTGCTCCCATACAGCAAAGTCGTCAATCGAACTCAAGAGCGTGGCTTGGTTGTGCAAGATTTCTTCTGATGGTTCAATGCTGTTCTCCATATTATCGAGTTGAAAAGTCTTCCCAGAGAGATATGTTAACTGACTGACTGCTTGGTTCAAAGTGCAACCAGCTTCGAACGCAGCAGATCATTAAAAATGGCTCTTCGTTCGGGAAAAATATTTTTCGGGCTATCCCTATATGTCTTGGGAAAAAAAACGAGTGTTTTCCGAGCTCGTTTCTGGTCAAGTCCAGGGGGTGCTTGGTCGGATGCACTGCATACATACTCACACATCTGAACATCTCGACGTTATATTTCGAAATGAAACCTCGACGGGTTGAAACTTGTTGTGGAATACCGCTGCAGCTACATGCAATAAATAAAGCATTTTCTGGGCTTTGAAGGGTAACCCTTCATATGGGAACTATCGTTATCTCACTCTCGAAAATTTTCCTAGCCATGAATGGAAGTTTCCTACACACACACACACACACATGCACACATTTGTCTAAGTTGTTTTTTTTATATATATAAACTCCTGTGAATAGTCTAGACAAAAATGCTCCGCTTACATCTATAATGTTGATAATAAATTATCGGATTTTATGGGTTTTCAAGGACCCGCGACTCTATGATGCCCCCTCCCCCACAGAGTCGACAGCGGCTTCCCCCGCTCGCCCGCGGGTCCAGCTATCGCCGGGAAGACATCGTCACCAAAAACTAGCCTCCCCACTCTCTAACACCCCTCCCCTTTCCCGGCGCCGGAACCCCGCACTCGGCTGCCGCATGCAGGATCCCCCCCCCCCCCCTCCGCCATGCATACCCCGGCTTCCCCGCGCTCGACTCTCCCGCCCCGCTCCCCCCTGAGATCCCGGGGTTAGAACCGGCCTATTACCACTACTGCCGTCATATCAGGCCTGTCCAATTGGGTCCCCCAGAATCGACACAACCATGGTTTCAATGTCATCAATCAATACCTTTGTTTATTAACAAATACGCCTGTTATCATCCCCAAATCTTCGTCATTTTATTCGATGCGATATGACAGAAATAAAGGTAAAAGCAGAGAAGAACTCGATGCCGTGATATTAGCAATGCCCAGTCGGGTCCCCCAGATTCATCACAATTATTGCTTTTACCTTTTTTTTATTAACAAATGCGCCTGAAATCATCATCAAATCGTCGTCATTGTATCTGAAGTAATATGACAGAAACAAAGGTACAAGCAGAGAAGAACTCGATGCCGTCATATTGGTAATATTCATTCGGGTTCCCCAGATTCATCGACGTCATTTCTTTTACCTCTTTTTATTAACAAATGCGCCTGAAATCATCCTCAAATCGTCGTCATTGTATTTGAAGCAATATGACAGAAATAAAGGTAAAAGCAGAGAAGAACTCGATGTCGTCATGTTAGTAATGTCCATTCGGGTGTTTCAGAATTTGCACAATCATTGCTTTTATCTTTGTTTGTTAAGAAATGCGCCTGTAATCATCCTTAAATCGTCGTCATTTTATTTGATCCAATATGACAGAAATAAAGGTAAAAGCAGAGAAGAACTCGATGCCGTCATATTAGCAATGTCCATTCGGGTCCCCCAGAATGAGCACAATTATTGCTTTTATCTTTTTTTTATTAACAAAGGCGCCTGAAATCATCCTCAAATTTTCGTCAATGTATTTGAAGCAATATGACAGAAACAAAGGTAAAAGCAGAGAAGAATTCGATGCCGTCATATTAGTAATGCCCAGTCGGGTCCCCTAGATTCATCACAATTATTGCTTTTACCTTTTTTTTTATTAACAAAGGCGCCTGAAATCATCCTCAAATTGTCGTCAATGTATTTGAAGCAATATGACAGAAACAAAGGTAAAAGCAGAGAAGAATTCGATGCCGTCATATTAGTAATAGTCATTCGGGTTCCCCAGATTCATCAGAGTCATTGCTTTTACCTTTTTTTTATATCAAATGCGCCTGGAATCATCCTCAAATCGTCGTCATTGTATTTGAAGCAATATGACAGAAATAAAGGTAAAAGCAGAGAAGAACTCGATGCCGTCATGTTAGTAATGTCCATTCGGGTCCCCCAGAATGAGCACAATTATTGCTTTTATCTTTTTTTATTAACAAATGCGCCTGTAATCGTCTTCAAATCGTCGTCACTGTATTTGATGCGATATGACAGAAAGAAAGGTAAAAGCAGAGAAGAACTCGATGCCGTCATATTTGCAATGTCCATTCGGGTCCCCCAGAATGAGCACAATTATTGCTCTTATCTTTTTTTATTAACAAATGCGCCTATAATCATCCTCAAATCCTCGTCGTTTTATTTGATGTGATACGACAAAAATAAAGGTAAAAGCAGAGAAGAACTCGATGGCGTCATACTAGCAATGTACATTCGGGTCTTCCAGAATTTGCATAATCATTGCTTTTATCTTTGTTTGTTAAGAAATGCGCCTGTAATCATCCTTAAATCGTCGTCATTTTATTTGATCCAATATGACAGAAATAAAGGTAAAAGCAGAGAAGAACTCGATGCCGTCATAGTAGCAATGTCCATTCGGGTCTTCCAGAATTTGCACAATCATTGCTTTTATCTTTGTTCGTTAAGAAATGCGCCTGTAATCATCCTTAAATCGTCGTCATTTTATTTGATCCAATATGACAGAAATAAAGGTAAAAGCAGAGAAGAACTTGATGCCGTCATATTAGCAATGCCCAGTCGGGTCCCCTAGATTCATCACAATTATTGCTTTTACCTTTTTCTATTAAAAAAGGCGCCTGAAATCACCCTCAAATTGTCGTCAATGTATTTGAAGCAATATGACAGAAACAAAGGTAAAAGCAGAGAAGAATTCGATGCCGTCATATTAGTAATAGTTATTCGGGTTTCCAGATTCATCAGAGTCATTGCTTTTACCTTTTTTTATTAACAAACGCGCCTGGAATCATCCTCAAATCGTCGTCATTGTATTTGAAGCAATATGACAGAAATAAAGGTAAAAGCAGAGAAGAACTCGATGCCGTTATGTTAGTAATGTCCATTCGGGTCCCCCAGAATGAGCACAATTATTGCTTTTATCTTTTTTTTATTAACAAATGCGCCTGTAATCGTCTTCAAATCGTCGTCCGTATATTTGATGCGATATGACAGAAAGAAAGGTAAAAGCAGAGAAGAACTCGAGGCCGTCATATCAGGCCTGTCCAATTGGGTCCCCCAGAATCGACACAACCATTGCTTTTACCCTTGTTTATTAACAAATGCGCCTGTTATCATCCCTACATCTTCGTCATTTTATTCGATGCGATATGACAGAAATAAAGGTAAAATCAGAGAAGAACGCGATGCCGTGATATTAGCAATGCCCAGTCGGGTCCCCCAGATTCATCACAATTATTGCTTTTACCTTTTTTTTTATTAACAAATGCGCCTGAAATCATCATCAAATCGTCGTCATTGTATTTGAAGCAATATGACAGAAACAAAGGTAAAAGCAGAGAAGAACTCGATGCCGTCATATTAGTACTATTCATTCGGGTTCCCCAGATTCATCACAGTAATTTCTTTTACCTTTTTTTATTAACAAATGCGCCTAAAATCATCCTCAAATCGTCGTCATTGTATTTGAAGCAATATGACAGCAATAAAGGTAAAAGCAGAGAAGAACTTGATGCCGTCATATTAGCAATGTCCATTCGGGTCCCCCAGAATGAGCACAATTATTGCTTTTATCTTTTTTATTAACAAATGCGCCTGAAATCATCATCAAATCGTCGTCATTGTATTTGAAGTAATATGACAGAAACAAAGGTACAAGCAGAGAAGAACTCGATGCCGTCATATTGGTAATATTCATTCGGGTTCCCCAGATTCATCGAAGTCATTTCTTTTACCTCTTTTTATTAACAAATGCGCCTGAAATCATCCTCAAATCGTCGTCATTGTATTTGAAGCAATATGACAGAAATAAAGGTAAAAGCAGAGAAGAACTCGATGTCGTCATGTTAGTAATGTCCATTCGGGTGTTTCAGAATTTGCACAATCATTGCTTTTATCTTTGTTTGTTAAGAAATGCGCCTGTAATCATCCTTAAATCGTCGTCATTTTATTTGATCCAATATGACAGAAATAAAGGTAAAAGCAGAGAAGAACTCGATGCCGTCATATTAGCAATGTCCATTCGGGTCCCCCAGAATGAGCACAATTATTGCTTTTATCTTTTTTTTATTAACAAAGGCGCCTGAAATCATCCTCAAATTGTCGTCAATGTATTTGAAGCAATATGACAGAAACAAAGGTAAAAGCAGAGAAGAATTCGATGCCGTCATATTAGTAATGCCCAGTCGGGTCCCCTAGATTCATCACAATTATTGCTTTTACCTTTTTTTTTATTAACAAAGGCGCCTGAAATCATCCTCAAATTGTCGTCAATGTATTTGAAGCAATATGACAGAAACAAAGGTAAAAGCAGAGAAGAATTCGATGCCGTCATATTAGTAATAGTCATGCGGGTTCCCCAGATTCATCAGAGTCATTGCTTTTACCTTTTTTTTATATCAAATGCGCCTGGAATCATCCTCAAATCGTCGTCATTGTATTTGAAGCAATATGACAGAAATAAAGGTAAAAGCAGAGAAGAACTCGATGCCGTCATGTTAGTAATGTCCATTCGGGTCCCCCAGAATGAGCACAATTATTGCTTTTATTTGTTTTTATTAACAAATGCGCCTGTAATCGTCTTCAAATCGTCGTCACTGTATTTGATGCGATATGACAGAAAGAAAGGTAAAAGCAGAGAAGAACTCGATGCCGTCATATTTGCAATGTCCATTCGGGTCCCCCAGAATGAGCACAATTATTGCTCTTATCTTTTTTTATTAACAAATGCGCCTATAATCATCCTCAAATCCTCGTCGTTTTATTTGATGTGATACGACAAAAATAAAGGTAAAAGCAGAGAAGAACTCGATGGCGTCATACTAGCAATGTACATTCGGGTCTTCCAGAATTTGCATAATCATTGCTTTTATCTTTGTTTGTTAAGAAATGCGCCTGTAATCATCCTTAAATCGTCGTCATTTTATTTGATCCAATATGACAGAAATAAAGGTAAAAGCAGAGAAGAACTCGATGCCGTCATAGTAGCAATGTCCATTCGGGTCTTCCAGAATTTGCACAATCATTGCTTTTATCTTTGTTCGTTAAGAAATGCGCCTGTAATCATCCTTAAATCGTCGTCATTTTATTTGATCCAATATGACAGAAATAAAGGTAAAAGCAGAGAAGAACTTGATGCCGTCATATTAGCAATGCCCAGTCGGGTCCCCTAGATTCATCACAATTATTGCTTTTACCTTTTTCTATTAAAAAAGGCGCCTGAAATCACCCTCAAATTGTCGTCAATGTATTTGAAGCAATATGACAGAAACAAAGGTAAAAGCAGAGAAGAATTCGATGCCGTCATATTAGTAATAGTTATTCGGGTTTCCAGATTCATCAGAGTCATTGCTTTTACCTTTTTTTATTAACAAACGCGCCTGGAATCATCCTCAAATCGTCGTCATTGTATTTGAAGCAATATGACAGAAATAAAGGTAAAAGCAGAGAAGAACTCGATGCCGTTATGTTAGTAATGTCCATTCGGGTCCCCCAGAATGAGCACAATTATTGCTTTTATCTTTTTTTTATTAACAAATGCGCCTGTAATCGTCTTCAAATCGTCGTCCGTATATTTGATGCGATATGACAGAAAGAAAGGTAAAAGCAGAGAAGAACTCGAGGCCGTCATATCAGGCCTGTCCAATTGGGTCCCCCAGAATCGACACAACCATTGCTTTTACCCTTGTTTATTAACAAATGCGCCTGTTATCATCCCTACATCTTCGTCATTTTATTCGATGCGATATGACAGAAATAAAGGTAAAATCAGAGAAGAACGCGATGCCGTGATATTAGCAATGCCCAGTCGGGTCCCCCAGATTCATCACAATTATTGCTTTTACCTTTTTTTTTATTAACAAATGCGCCTGAAATCATCATCAAATCGTCGTCATTGTATTTGAAGCAATATGACAGAAACAAAGGTAAAAGCAGAGAAGAACTCGATGCCGTCATATTAGTACTATTCATTCGGGTTCCCCAGATTCATCACAGTAATTTCTTTTACCTTTTTTTATTAACAAATGCGCCTGAAATCATCCTCAAATCGTCGTCATTGTATTTGAAGCAATATGACAGCAATAAAGGTAAAAGCAGAGAAGAACTTGATGCCGTCATATTAGCAATGTCCATTCGGGTCCCCCAGAATGAGCACAATTATTGCTTTTATCTTTTTTATTAACAAATGCGCCTGAAATCATCATCAAATCGTCGTCATTGTATTTGAAGTAATATGACAGAAACAAAGGTACAAGCAGAGAAGAACTCGATGCCGTCATATTGGTAATATTCATTCGGGTTCCCCAGATTCATCGAAGTCATTTCTTTTACCTCTTTTTATTAACAAATGCGCCTGAAATCATCCTCAAATCGTCGTCATTGTATTTGAAGCAATATGACAGAAATAAAGGTAAAAGCAGAGAAGAACTCGATGTCGTCATGTTAGTAATGTCCATTCGGGTGTTTCAGAATTTGCACAATCATTGCTTTTATCTTTGTTTGTTAAGAAATGCGCCTGTAATCATCCTTAAATCGTCGTCATTTTATTTGATCCAATATGACAGAAATAAAGGTAAAAGCAGAGAAGAACTCGATGCCGTCATATTAGCAATGTCCATTCGGGTCCCCCAGAATGAGCACAATTATTGCTTTTATCTTTTTTTTATTAACAAAGGCGCCTGAAATCATCCTCAAATTGTCGTCAATGTATTTGAAGCAATATGACAGAAACAAAGGTAAAAGCAGAGAAGAATTCGATGCCGTCATATTAGTAATGCCCAGTCGGGTCCCCTAGATTCATCACAATTATTGCTTTTACCTTTTTTTTTATTAACAAAGGCGCCTGAAATCATCCTCAAATTGTCGTCAATGTATTTGAAGCAATATGACAGAAACAAAGGTAAAAGCAGAGAAGAATTCGATGCCGTCATATTAGTAATAGTCATTCGGGTTCCCCAGATTCATCAGAGTCATTGCTTTTACCTTTTTTTTATATCAAATGCGCCTGGAATCATCCTCAAATCGTCGTCATTGTATTTGAAGCAATATGACAGAAATAAAGGTAAAAGCAGAGAAGAACTCGATGCCGTCATGTTAGTAATGTCCATTCGGGTCCCCCAGAATGAGCACAATTATTGCTTTTATTTGTTTTTATTAACAAATGCGCCTGTAATCGTCTTCAAATCGTCGTCACTGTATTTGATGCGATATGACAGAAAGAAAGGTAAAAGCAGAGAAGAACTCGATGCCGTCATATTTGCAATGTCCATTCGGGTCCCCCAGAATGAGCACAATTATTGCTCTTATCTTTTTTTATTAACAAATGCGCCTATAATCATCCTCAAATCCTCGTCGTTTTATTTGATGTGATACGACAAAAATAAAGGTAAAAGCAGAGAAGAACTCGATGGCGTCATACTAGCAATGTACATTCGGGTCTTCCAGAATTTGCATAATCATTGCTTTTATCTTTGTTTGTTAAGAAATGCGCCTGTAATCATCCTTAAATCGTCGTCATTTTATTTGATCCAATATGACAGAAATAAAGGTAAAAGCAGAGAAGAACTCGATGCCGTCATAGTAGCAATGTCCATTCGGGTCTTCCAGAATTTGCACAATCATTGCTTTTATCTTTGTTCGTTAAGAAATGCGCCTGTAATCATCCTTAAATCGTCGTCATTTTATTTGATCCAATATGACAGAAATAAAGGTAAAAGCAGAGAAGAACTTGATGCCGTCATATTAGCAATGCCCAGTCGGGTCCCCTAGATTCATCACAATTATTGCTTTTACCTTTTTCTATTAACAAAGGCGCCTGAAATCACCCTCAAATTGTCGTCAATGTATTTGAAGCAATATGACAGAAACAAAGGTAAAAGCAGAGAAGAATTCGATGCCGTCATATTAGTAATAGTTATTCGGGTTCCCAGATTCATCAGAGTCATTGCTTTTACCTTTTTTTATTAACAAATGCGCCTGGAATCATCCTCAAATCGTCGTCATTGTATTTGAAGCAATATGACAGAAATAAAGGTAAAAGCAGAGAAGAACTCGATGCCGTTATGTTAGTAATGTCCATTCGGGTCCCCCAGAATGAGCACAATTATTGCTTTTATCTTTTTTTTATTAACAAATGCGCCTGTAATCGTCTTCAAATCGTCGTCCGTATATTTGATGCGATATGACAGAAAGAAAGGTAAAAGCAGAGAAGAACTCGAGGCCGTCATATCAGGCCTGTCCAATTGGGTCCCCCAGAATCGACACAACCATTGCTTTTACCCTTGTTTATTAACAAATGCGCCTGTTATCATCCCTACATCTTCGTCATTTTATTCGATGCGATATGACAGAAATAAAGGTAAAATCAGAGAAGAACGCGATGCCGTGATATTAGCAATGCCCAGTCGGGTCCCCCAGATTCATCACAATTATTGCTTTTACCTTTTTTTTATTAACAAATGCGCCTGAAATCATCATCAAATCGTCGTCATTGTATTTGAAGCAATATGACAGAAACAAAGGTAAAAGCAGAGAAGAACTCGATGCCGTCATATTAGTACTATTCATTCGGGTTCCCCAGATTCATCACAGTAATTTCTTTTACCTTTTTTTATTAACAAATGCGCCTGAAATCATCCTCAAATCGTCGTCATTGTATTTGAAGCAATATGACAGCAATAAAGGTAAAAGCAGAGAAGAACTTGATGCCGTCATATTAGCAATGTCCATTCGGGTCCCCCAGAATGAGCACAATTATTGCTTTTATCTTTTTTATTAACAAATGCGCCTGGAATCATTCTTAAATCGTCGTCATTTTATTTGATCCAATATGAAAGAAATAAAGGTAAAAGCAGAGAAGAACTTGATGCCGTCATATTAGCAATGCCCAGTCGGGTCCCCTAGATTCATCACAATTATTGCTTTTACCTTTTTTTTTTATTAACAAAGGCGCCTGAAATCATCCTCAAATTGTCGTCAATGTATTTGAAGCAATATGACAGAAACAAAGGTAAAAGCAGAGAAGAATTCGATGCCGTCATATTAGTACTAGTCATTCGGGTTCCCCAGATTCATCAGAGTCATTGCTTTTACCTTTTTTTATAACAAATGCGCCTGGAATCATCCTCAAATCGTCGTCATTGTATTTAAAGCAATATGACAGAAATAAAGGTAAAAGCAGAGAAGAACTCGATGGCGTCATACTAGCAATGTACATTCGGGTCCCCCAGAATGAGCACAATTATTGCTTTTATCTTTTTTTGTTAACAAATGCGCCTGTAATCGTCTTCAAATCGTCGTCCGTATATTTGATGCGATATGACAGATAGAAAGGTAAAAGCAGAGAAGAACTCGGTGCCGTCATATCAGGCCTGTCCAATTGGGTCCCCCAGAATCGACACAACCATTGCTTTTACCCTTGTTTATTAACAAATGCGCCTCTTATCATCCCCAAATCTTCGTCATTTTATTCGATGCGATATGACAGAAATAAAGGTAAAAGCAGAGAAGAACTCGATGCCGTGATATTAGCAATGCCCAGTCGGGTCCCCCGGATTCATCACAATTATTGCTTTTACCTTTTTTTATTAACAAATGCGCCTGAAATCATCATCAAATCGTCGTCATTGTATTTGAAGCAATATGACAGAAACAAAGGTGAAAGCAGAGAAGAACTCGATGCCGTCATATTAGTAATATTCATTCGGGTTCCCCAGATTCATCACAGTCATTTCTTTTCCTTTTTTTATCAACAAATGCGTCTGAAATCATCCTCAAATCGTCGTCATTGTATTTGAAGCAATATGACAGCAATAAAGGTAAAAGCAGAGAAGAACTCGATGCCGTCATGTTAGTAATGTCCATTCGGGTCCCCCAGAATGAGCACAATTATTGCTTTTACCTTTTTTCATTAACAAATGCGCCTGTAATGGTCTTCAAATCGTCGTCAGTGTATTTGATGCGATATGACCGAAAGAAACGTAAAAGCAGAGAAGAACTCGGTGCCGTCATATCAGGCCTGTCCAATTGGGTCCTCCAGAATCGACACAACCATTGCTTTTACCTTTGTTTATTAACAAATGCGCCTGTTATCATTCCCAAATCTTCGTCATTTAATTCGATGCGATATGACAGAAATAAAGGTAAAAGCAGAGAAGAACTCGATGCCGTGATATTAGCAATGCCCAGTCGGGTCCCCCAGATTCTTCGCAATTATTGCTTTTACCTTTTTTTATTAACAAATGCGCCTGAAATCATCATCAATTCGTCATCATTGTATTTGAAGCAATATGACAGAAACAAAGGTAAAAGCAGAGAAGAACTCGATGCCGTCATATTAGTACTATTCATTGGGGTTCCCCAGATTCATCAGTCATTTCTTTTACCTTTTTTTATTAACAAATGCGCCTGAAATCATCCTCAAATCGTCGTCATTGTATTTGAAGCAATATGACAGCAATAAAGGTAAAAGCATAGAAGAACTAGATGCCGTCATGTTAGTAATGTCCATTCGGGTCCCCTAGAATGAGCACAATTATTGCTTTTATCTTTTTTTATTAACAAATGCGCCTGTAATCGTCTTCAAATCGTCGTCAGTGTATTTGATGCGATATGACCGAAAGAAAGGTAAAAGCAGAGAAGAACTCGGTGCCGTCATATCAGGCCTGTCCAATTGGGTCCCCCAGAATCGACACAACCATTGCTTTTACCTTTGTTTATTAAGAAATTCGCCTGTTATCATTCCCAAATCTTCGTCATTTTATTCGATGCGATATGACAGAAATAAAGGTAAAAGCAGAGAAGAACTCGATGCCGTGATATTAGCAATGCCCAGTCGGGTCCCCCGGATTCATCACAATTATTGCTTTTACCTTTTTTTATTAACAAATGCGCCTGAAATCATCATCAAATCGTCGTCATTGTATTTGAAGCAATATGACAGAAACAAAGGTGAAAGCAGAGAAGAACTCGATGCCGTCATATTAGTAATATTCATTCGGGTTCCCCAGATTCATCACAGTCATTTCTTTTCCTTTTTTTATCAAAAAATGCGTCTGAAATCATCCTCAAATCGTCGTCATTGTATTTGAAGCAATATGACAGCAATAAAGGTAAAAGCAGAGAAGAACTCGATGCCGTCATGTTAGTAATGTCCATTCGGGTCCCCCAGAATGAGCACAATTATTGCTTTTACCTTTTTTCATTAACAAATGCGCCTGTAATGGTCTTCAAATCGTCGTCAGTGTATTTGATGCGATATGACCGAAAGAAAGGTAAAAGCAGAGAAGAACTCGGTGCCGTCATATCAGGCCTGTCCAATTGGGTCCTCCAGAATCGACACAACCATTGCTTTTACCTTTGTTTATTAACAAATGCGCCTGTTATCATTCCCAAATCTTCGTCATTTAATTCGATGCGATATGACAGAAATAAAGGTAAAAGCAGAGAAGAACTCGATGCCGTGATATTAGCAATGCCCAGTCGGGTCCCCCAGATTCTTCGCAATTATTGCTTTTACCTTTTTTTATTAACAAATGCGCCTGAAATCATCATCAATTCGTCATCATTGTATTTGAAGCAATATGACAGAAACAAAGGTAAAAGCAGAGAAGAACTCGATGCCGTCATATTAGTCATATTCATTCGGGTTCCCCAGATTCATCACACTCATTTCTTTTACCTTTTTTCATTAACAAATGCGCCTGAAATCATCCTCAAATCGTCGTCATTGTATTTGAAGCAATATGACAGAAATAAATGTAAAAGCAGAGAAGAACTCGATGCCGTCATGTTAGTAATGTCCATTCGGTTCCCCCAGAATGAGCACAATTATTGCTTTTATCTTTTTTTATTCACAAATGCGCCTGTAATCGTCTTCAAATCGTCGTCAGTGTATTTGATGCGATATGACAGAAAGAAAGGTAAAAGCAGAGAAGAACTCGGTGCCGTCATATCAGGCCTGTCCAATTGGGTCACCCAGAAACGACACAATCATTGCTTTTACCTTTGTTTATTAACAAATGCGCCTGTTATCATCCCCAAATCTTCGTCATTTTATTCGATGCGATATGACTGAAAGAAAGGTAAAAGTAGAGACGAACTCGATTCCGTCATATCAGGCATGTCCATTCGGGTACACCAGAATCATCACAATCATTGCTTTTATTTTTATTAATAAATGCGCTTATAATCGTCGACCTTTGTCAATCAACAAATGCGCTTGAAACCGTCCACCGAGCGTCTACCCTTTGACGCAAAATAACCGAAAGTAAGGTAAAAGCGAACATAAGCTCGGGACAGTCATATCGGGGATTTCCGAACCCATCCCCCAGAACCATAATCATCATTATGGAATTACTGGTTTACGCCTTCAGAACCATCGCAGACACGTATTAATTATTTATTGCGGAGGTAGAAATCGAATCGGCGCTCCAGGTAGAGGCATGGTCAACTTGTCTGAAAAAAATACCAAACTTGTTTTTGTTCCGATGTTCGGTTCTTTTCAATTAATCATTAAAAACACCTTTTTCCAGTACGTTGTTGTGTTTTCATATACGTCTTGTGAACGCAACAAAAGACAAAGACAGGTACTGTAGATTTTTATTCGAATCGAAATGTTAAATAACTCTAGAGATAATCGCTCGCCGTCTCGAATCATGATTCTGCACATCCAAAATGGCAAACAATCATGGCCGGCGATATCACGTCATATCAAATCACGCGCCAAACAGTGCATTTCGGCAAACCTTCAACGCGCGTGCTCCCTATTTGCCCAAGATGTCAGAAATTAATAGCAGACGATTGATGAAACGTCAAATCACGCGTCAAATTTGGCCTTTCGACAACAGTTCGACGTGTGTGCGCTAAATCTGCATATCCAATATGGTATCAGTTGACAATATCAGCTGACTAATCCGAAACGTCAAAAAACGCGCTTTGACGTTTGACGATGCGTTCGGACCGAACCGCGTAGCGTGCTCTCCAAACCCGAGTTCAGAGCGCGCTCGAAACGTGGCAAATGTCCACATTATGCACACGCGCGTGTGCACTCGTGCATCCTCATGCACGCACACGCTCACACAATGCTCGCCGTAATGAATGTGGGAAAAATAATACGCGTCATAGGAAAAAGTCTGTAAATTTTCCCTAATCCGTGTTAAAGTTTTTTTTCAAAATGATGTGTCCAAGAGCTGGAAACGAATTCCAAATTATTCAAAATATTATTTGCAGTACATGGAATTTTCGAACTTTTTCGAAATTGACCATATTCTCTGCAATGGACTCGGATGGGTACAAATTCAGATCCCTTAGCTCATTCGCGGGTCAAGGGATTCTCAACCACCTTCTTGTGACAGCCGAACATTCGGAAGTTGCAGCTGTGACGTATCAAGCTAGGACATCCCAAAGCACGATCGCGTCTGACTGAAATCGCTTGTTTAACGCAAATTGCCACTTTACGGCGTATTTTTAACCATTTTTCCACCATGATGGCGGGCGCAAATCAAGTTTTCCGGGGTGCATTGTATTCGGAATTTAAAAAACTTCAATCTCATGTGCTCGGAATGTATTTTGCGTTTTTTTCGCAATGCCTTATTTCTTCTGGCGAACATTTTTCAAGACAAAAATCTGCCGTATTTTTTTCGAAAAATGCTCGAAAAACCATTCAAAATCATATTTTTTTCAGACCCAAAATCTTCGCGCAAGGCCCTCAAAAAAAGCATGGCCACATTATAATTGTCACCCTGTGTATATATATATGTATATATATATATATATATATATATATATATATATATATATATATATATATATATATATATATATATATATATATATATATATATTGAGACGTACAGGTCCGTCTCATCAACGAATAACCCTACCACAATTTCAATGAGTTAACCGATTTCGGGAGACAGAAGAGTAGGGGAAAGAAAAACCGGTAAAATCAGGATAAGCACACTAATTGAATTAGAGGAATACAGAAGAGATGGGGAAAGAATAACCGGTCAAAACCGGATAAGCCTACTAATTGAATTAAGGAAGAAGAAACGGTAAAATCAGGATAACCCTCTAATCTAATTAAGGAAAGACGGAGAAGAAGGGGAAAGAAAAAGCTTGGCAAAGTACATTCCTTGTGGACAGGAAACGCTGAGAACACGGAACGTTGAGAAACAAGGGAAACAAGGACTCGCGCCTAAAAAGCATTAGAATGATCACTTCTTTCATTCCTCGTGGATCGGCTAGTACTGCTTGGCAAAGTACATCCCTAGTGGAAGGAAACGCTGAGAACACGGAACGTTGAGAAACAAGGAAAAAACGGAGTTGCGCCTAAAAGGCATTAGAAAGCTCTCTTCATTTTTTGGAAGACGTTCAGGACCAAAAAAAAAGAAGAATTGGAATAATCTTTTTTTAGTCGTAAGTGAGAAAATCTTGGAAAATGAAATAAAAATAAAAAGACAGATACGGAAAGTCGATAAATAAAGTGCGGAAATCAGTTATCGCAAACTAAGTAGAAAAATTATATTAGAAGAGCATAAAGGGCGAAGAGGTATTTTAAATCTGCGAGCGTCACGATACTCACGCAAAAACACAACAAATATACGCACACCTCCACCGATACAACGTAAATATTGAGCGAACCACCGAGATAGGGCGAGTAAGGGATGGGGAGAAATTATCGGCCCATGATAATCAATGCGCGTCGCGCCCGGAAGGTTTACCATCTGAGTAATTACGCGAACTGAACATTTACCGACGGAGAAAAACATTGCGGAAAAGTCCAAAAACAACACGAACAACACACTACACTTATACATGGCGTTATTTTTAGATTATATCGAGTCATAAAAAACTGAATAAATCGTTTTTGTTAAAAAATACCCAAAACACCTGAGTTTATATTAATTTCTTCCCTGTTCGAGTCCCGAACCTATACATTTATTTGTAACGAATTAAGACCCGTTACAATATATATTGAATAATATGCATATAAATTTTTCGAGTAAATACAAAAAAAAATTATGGATAAAAAGAAAAATAATAATCATATAAAGAGAGGAAAATGAAAAGAAAAACAAATATAAACCAAATTTTTCGCATATGGTTACATTCCAAGTTAAAAAAAAAAGAAAGAAAGAGAATAGAGAGAGCAGAAATCGCAATATAAAAAAGGAAGAAAAATATTGCACGCAGAAATAGGGAAACGAGCAAGAAAAATGTATCCAAAATCAAAAGGCAAACCCTTCTTGCAGCTTATTAATCTCAACAGTTAGGACGACAGAAGGGACTAACGAAAGAAAGGAAAATGCAGAATTCCACGTAACGCAATTTTCCGCAACCCCAGGAATTTATTACGAGGAAATCGTGCACACAATTCACGAAATGTGGAAACTCGTAATCCGCATGGATCTTCTGCCAAGAGCAAAAACAGGAAAGATTATTAGGGAAAAGCTGGAAAAACTATTAGAATTATGTCAAACGATGCCAGAGGACAAGCGATGTTCTCTCGTAACGAGCTCCCTCGAAACCATGAAAGGAAAAATAAATTCCGAAATGCAGTCCATTTACGATATAACTGGCACAAAAGGGAGAATACATGAAAGATGATAAATAGACGGATTAGGATCTATTATAAAATCGATAACGGGTAACTTAGATGCGAACGATGCTGCGAATATCGAACGGCAAATCACAGCAATAACGAAAAAACAAGAAACAACAGAAGATGCGTTAAAAGAAAATTTGCAAATCCAGCAAATTACACTGGAAATGTTCAATTGCACAACGAATCGCTTCGCGGCAAACGAAGAAACACTAGGCCGTTTAGTAAACAATTTACACCATGGAATAAAAAATCTCGTAATAGATATTTTAACACCCCAACAATTGGACGAGAAATTAAAAACTATTAGCGTAATAATCGAATTCTCATTAAACGATATACGTCAACTATCTAACTTTTTAGTAGGCTTGCCAAAAGGAATCGTTAATCCTACAATATTGCCGCCAAGACAACTGTACGCGTATCTAATAGAAGCATTACCAAATCTACCAAAAGGACTGAATTTTCCGACAAAAATACGCCCAGAAAAAAATAACGAATTACTGGAAATTTCTGAATTAGGTGCATATAGTATTCAAAATACCCTCACAGTTGTGATAAAAATTCCATTAATCAATAACAACGAGTTCAATGTGAATAAAGTCTATCCTCTACCCGTAAGAGTAGAAAAAGACACGTTCCGGTTCATAGAAACGACCGTAAAAAATGTTATAATTGATTGAGAGCGTCAAGAATATCTGCCATTCTCAGAAAACGAATTATCGAAATGTAAACGACGGAATTATCAATATTACTGTCATCCGAAAAATGCAAGACAAATAATACGATCAGGAGCGCCATGCGAACTATCGATATTTTTAGGAAAAAAACCCCGAAAAAGCGAATTGTACACATCGTTTAGTTAAATTAGAAAATTCTTTTGTCATTGCTCTGGAACAAGAAGGGCAAAGGATATATGTAGCCCCAGAGACAGTAGCCCTCACGATAAACTGTAAAAACTCTGCGGCAACTGATGCAACAATTACTGGAACAGGACTATTGGCTTTGGATGGAAAATGTTCCGTCACCTCCATAGATTTTAAGATTGAAAATTTGAAGGAAACTGTACACGAAAAATTCCTACAATTTTTACCACCATTCAATCTAGCTTTTCTGACTACAGAAAACGAAATACCTCAACCTTTAATATTGGAAAATATTCCACATACGATAATTAATGATCCATACGAAGTTAACAAAATTGGCGAACGAATCGAAATATTGAAAACAACATTAAACAAAAATTACGATCATATGACAACACAGAGTCACATCATAGGGAATTATGCCCTCAGCGGAATGATTCCCTTCGCAATGATTATATCATATTTCGGAACTAAAACGTTGCAACGGCGACGTTTAAATGCTACATCGCCGAACGACGACCTTGCTGACGTAGCTCCGGCCAGACCGCGAGCTGCCAAACGCAAGGCAACAGCCGACTCACAAAATCCGCGAGTCATATTTACGCGAAATGCACCTCGCACACGCACAACGTAAATGTATATAAAAAAAGAAAATCGAAATATTAAAAAAAAGGTATATATTATAATATTAGAAAGGCACTTGTACCCTTGTAATCTATTGTATTATTGTAAGCCGAGAGACAAACCTTGTCAAAGCTATGAAAAAAAAAAATTATTATATCGCCGAAATTGGGAATTCCGTCATCCCAAGGTGGAGGAATGTTGTGCCCTGAAAAAACAGGAATTTTCATACTGCTAACGCATAAAGTTCAAAGATCCCATGCGACGATATCGAGCCCGATATTCCGCTCGACTCAGCCGAAAAAACGCTGAATCGCAATCGAACGATTCGATCGTTCTCGAATGATTGATTGCGATAAACCGAGTTAACAATTAGTCGAAAGAATCAATCGAAAGGCAGTCTTCGGCCAGAAGCCGAGGAGGTCGGTCTCAAGGCATAAAAAAGAATTGTAATATTGTTGCCTAATTTTAAATAAAATATAAGTTGTTCACGTTGCAATATCCCGAGTTGGAGATTTACTTGGAACGGGAAAAGTCCCCACATACCCTCGCCCTCGAGCATTCGACAACCCACGGTGTCAACTTACTCGAGAGCGAAATTCCGTGCTCTCCGCGCATCGTCAGAAGCCGGGGCACAACAGAGCGCGCAATCTTGATTTCTATAGAATTAGTTCAAATTTTAACCAGACATTGTTCATAACATTATGCATTTTTGAGTGAAATTTTAAGAACAGTCGACTACTTAGATTGGGAGTTAAGGGGGGATTGTCTTTTTTTTCGCAAAATTTACCGCTGTTTGGGAATTTTTTTGTGAAGAAAGTATACAACGGAAAACTTGTGAAACTTGGCATATAGTTTTATTGATCTGTTTACTACATACAAACATTTTTTTAAACAATTTCATCAAAAAATCCCCCCTTAAACGCGTTTTTCTCGAAACAGCTTTTTCACAACTGGTGTGCACGATTTCTCAAAAACTATTCAACCGATTGCCTTCAAATTTGGACAGAATGCTCAGGTGACATCGTTTTATCGTTTGATGAAGCAAAAAAGCAATACGTTTAATAGTTTTTATTTATAACAAAAAATCGATCAATTTTTTTCGAAAAATCGATACTTCAAGTTCAAAACGTCACTAAATCGTCAATTTTTTTTCCCTTCATCGAACGATAGCTATATGTGTCTAAAGTAAAATGCTTTTTGGGTTTTTGTTGCAGGATGAACGTGAAGGCTGTAATCGTGCACACCATCAAAAAAGGACCATCGCGCGTCGAGGGGGGTGGGAGGCGGATTTTTTATGAAATTGTATAAACATTTTTTTGTATGTAGTAAGCAGATCAATAAAACGATATGCCAAGTTTCACAAGTTTTCCGTTGTATATTATCTTCACAAAAAAATTCCCAAAAAGCGGTAAATTTTGCGAAAAAAAAGACAATCCCCCCTTAATGGGTTTTAAAATTGCACCTTTTAACACTGCAGCGTCTGCATTGAAATTTAGATAGAATAATTTTCCGTAAAAAAGATTTGCCCCCTATAATAAGAAGACATGTGTCAACACCGCAGAACAGTATTGTTCAATATTTCGAGAAAAAAATAATTATCGTGTTCCTAAAGTTGAAAATGTTGTCAAAAAAAATATTTGCATTATAAATATTAATATTTTATATTATTTATGTTCTCTTCATTAACAAATAAAAGTGTTGGTTCATTCATAGCGAATTAAAAACTTTGTTCGATTAAAAATTACTGCCAAATAAAAATTTGTGTTGCAGTATTATTTTAAATATGCCGCGCAAACTCACGTCATTGGATACGTGGAACGATGCGGTGTTGCCATATGTCTTCTTATTATAGGGCACAAATATTTTTTACGGAACATTATTCAGTCTAAATTTCAATGCAGACCCTGCAGTGTTCAAAGTTGCAATTTTATAACCTATTATCTCCTAATCTAAATAATCGACTGTTCTGAAATTTCACTCAAACATGCATAATGATATGAACAATGTGTGGTTAAAATTTGAACAAAATCTATATAAATCAAGATTGCACGCTCGTACTACCTTAAAGCAGCCTCACCATATAAAACTCGACATTTTCGCACAAAAAAATTATGTGATGCTGATAAAAAATCGCAAATATTTCAAGGTGGTCTTGCCAGATATCCAACCTCACGATATGCCGTTTTACATCTGACAGTTTCAACCATAACCTCCTGGTTGGGCCATCTTTTGTCAAACGGCGGAGACTTATTTGTACTCCCAATAAAAGTACAATGTAAGTACCACACAAGTATACTGGATACAGAGATGGGCGTGGGCCATTACCCACGTAATGAAATTACATATCTAATTAATTATTACTTTTAGCGTTTGTAATGAAAAATCATTTAATTAAAAATTATCTCGATCGTTGGTCATTCGAATTTATTTAATTAAAAATTACTTCGAGCGTTTGTAATTAGAATTGATTTAATTACAAATTACTTCGAGCATTTGTAATTGAATTACATTTGTAATTTAATTACTTTTGTAACAAAATGGACAGTAGAGCAAAACGGGTATCTCGGCTGAATATGGGAATTGTGGGAGAAACGGGCACCAAGCCTAAACATAAGAATTTTGTTTTAAGAGATTACGTGGGTTTCGAAGCCAACAAAAGTATATTTTCTCTATTTAAAAAAATATAATTTATAGACTATTTTATTAAAAATGTTAAGCATATAGAAGAGCAACATTTCAATAATACTTTGAAAACATTTCATTAAAAAATGTGGGAAATTCAGCCGATGGGACCTGGTTTCCGGAGACCCCTAAAAAACCGGTGGACACGATTTCTCAAAAACTGAGGCACCGATCTTATTGAAATTTTGCACACTCTTTCGAAATAGCATCGACTAGCGATTGGACGAAGGATTTTTTTTTTAATTGATATTTGAATTTTTAGCAGAGTTGTATGCAAAATAGTTCAATTTTTGGTACAATTTACACTACGTATAGCCTTGTAGGAATAGTAACTATCTAAATTCAAAAAAACCTTTATTCAATCACTAGTCAATGCTATTTTGAAGGAGTGTGTAAAATTTCAATACGAGAGGTGCATTAGTCTTTGAGAAATTGTGTCCACCGTTTTTCAGGGGTCTCCGAGAACCAGGTACCACCGGCTGAATTTTCTAAATTTTTGGATGAATTTTGTTAAAATATTGTTGGAATATTGCCCTTTTATGTGCTTATCATTTTTATTTAAAAATTCATATATTACATTTTTTTTAATAGAGATGATATTTTTTTGCTTCGAAACCCACGTAACCCCTGAATTGATTTTGTTATCATATTCCGACGTATGTTGTATCGACAACAACCCAAAAATGCAAAAAGATTAATAAAATTAAAAAAAATTTAATCGTACAAGTTCGATATATCGAATACTATATTTGTTTTGTTGCAGGATCTGGTTTTGGTGTTTAAATTAATTAACTCGTGGAGGCAAGCGTAAAATGTGTGTTCTCTATATTTGTTGTCTTAAAATGTAAGATCACAGTCGTTGTTTCAAGGCCCGAAGAGAAAAGAACCCGAGTGAGGCAAGCCCGAATGAAAGCAAAAAAAAACCGAGTCCCGAATATGGCGGCGACCACGCGCTCGCATAGCCGACACTCGCGAGGGCGTAAATCTTGCCAGAGCGACTTAATCGTTCGTGTGTGTTTTCATCCCGAAACCTGTAGAGTCCTTTTCCCGTTAATTTTGTCCCGAAAGGTATTGCGAAACCCGAGGTAAAGATCCTGATGTAGAAGAAAGGCGTAGATAAAGAGAAGGACATGTGGTCGCCCCTGTAGCTCTTGATAAGGACTAGAACGCGCAGAGCCATCGACCGAGGGAGGTAGCGGCTTTCGATCAATCGAGCATGTCGATACCCGAGGTGAGTGAGCCCCGTCACGTGGCACCGCCGACGGTCGCCCGTGCCATCTCGATCGATGCTGCGTCGTTCAAAAACCCTAAATCCCGTCCCGAGGTAATGTTGATTCCCGAACATACCGCCCGCCATCGGCAGCCGAGCTTTCGATTGAAGATTCTGCCGTCCCGATAGGAAGAACGACCAGCTTCGCCACTGGTCTCGTGAAGCTGGAGAACGCCGTCTTGATGGACACCACCCGTGTTAGCCCGTCAGTTCCCGGATGCAGCTCGATGACCCGAGCAAGCGGCCATTTTGCAGGCGGTAGGTTCCCGTCTATCAACAGCACCATTGACCCGACCCGAATCTCGTTGCGAGGGTGATGCCACTTGGAAATGGCCTGCTGGCGCTGCAAATAGCTCACAGACCAGTAATCCCAGAAGTGATTAAGGCGCGACTGGATGATCTGCCAGCGCGACAACCTGTCCGGATTGATGTCCCGGTATGAAGGCGCCGGCACCGCTGTCAGCGCGTTCCCGATGACGAAGTGCCCAGGTGTGAGTGCGGTGAGGTCCTCAGGGTCTTCGGACATAGGCTCAAGCGGACGTGAATTGAGAACGGCCTCTACCTGAACCAGAAGGGTTGTACATTCTTCGTAGGTTAGGCTCATCTCCCCGATGGGCCGCCGGAGGTGGAATTTGACGGATTTAACCGTCGCCTCCCATTTCCCGCCCATGTGTGTAGCTCCCGGTGGATTGAAGACCCAAGTAGTCCCGTCGTTTGCCAAGAGTTGAGCAATTTGCTCAGACTCCCGAGTCCCGGCCTTGAACAGCTTCTTCAGCTCCGCACTAGCGCCTCGGAAGTTGGTCCCGCAGTCGCTGTATAGAGTGTGACACACTCCCCGTCTCCCGATGAATCGCCGGTACGCCGCGATGAACGTCTCTGTTGATAAATCTGTAACAATCTCCAAGCGTAATGCAGACGTTGCAAGACAGACGAAGATGCACAGCCAACCCTTCTGTACCCGACTCCCGCGCCCGCGCCAGGTCTTAAGCGACACTGGCCCCGCATAATCAACGCCCGAGAATAAGAAAGCCCGAGATAGTGTAACCCGAGCGACCGGCAATTGTCCCATTAGTTGCTGTGCCTGTACCACCCGGAACCGAGCACAGCGAATACACTTTAACACGAACGAACGCACTGGAGCCCGCCCGCCGATTATCCAGTAGCGTTTTCGTAAATACGCTAGCATCACCTGCGTTCCCCCGTGGTACGTACGGAGGTGAGCGTCCGCGATGATTAGTTGCGTGAGAGGGGGATCCCGAGGTAGGATAGCAGTGTGGATGCACTCGGGTTGTAAGTCCGAATGTTTTAGCCATCCTCCTACTCTCAGCGTCCCGATGTTGTCAATGTAGCCCGTGAGCCGTGTGAGTGGATGCGTGCGTGGAAGCACGTGTGGTCCCATGAGTATTTTCAACTCTGATTCGAAATACTCTGCTTGAATGGCTTTTACCCAAAATACTCGTGCATGGTCCAGGTCTCCCGGTGAGATGTATGCTCCCGTCGACCCGTGTGAACTTCCTCTCATCTTGGCGATGGCCTTGAAGAGTAGTGCTGTTATCCACAACAACCATGTAAGTGACGAATACCGATGAATGAAGTTGTAGACCCGAGATGTTTTTGTTGAGGTTGTGAGGATGAGACCCGGTCGCTCTTAGAGCGCCGCTGAATCCGCCGTCCCGGTGAAATGTAGAGGCCAATGGATTGAAGATTTGGCTAACCAATGTGGTCCGTTCCGCCATGGTTGAAATTGCTCGAGCTGTGCGATTGTAAGCCCCCGAGATGCATAATCCGCCGGATTGTCCCGCCCCGTTGGTAAAAGACCTTGTATAGCCGTAACCCGATTCCGTACGAAGTCTTTCCACCGCGATGGATGACTCGTAACCCAAGTCAGCGTGACCGATGAATCTGTCCATAGATACACTGGCGAACTCCCGAGGTCCAGCACCGTCTGGACGTACCGCGTAAGCTTCGCGAGAACTAGTGCGGCCCCAAGTTCCAAGCGTGCAATGACAAGGCGCTTCAACGGAGCAACCTTTGTCTTGGCGCATACCATCGAGACTCTGGTATTGCCACTCGGACCCGTGACCCGTAAGAAGACAACCGCTGCCAATGCGACTAGAGAAGCGTCCGAAAATCCGTGTATTTGTACCGAGGAGCCCGTGGATATTCCGATCCAACGTGGCACCAATATCGTCCCGAGGTGGGTCAGCTCCCGCCGCAATGTGACCCACGACTCCGCGACCTCGGTAGAGACCGCGTCGTCCCACGACAACTTTTCCAACCAGAGTTGTTGAAGTAACACTTTCGCCCGAATTGTGACTGGCGCTAGAAAGCCCAGCGGATCATACAGCTGCGCAATCTCCGACAGAATAACCCGTTACGTGATCCCGGCACCCTCAGTGTAAGGGAGAGTGGTAAACTTGAATATGTCGGAGCCCGGCAGCCACGAGATCCCGACGATCTTCCTCCCGACGTCTTCAATTGCCCGTGAAGCGTCAGAACTCGACGCCACACCGATTTTGTCGCAGAAGTCCCGTTTGTTGCATTGCCACTTGGTTAAGGGCATGCCGCACGCCGAGCAAATCCCGATTAGATGTCTCGCCTGTGTGGTCAATTCCCCGATGTTGTCAGCGCCCCCAATAATATCGTCGCCCCCAAAAATATCGTCGAAGGGGCTGTCGCCCCTTGGTAAGAGGGGCGACAGCCTCCGGATACTTTTCCCCTTCATCCTCGACTAACTGTAAAAGAACCCGAACGGCGAGGAATGGCGCTGGTTTCGTCCCGTACGTGGCCGTCGTCAGCTAATACGGAACGACATTCCCGTGCCCGTCGTAACAGAGGATGCGTTGAAGGTCCCAGTCTTCCCGATGTAACGAATCTGCCGAAACATCTTAGTGAGGTCCGTTGCAAACACGTAACGATGTCGGCGAATCCAAAGCAACACGTCTGTTATGTCCCGCTGTAATTTTGCCCCCGTGTGCAGTGATGTCGTTGAGCGAAAGACCCGAACCCGATTTCGCTGACCCATTAAATACCACCCGTAGCTTAGTAGTTGTGCTGCTTTTCTTCAACACCCCGTGATGGGGAAGATAATAGGCCAAGTCCCGATGCAACGACTCAGCTGGAGCCCGAACCATGTGTTGCATTGACTCATAATCCCCGAGAAAGGCTTCGTAAAGCGTCTTATAACCCGAATCCCGCGATAGTTTACGGCGCATTCGTTGCAAGCTTGCCGCCGCCGCAACGTACGAATTCCCGAGCTGAGGTGAACCTGTCTTAACAGGCAACCGAACAATGTACCGACCTGATTCGTCCCGAGAATGCGTGGAACGAAAGTGTGTCTCACACTCTTGCTTCGCTGGTGTGAGAGGTGAGCCCGTGTCGACTGGAACCTCCTCTTGGACCCAGAATTTCGAGAGGAGGTCCTGCAGTTACTGGAAGCCGTGGTCCACTGCCACGTGGTGAACTACAGCCGACGGAAAGTGTGAGCCCGACACCGGCCCGAGAACAATCCACCCGAATAAAGTGTTTTGTGCGATTGGAGTATCGGAGGTCCTCGTCTGATCTCTGGTACAACTAGCTTCCCGTATGCGTCTGCTCCCAAGATCAGATCGACATCCCGTGGTGTACAGAACTCCGGATCGGCTAGTGGAAGACCCTGTAAATGACTCCAATGCAAATGTGGGAGAGTAAATGACGGAAGAACAGGCATTAACTTGGGCACAATGTATGTTTTTATTGTCAGATAGTCGCAGGAATGCAGTGAATGGAGATCACAGCTGACTAGCCCGCGTGTTTGGCCCGACAGTGCGCCCCCGATCCCAAAAATGTTGACGGTTGACGACTCTCGTTGGAGTCTGAGGTGACGTACGAGCTTGTCCGAAATGAACGAAAGTTCCGACCCGGTATCGACAAGCATTCCTACTTTGTGTACGGACCCGTTTTGAAGCGCAAGATGCGCCAAACCCGTCGCCAACAGCACCGCCCCCCTGATGATCCCGTTGCTGCCCCCATTAATGCTGCTGTATCTCATTGCTGAGTCTCCGATGATGATGATCCCGACGTCCCCGCGTCTGAAGTTCCCGATGATCCCGACGTTCCCGCTGTTCCCGAAATTGCTGGTGCATTCCCGAATTTTGCCCATCCGACGTGGATGATGGTGTGGTGTTATCGCTCACATGACACTCGAACCGTGTGTTAGTCTCGACACCCCGCATGCACAGCGATCGCTTGAAAATTGTCAAACCCGCATGAATGCGTAAAAAAAACCGATAACCCGAGCCTTAACCGCGAAAAGTGTACCGTCTCTCTTTCAGGCCACTCGCCGAGAGAAAAAGCGCGCCCAAATATCTGAAAGCTCCCAAAGTGTCAAGGGCCCCAAGCCTAGCTACGTCACTGCACAATACGCGCACCCGAGAAGCCCGAGGGCGACTGTAGCTCGCTACGCCCTTGTACCAATCCCGTGCACGTGCACGCCCGAGGGCGACTGTAGCTCGCTACGCCCTTGTACCAATCCCGTGCACGTGCACGCCCGAGGGCCTCGAGGGTCGAGAGCCGGCACTGAGTCGCGCACCGGGTGTCTGACGTAACACTTTCTCGAATATTCGCGAGAAACCCGAGCCGTCCCGATGTGTCACGAACACTCCCGAAGACTCACCGTAGCCGGTACCGCACAGTGGGGCAGAATCCCAAAAAGCTGGCCAAAAGTCAAATTTTTGAGTTGTATATATTCGTCTATATATGTTCAGATCTTGTTTACTGATAGTCCTAGGACGAAATTCCGGACCGGGCAGGTTTATACCTGATCGAGGGTCGCCTCGACATCAGTCGACATTCAGCCGCCGTTCGGTACGCATTAAACAAGCGTACGCGTCGAAAAATTCTTGCCTGTTTCGAAGTGCTGTGAAACGGACGAAACTGTCTCAATTTTAATTCTGCAAAATGGAAAAACTTTCTGAAGGTATGCAGAAAATATAATTATGTACAGTTATTGCTTATTTTATGTTTGAAATATCTAAATGTTGCAACAAGTAAACATAAAAAATTATACATTTTTTTTCGAAAATCGATTTTCTAAAGTAGTTTTAAAAATGTCTTCACGAGTCTCGACCTTGTTTCAACAAGAAACTGATAGTGTACAGTACTAAATATAATATACTAAAAAACTGGCTGCTCAGGAGTGCTCAACGAATAGTTAGACTAATTTTTAGGGAGAAATACGTGGCGCGACATTAACGGACGTGTAAATGTAATCCATTGATTATTACGCTACAGCGGGTTGGTATATTTTCTGTCTATTAACATAGATTAATATTTATTTATCAATTCCATTTGTAGTATGTTCATTTATTGATTAATATTCATAGATCATTTAAATTTTAATACAGTAATTTATTATTCTAAATGTACGCTTTACGAAAATCTCTACATTTTATAAAATATTCCTGCAAGAACTTTCAGTAGCTAGAACTGTGTTTCCTCCATGTTTGTACGGCGTAACGGTTTTCGGCAGTAAAGGTGTATTAGTGTATACGTATATAGTGTATACGTAGTGTAGACGGCGATTCGGCAAGGACTGACGAGGGGCTCCTAGAGCAGCCATGTATGAAAGAAAGGAGCCCGCCTGCTGTTCAGGCTTTATTATACCTGTTGTATACTGACACAGAGGTGATTCTCGTAAAGACAGATTTCATGTCATTTCGGTTTTTTTTTCGTGCAGAATGTATGTAAATATATTTGTTAATCATTTATATCATAAATATTCGTTTTCTTTATAAATATAAAATCATTTTTAGTAGTAATAAATTATTTTTGTACATTTCGAGTCAGAACACCGTATATAGTTTTGTTAAGTATAAAATGATTTCAAAATAATGTCATTCAATTTTGTACATATTTATATTGGTATTTTACAGAGTCTTCCCAATCTTCAAATACGGAATTATCAAGAAGAGATGTTTTTTTTCATGGTGAAAGACAGTTTAAAAAACGAACAGAAATTCGTTATTGGAGTTTTAAAAGATGCAATTTTCAAGAAAACAGAACATGTGATACAAGTAGACGAGGATGAAAAGTCATTAGGACTGTTATTTGCAAATTTTCGATCCGGATGGACAGCAGCAAATAAAGGCCAAGAAAAGTTTCTAAAAAATAATGAAGAATGGTTGAATGGCACCGTATGTTTTTCAACATTATCCGATACTGAATGCACAACATCAACATCTGAGAAGATTGTGAAGAATGATGAAAAAGGAACATTTGGACGACCTTCGAAATCCTTTGCTTCATCCAGCGATAGATCTAAGAGGCGAAAGACTGAAGAAATACGTTCTACTTTATCTACAGAAGAATTGACGTATGCTGCTCAAATGAGTTTAAGGACTTCTGGTCAAGTGGATGCTGCTCAAGTTCTTAAAGATGTCACATTAACCAGCCCAACAAGAGCCTCAAAATATATAGCTGCTGTTCGGTCAAAAAATGAGACACCTTTAACCCCAGACGAAGCACTTTCTTTGATGATCGAGAAAGGAGAATCAAAGCGCTCTTATCAGCTATCAAGAAATTCAGCTAGAGCACGTAAATGCAAATTATACCCATCATACCATGAAGTAGAAAAAGCAAAAAATCGTTGTTATCCATCAGTTGTGTACATGAATATTACTGAGTCGTGCGCACAAATTAAACTATAGGCTTTACTTGATCATACCACATACAGAATTATACAACTTCAGGCTGATGTCATCGATACTCTAAATTCTGAAATTCTGCAAAAATAAGTACTTCACTGTAAATGGGGATGTGATGGAAGCAGCGGTCAAAGTGTTTATAAGCAAAAATTTGATGAGGCTGGAAAATCTGATGGAAGCATTTTTTATACTTCTCTGGTACCTTTGCAATTAATCTACAACAATCACGAGACGGATGAAGGAACTATTGTGTGGAAAAATCCTAGACCTTCATCTCCTCGATTCTGCAGACCAATACGATTTCAGTTTGTACATGAAGATGTACAATCAACATTGAAAGAAGTTACCGACATTGAACAGCAGATTGCGGGTCTTGCACCATACACTACTGAACAAAATGAAAAATCAATTTCAGTAACCTATTGTATGTCGTTTACGATGATAGACGGCAAAGTCTGTAACGCTGTAACCGGTACCACTTCTGCACAACGCTGCTTCCTGTGCAAAGCCACCTCTAAAGATTTTAATAACATCGACAAAATTATAAAAATGGACATTACTACAGATAATTTAAGATTTGGCATATCTACATTACATGGGTGGATTCGTTTTTTCGAGTGCTGTTTGCATTTGTCGTATAAGCTCACAACTCAAAAGTGGCAAGCTCGTGAAGAGGAAGTGAAAAAGATTGTGAAAGTACGCAAGGAAGACATACAGACTCAATTAAAGACAACACTGGGGCTTATCGTTGATCGACCAAAGCCAGGATATGGCAGCTCAAACGATGGAAATACCGCCCGCCGCTTTTTCGAAAATGCTAATATATCTGCTGAAATAACAGGAGTCGATGAAAATTTAATTCACCGATTTCATGTTATTTTGCAGGCAATTTCGAGCGGGTATGATATAGACGAAGAAAAATTCAAAGACTATTGTGTAAATACTGCCCGTTTATGCGTTGCTTTATATCCATGGTATTACATGCCAACATCTGTGCACAAAGTGTTGATGCACGGAGCAGAAATTGTAAAATATGCCCTTTTACCGATTTTGTACTCAAGAAATTGTTCAAAAATAAAAACATGGCTCAAGAGATTTTCTACTCATTTAAACCTAAAAATATTATGAAACATTTTCTATTAAACAATATTTAAAAATTGAAAATTTTTGTGGAATCGTCTATATATCGCGTCTGCTATTTTGAAAATTAACATTCCTATAACAAATTCGTAATCAGTGATCCCAACAACCCTTAAGAAATATGATTGGGTATTTTTTACTGAATTATTTGACTAATTGGTTAAATTATGTCCGCCATTTTGGGTCGGCCATTTTGAAAATCGTAATTCTGATAACAGATTCGTATTCAGCGACCCCGAAAACCTCCGAGAAGAGAATTGGAGATCATTTTGGACACTTTCCGAATTTTGGCCAGCTTTTTGGGATTCTGCCCCACCGTGTACCGGCGCAATTACCTCGACCACGTGAAGCCTTAATGCCCACGTGTTGAATCCCGATGCACAAATGCACGCTTTCCCGACACTCAATCAAGGTGACGAACACGCCAAAATCACTGCACTCACAACCACGAGCCACCAGATCCGGCTCGAAGGACCAATGTTTTGTTGCGGGATCTGGTTTTGGTGGTTAAATTAATTAACTCGTGTACGCAAGCGTAAAATGTGTGTTGTCTATATTTGTTGTCTTAAAATGTAAGATCACAGTCGTTGTTACAAGGCCCGAAGAGAAAAGAACCCGAGTGAGGCAAGCCCGAATGAAAGAAAAAAAACCGAGTCCCGAAAATGGCGGCGACCACGCGCTCGCAAAGCCGACACTCGTGAGGGCGTAAATCTTGCGAGAGTGACTCAATCGTTCGTGTGTGTTTTGATCCCGAAATCTGTAGAGTCCTTTTCTCGTTAATTTTGTCCCGAAAGGTATTGAGAAACCCGAGGTAAAGACCCGATGTAGAAGAAAGGCGTAGATGAAGAGAAGGACACGTGGTCGCCTCTGTAGCTCTTGATAAGGATTAGAACGCGCAGAGCCATCGACCGAGGGAGGTAGCGGCTTTCGATCAATCGAGCATGTCGATACCCGAGGTGAGTAAGCCCCGTCACGTGGCACCGCCGACGGTCGCCCGTGCCCTCTCGATCGATGCCGCGCCGTTTAAAAACCCTAAAGCCCGTCCCGAGGGAATGTTAATTCCCGAACAATATTGAAATGTAATCTAACACTCGGGGATTTTGGGGTCACTCAATTCAAATCCCATATCAAATTTTATAAATTCTAATTGGCAGAGCCAATCTGGTGGACCAAAAAAACTCAATGTTATTTTATTAAAACGAAATCTGTCACTCGAAAGTTGTTGACGTCACACGATCCCAAGTTAATGTAAATATTCGAAATTCAGAGAGCTTTGAAGCGTCTGCGAAGAATTGAAAAAAATTGAACAAATTAGACATTAAAGGAAAAAAATCAGAAAAAATCTAACGATCGCGCCGACATTACTAAACATAAATATAGTTTGGCTGAGTGAACGAGATGGGAAGCACAAGTTTCATCCTAAACCGGCAATTTTTGAGTTTTGTAGAAATCATTTTGAAGTCGCTATGTTCAAATTCATTATTTGAATAGGAAGTTTGAATTCAGCAACCCGAAAACCCCCGAGCATCAGCTTTTATTTTTTTCAAATTAAATTTTGTTTATTATCCGCCATTTTGAATTTTGAAAATTTAACCCTTTGCACTCGAGCGGCGCCGATACAGCGCCCGGTCGGGTGCTGTGCAAAGGGTTAACTCCAGATGTGAATCCATTGGTCTCAAAAACCGAAGCATACTCACTCTTGTCGAAATGCAACTATATTTTTAATTTGCATCCACGATATTGTATCCACCGTTGAAAATATTAAAAAACTTATGTTAGGTTTGAATTTGACGACCTTGAAAACAAAAGATACTTTTGTCGGAATCAAACGATTTTTCGAATTTTTCATCCGGTATATTCCACTATATCCGCAAAAAATCGAAATGTTCTTTCTTTCGATCCGTTAATTATATCCGCTATTTTGAACTTTTAAAATCTGATTTAAGATTTGGATTCAACAACGCCAAAAACCCCATGAGGGTTAGCTTTTATTTTTAAAAAAATTGTAATTTTTTGATCCGCTATGTTGGATCTGCTATTTTGAATTTCGAAAAACTGGTTTCAGGTTCGGATCCAGAGACCCTGAAAACCCCCGAGTATCAGATTTTATTTGAAAAAAATAAAATATTGTTTTTTTGATCCGCCACCTTGAATTTCGACATACACGCGCACGAACGCATACACACACATGCACACATGCTTGCGAACACACATACACGCACTCGTAATGTTAGGCATCCACTCACCCAGCTAAGCACATAGTCACATATCTTCACTTAAAGACACGCACTTGGGTACAGATAGGGTGGGCCGCACCCTCGCATAGTCTCTTAAATATATACTCCCATCCGAATCATATGAATATATCTAAACTGCAAATATAATTAAATAGTAATATCCTCTGAATTAATTAATTATTGAATTAATATTATCCTCTGAATAATATTAATTCAACAATTACAAAAAACAACACGAAAGAATGGCTCATAAATCTCTCCAATACTGATATTCCTCCACACATTTCCACATTCTTATCTCTTGGTGAAAAATTTTGTTTTCCTTATCTCAAACCTTCAAATATAAAAAAATATATCCACAACTCCATCTCTGAACTTGAATCCAAACTAGAATTTCTACTCGACAAACCTAGACAAAACGAAATCAGAAAAGAATTCACTAAAATCATAGACAAATTGAATATACCAACATCATTCTCCAACACCATTAAAATTATAAATCACACTTCTTCTTTTTTAAAAAACAATCCACAACTTTTAATTACACGAGCAGATAAAGAAAATCTAACAGTCATTTTAAACAAATCAGATTACATTACCAAAACATACGATTTACTCGCAGACTCCTCAACTTACAAACTAATAAATAAGAACCCTATCAATATCCTACAAAAAGGCATAAACAATATTCTCTCCAGATGGAAAAGCAAAAAAATCATCGATGAAACACAATTTAAATACTTAAAAGCAGAAAATTGCAACTTAGCTCGTCTCTATTGCCTTCCAAAAATTCACAAAAAAAACTTCCCACTTCGTCCAATAGTATCATCAATCAATAGCCCAACACAAAAATTAGCAGAATTTATCCAATCAAAACTATCTAAACTATTACACATAACAAACTCACACGTCAAAGACAGCTTTCACTTAAAACAATCAGTCTCAAACATATCAATCACACTCAACTACAAACTTGTCTCCTTTGATGTCGTATCTCTCTATACCAACATTCCATTACAACTAGTTATTCAAAGCCTTCAAAAAAGATCAAATCAATTTTCCGAAACTTTTCCACTAAACGAAATAACAAAAGCCATAGAATACATCATTCTTTCAACTTATTTTACATGGCAGAACAAAATTTATCAACAAATTTCTGGATTACCAATGGGTTCACCTCTTGCTCCGATACTATCCAACATCGTTATGATTG
The DNA here is from genome assembly GCA_963210295.1 of Ophion ellenae. Lineage (NCBI taxonomy): Eukaryota > Metazoa > Arthropoda > Insecta > Hymenoptera > Ichneumonidae > Ophion > Ophion ellenae. The sequence continues at coordinate 13,081,871 of OY723388.1, forward strand.
ATTTAGAAAAAAATTGCTTAGAAAAGTTAAAATTCTCACTGTCACTATACAAAAGATATGTTGACGACATTATTATTGCTTTGCCAACTGACAAAATAGAATGCACAATCAATATTTTTAACTCATATAATTCAAAATTACAATTTACATCAGAAATAGAAGAAAATAATAAAATTCCTTTTCTTGATATACTCTTAATCCGCAATCGAAGTTCAATCATCACAAATTGGTACAGAAAACCTACTTGGTCTGGCAGATTTATAAACTTTTTCTCACACTACCCACTTTCCCAAAAAAAGCTATAATTTACATGTTAGTTGACAGAGCAATAAAACTATCTCATCCGTCCTTTCACCATAAAAATCTTCAACTCATTAAGAACACAATGACCAAAAATTGCTATCCGATTTCTTTCACAGAAAAAACAATAAAACAAAGACTTCCTACAATCAACAATCAAAATAACAAAAATAAAAACTTTGACTCCTCCAGACTAATAAATCTACCATACACAAAAAATATCCATCACCAACTAATTCGTCTTTTCAAACAATATAATATAACATTAGTCACAAACAACAAACACAATATCTTATCGATCACAGGCTCCACCAAAGACAAGATTGAAAACAGCAAAAAATCTAACGTAGTATACAAAATTGATTGCAGTGATTGTAACTCCACATACACAGGCCAAACAAAACGATACCTTAAAAACAGAATCAATGAACACAAAAATAGCCTAAAACATACCAACATAATACACACAGCTCTAGCACAGCACGCAATAGAACAAAAACACGATTTCAAATTTGACGATGTTAAAATTTTAAACAATGAAAAATGGCTCAAAAAAAGATTGATCCTAGAAATGATACAAATCAAAGCGCATCCCAATGCCATCAATTTTAGAACTGACATAAAAAATCTTAGCTCAATATACAATTCAATAATATAATCATAACAATATTTTATCACCATAACTACACACGTCAATTTAAAAACTCGTGACTAAATTTAAAAAACTCTTGACACAACATTTTAACCTCTTAACATGACACGGGCACCCCCAAACTCTTGACACAGCACTGACAAAGGATCATTCTCCCTCTCTCCAGAAACAATACATTTGCCACTTAGTCTTTCTCGAACTCTCTTGGACGTCACTACTCGACATGTAGAGCAGAGAAATATTTTTTCTAATTTTCTTCTTTGTGCTTGTGAGGATATGTTCAGTTTATTTCAATAGGTAATTACCACTTTCACACAACATCTCATTAATCAAGACAATAGATCAAAATAAAGTTTCTTTTACCATACCAATTTTTCGCAGATAATACAATCACCAAAAAACGATTATATCTATCAATTGAAATATAAATAAACGGTTCGAAATAAACTCTCCGAATCAACCTCACGTGACAGTATTTCATCATCAAACATACTGTCAACATCAACCATCCTCCAAGCACAAACCAAAAGAAAACTAGAAATATTGATAATATTCAGGTTCGTTATCTAACAAAATTCTTATCTCTCTTACAATAACTTGTTATAAATAATCACTCACACAATATCAACATGATTAGAAAAATTATGAGAAAAAACTAACACAAAATTTACACAAATCATTAAAACACATTTAAAACTTATTTATAACAATGAATACAACTATTATTTTAAATTTAATGTTTAAAAAATCTGTAATTTCTATTAATATAATTTATATCGCGAAAATTATAGAACAAATAAAGTTTCTGAAGAGGATCCGAACCAAGGATCGAAACGTAAACGAGTTAAAAAAACTCCTTTTTTTCCACCACGACCTTGGAAATCTCACGGGCCGAATCGAAGCCGATTCCTCAACACCTCGTATAATTAAATAGATACTGGAATTAAATTACCAATGTAATTCAATTACAGTTGCATTTGAATTACATTGTACTTAAATTACTATTGTAATTAAATTACAAATTTAATTGAATTACAATTGTTATTTGATGCTCAATGTATGTAATGCTTTATTGCGTCCCCTTATGGTTACATCTGGACCTCCGTCTCGTCTTCCTCCTTTTCACAATTCCGCCGCTTACACTTCTATTCTCTACTATTTACACTCTATCTTGAACTATCCTTAATCCTATTCGCCAGCCCCTCGCTCTCCTTCGCTCGCGCCGCCGCTCGTCTCTTTTTTTTTCGCCTTGATTCTACTTAAACCTACTCCGCTCGCTCCTCTCCTTGCCGCCCTACTTCCGTTTCTCCCTCTTACTCCATTCCTCTCTCATACCGATTCTACCTCTCCTCCTCTCTCATAATTCTCCTCCTCCCTCTCCTTCCTCCTTTCCTGCAACCTTTTCACCCATTCCTCTCCCCCTCCTCCTCCATCAAAAATTTCTCTTACCCTTCCTCCTATCCCCCTTTCCGCCCCTTCTCCTCCTCCGCACCTGTCTATTACATGTTCCCATGATTCACCCTCCCCCCGCACATCCTACATTTTCTCTCTTCCTCCGTCTCCCAATATCGCCCCTCTCTCATTTCGTTCCCTAACCTAAACCTCGCTCCCCTCCTGTACCTTTCCTCTCCCCACCCTCTCTTTAAATACCCTGGTACCCCTGTTGTTACTACCTCTTTGTACCATCCATTAAGCCTCGATCCCCTTATCCTTTTCCGCCTCTCCCTTTCCTGTTCTTCTCTGTCCTCCGCCTCTATCCCGTACTCCTCCCTTTCTTGTTCTTGTTCCGCCTATCTTTTTTCCTGCATTCCTCCCTCCCCCTCTCCCACGCTGACCTTCCTGTCCCCCCCTCTCCCTTTCCCTTATTTCCTCCCAGCATTTCCTCACCCACTCACTTCCTCCCCCCTTCTCCAACTTTTCCTCATATCTCCATGCTCTTCTTGCTGCTCTCGTTCTTATTTTTTCGTTTTTCATTTCCTCTCTTACCATATATCCTTGTGTCCTCCAGTCTAACCCCAGCACCCATCTTATATACCTTTCCTGCACTGCCTCCATTGCCTCCCTTTCCTCCCACCCCCAGATCTCTCCCCTATACCCCAGCACCGTCCACACCAGCGTGTCAAAAAGCCACATCGTCCTTCCCGAAATCCCTCTTCCCTAGTCCCCACACCTGTCTCATTACTGTCCCCGCCTTCTTTATTCTCTCTTTCACCTGTGCCCCTTGCTCCCAATTCCTCTTAAACACATACCCCAGGTACTTGAATTCCTTCACTTTCTCGCCCCACTTCCACGTCTTCTTTTTAAACCTCCCCCCTCCTTTCCTAAACCTCATCACCTTCGTGTTTCCCACGTTTACTTCCAGCCTATTCCTTTCGAAGTACCTCTCCAGCCTCCTGATCATATTCGCCATGTCTTCCTCCCTCTCCGCCATCACCAACACATCGTCCGCGTATGCCAGCGAGAATATTTTTTCTCTCCCTATTTTAATTCCTCCCCATTCCCCTTTTCTTAGCTCCTCTTCCAGGTCTGCCGTGATTATATTGAATACCGCCGGGCTTAAAGGGCATCGCTGTCTTACTCCCTTCTCCATCCAAAACACCTCTCCCGTCTCCCCCCTGCCTTCACCCTACTCCTCGTTTCCCCTTATATTTCCTTTACTCTCTCCCTTAACCCTTTCCTTATACCTCTCTCCTCCATTGCCTTCGCTATTTCTCCGCGATCTGCCAAATCAAAGGCTGCTCTCAGGTCAATGAATGCTGCTATGAGCTTTCCTCTTCTCATCGCCACCTGCTTCCCTATCAAATAGTTTAATATATATATATTATCTATCGTTCCCATTCCTGCTCTGAATCTCGTTTGGTTCTGCGACACCGCTCCTACTCTCTCCGTCTCCTCTTCCAGCCTTTTTGCCAACACCGTCGCGTACACCTTGTACAGCGACGGCATCAGCGTCACCCCCCTGTTCTCCCACTCTCTCGCCCTTTCCTTTTTCTATAATTGGTACTATAACTCCCTCCGTACATCCCTCTGGCCCACCCTCCCCTTCCCACACCCTCCTGCAGATCTCCCAAGCCCAGTCAATTGCCTTCTCTCCTCCCCACTTCCGCGCTTCGTTCGGAATTTCGTCTCTCCCCATCGCCTTTCCCTCTTTTATTTTCTGTATTGCCATCCTTATTTCCTCTCTCCTTAAACCCTCCTCCATATCTCCTCTTCTTTCCCTTCTTGGTCCCCCTTCCCCTCTTCTATCTGTTCCACCTAGCAGCCCCCTGAAGTATTCCCTCCACTCTACCGCCTTTATTCCGTATTTAATGCTCAATGTAATTCTTCATTTAACAGAGTCCTGTTACCCATTAAGCGTGTAATGGGTAATTAAATATTGTTTCAATTATCCATTACCAGCTTGGTGTGTAATAAAATCGTGTTTCAATTATCCATTACCCGTTCAATGAGTAATTAATGTGAGGTTCAATTACACATTACTGCGATAAGGGGGCGTCCATTAATTACGTGTGGCGTTTAGGGGGGGGGGGGGGGTCGAGCGAAATCTCACCCAATCTCACGTGGGGGAGAGGGGGGCTTCGGCAAATATCACGTAATTTTAGTAATTTTAGTAATCGCGTAATTTTTTTCACGTAGGGAGAGTCTCCCTACTACTTTACATGGTGGAGTGAATGGTACTACAACCGCAGTTACTTCTACTACAATTTACTTTCCGTGAACGTACGCATTTTGAAAAATCTCACGTGAGATTAGGGGCGGGGGGAGGGCGTCGAGCAAAATCTCACGACATCTCACCAGGGGGAGAGGGGGGGTCGAAACATCGCCAAAATCACCTCACGTAATTAATGGATGCCCCCTAATCTATAATTGGATTTTATTCGATTACATTGTTGCCCATCTCTGACTGGATATGCTGCGCAACGACATAGCGTGCATGGTTAAGGAAAAAAGCTCAGCGTAATTTGAATATGCACGGAACAAGACGATTGGCGGTGCTCGTCCGGCTCGTCATCGATTACGTTTGTTTATTAATCTACGCCGCAATACCACACTTCGGTAGATGAATAACGGCCATCGAAAAGCGATATTTCGAGTTCCCAAACGAATTCTGAAGGATTTTGGGATTGCTTGAGTTTTATTAAGGGCTCTGTGTACTTTAAAACTTTCAAAAAAGCCAAATCGCAAGGAATTGAGTTACAGGAAGAGGTAGAAGGAATTGTGTATGGTCCAGGCATTGCTGATTAAGTGTAAGTAAAATTTTTTTACGATTTTTTATAGATTAAAACTTTAAACGCGTTTTTCTCGAAACAACGTTTTCGGCCCGCTTGTTGGAAAAATCTCAGAAACTACTGAACTGATCTTTACGAAATTTTAACCACATATTCTGTACACTCATCGCTATATCCCGTACCAGAATTATTGCAAAATTTCAATGTTTACTGTTTTTTTTTACAAAAGACATGCAAATAAAACACGTTTAAACATTTTTTTTGTCCGCCATTTTGTTATTTTTGCTTATAAATTATTATTAGAGGTACGGGATGTAGCCACTGTCACACTTAACCTAAAACCATTCAATTTTTTGGTTGAGATGGGCCGTTGTTCAGATTTTTTCATCAGCGCACACCTACCTTCTTTTTGAGGACTCCAGTTTACCTGGCATTTTCACACTAAAACAGTTGTGAAAATCCATAAATTTTTTTATTTTTTATGTACGAATGTTTTTGTTAATCCTAACAAGTTTATATCAATAAATATAACAGTATTCATTAATAAAATTAATAAAAATAGCGTTTTTTTCATGCATCCAAAGTAGACAGAGCTCTTAAATGTTATTGTGGTCGGTTGCTTTGTTTATATTACAATGGCGACCTAATTTTAATCTCGTTTGCTTATAGGTACTATTTAGTTGGTGAGTTCTTGCCTGGCTTTCGAAAATAATTTGTCGATTGGAATTTTTATCTCGAAATAAATAACTCGTTTGATTATCTAAAAATGTTCATAAAAAACTCTTCGTAATCGGTAATTTAATCATTTGATGAATTTGAGATCGACTGGGAGCTTTAAGAGTGCGACTTTTGTAGTATTTTTCTGCGATATGCTATACTCTGATACTCACATAGATATTCATACATGCATGGTTTTTATATAGTTAGGAAATACTATATTCATGTTTATAGTTGAATCATAAAAATAATATCTCGATATTGGTAACGAATTGTTAGGTTGGTTGACAGCGGGAAATGACCTATAACCCTTTCAAAAGATGGTGACCAATAACCAGTACATATATTTAGTTGAAAAAGATATGAAATCCCCTTAAAAAACTCGAATAAGTAAAAAAAAACGCCAAGGAACAAAAAATGCTCTCGAAAAGATTATCGGTCGTTTCACTATCTATAAAATTCTAATTAATCTCGAGATACTTGTGATTTTTTTTCAAACAATACTTTTATTTACATTATTACTTTTTCAATTCAAACGTACAAATGTGATGGTCGAGCGGATGTTTGAGGATTTCGCGGGAGACGATTGACTCAGACACGGACTATTCTGATTTGGATCTTTTATTCCTAATTCGACTTGGCGAGGGAGTGCACGTAGTTGTTCGAGGTTTTAGGATGGACTGCTGGCTCACGGTCCAGCAGGAGGAAGCGTGGTTGAGTGGAGGGGCCTTAGGAAGGTGGAGGGGATGCCACGCGCGAGTATGGCGAAGCGCTTGGGCTCGCGAACAATGGGACTCAGGAGAGATGAGAGAGAGAGAGAGAGAGAATGAGAGATGCTGGAGAGGACTTCTGGGAAGGGATATTTAATTTCTGCTGAGGGTTTCTAGGAAGGACGATTAGGTTTAGGTGAGAGCTGTGGGAAACGGTTGATATGAGGGCGTGAGACTGGGTTTGGGAATAGGAGTCGTGTGGGACCGTGACACTCCCCCTCTTACAAGAACGATGCTCCGCATCGTGGGTTACAAAGCTTTTTTTTTCATTGATTCTATATAATAAAATAAAAATGTGTGTGGGTGTGTATGCGTGTATTTATGTAAAAATGTGTGCGTGTGGTGTGTATGTGTGTACTTTTGTAGTGTAACGTGGGTGTCCCAAAATATATGCGTTTGTTAGGGGTGTGGTTCAATTGCGCTGTAAGCACAATTCGGGCCGCAGTTTAGTCGGACGGAACAATTCGAATATGCTTAGTCGGGATGAGATGTGTTCCGTGTGATAATTTTGTTCCGTGTAGTAGTTTTTGTTCCGTGTGGTAGTTTTTGGTCCGTGCAGTAATTTTTGTTCCGTATAGTAGTTTTTGTTCCCTGTAGTAATTTTGTTCCGTGTGATAATTTTGTGCCGTGTAATGATTTTGTTTCTGCTATAGTAATGTTTTAATTTGGTATGTTGGAGTTATGGCCGTGGATCTGAAACTGACTATAAGATTAGTTTAGATGAGTTAGTAGGGGCTGTTTTGGTTATGAAAGGACGGGTGTGTGTGTGGTTGGTAATTCCATATACATATGTATATATATGTAAAAAAAAAGAGAAGAAGAACCCAAATTTTTGCTCCTTCGTTGACGATAGTCTTTGCCTTTGTTTCCTTTATAGTTTGCTGTGGTTTACTTTTTGGCATAAGGTTCCTCTTTCTCCTAGATTCGTTGTTTGCTAAAATGTATATATATACATGGGTCTTTTGATAAGTACCTAGCCTACAAATGAAAACACCAAAATTTTGCTAAAAATAAAATTTATTTTTCAATGTAGTCTCATTTTGAATACACTTGGCCCAGCGGTGTTCCATTTTTTTTAACCCCGTTGAAAAAAATGTTATCTCTTGGTCTGCAAAATAGGCCTCCGTGGCGGTGATTATTTCGTTATTGGAGTGGAATTTCTTCCCGGCGAGTGAATTTTTTAGATTCGGAAACAAAAAAAAGTCGCACGGAGCCAAATCGAGAGAATACGGTGGATGGGGCAGCAGTTCATAGCGTAATTCGACCAATTTAGCCGTGGCGAGCGCGGAGGTGTGAGCCGGTGCATTATCATGGTGGAAAAGCACTTCCTTTCTCGACAAATGGGGCCGTTTTTCTTTTAACACGGCGTTAAATCGGCTCAATAGTTCGGCGTAGTACTGTCCCGTGACCGTCTTGCCCTTCTCCAGGTAGTCAATAAAAATCACACCTTGAGAATCCCAGAAATCAACGGACACACTTGCTTTCACACGCTCTCAAAAGAGAAGTACAGGTCCGATCCGGCTGAAATTTTGTCAGTAGCCGTCTACAAGACGGTGCTACACTATAGTGTATTTCTCTTGCAATAGTGGCACCATCTAGCGGTGAGGCTAGGTACTTGTCAAATGACCCATGTATGTTATCATTCTCTTCTTTTGGTTGCATCTGAAACAGTCTGAATTCTGATTAATTTGAGTGTTAGTGGGCATAGGTGTGTTATCCAGGATCCGGTAAGGTTGTTCTTCAGTTGACCAATGTGATGGATGAACGATACCTATTCAATTTTGATTAAAAATTATTATTTAGCTTTATCTCATACATGGGTTAATAGTGTCTGTCTTGATGGTTTGAAAATTAGCATACGCTGAGCATATAATGAGAAATGGAAGTTATAATAGATTTTATGTAGCTGTCGTGTATACAATGTTGTGCATGTACTTGTTTAATGCTGGTATAATTTACATGGGTGAATGTAAAGCAAGGAAAACGAAAATGATTTACCAAGGGAATAGGAAAATAGTAAGGAGGAATGATTCTATATATGATACGTATGTGTAGCGTTACACTAAAATACATATGTCGTTGTTTCTTAGTGCAATCTTGTAACGTCGTAATTTTATAAAAAGGTGTGCGTGACAACATATTCGGGTTCAATTTGATCTTCATAAACCAATTTGGTTCTGTTTGTGTCTACCTACATTTTGAAAATTATTCTAATTGGTCACTTCTAGACATTCGAATGGACTCGTATAGCTACTATCACGATCGATTTTTTAGTTCTTTAAATTAAATCATTTTTAACAATACGAGTTGTCGAGTTTGACGTTTTGGTACTTTCGTTCGCCTAGCATAATATCGTTTTTCTGTTTATTTTACTCAAAATTGTTTTCAGAGTGCTAGTTGTCGAACGTCGTTACAATTTCGGTTCAATATTTTAATATAGTTGTCAAATGTTAATAGTTTTTCTTTTTTTTTAAGTGGTATAAATGTTCATGGTAAAGAAGCTTTGTGCTGTGACTATTATTTATTGATAACGACTTCTTTTTATGTGTTGAATTCTATAGTATCTCTAATTCTTCTAATGCGGTTTTACGAGGTTTACCGCGCCTGTGTTTAGCAGTTGATGTTGATTGACTATATTTGTGTTTTTGGAGCCTTTCAGAGGCACTATAGCGGTGAACATCGACTGTTAGTCAATCGGGTTCTTCCGTGGTCTGCCACGTCCACGTTTGAAACAGTCAATGTTGGTTGTTAGTTGGCCTGATCTTTTCGTGGACTACCACGATTGTATTTAGTACCGCTTGATGGTTATTTTTCCTTTTTTTTTTGAGCATCTTGGGGATGGTGATGGTAGGTTAGGCTCGGTATGCGCGTTCGATTGTTGTGCGCTATCTGATTCTTCGTCTTCCGTGTTGATTGTAGTTGAGCTGGGAGTCAGATTCTCTTCCATCTTAGCGGGGATCTTCTTTGTTAATTCTTCGTCGTCCATTATCGTTGCCTGTTTGTCGTAAGTTGTATCGTTGCCGGTAGATTTCGGCCCGCCGAAGTGTCTACCCGCGTTGATGGGAATCCTAGGTGGCAGCGCAGAGCTTGCATCTTTTCCCTATTTCTACTTTGCCGCGTCCGGCTATTGTTCGGCCTTTTACTTCTTCATTTGCGCTTATTTATTTTCTTCTTATTTCATTTATTCCTTCGTTCTGCTTGAGCTATTTATTTTTTTCTTCTCTGTGCTGCTTGAGCTATATATTTTTCTTCTTTGTGCTGCTTGAGCTATATATTTTTTCTTCGTGCTGCTTGAGCTATTTATTTTTCTTTTTCGTGCTGCTTGAGCTATATATTTTTCTTCTTTGTGCTACTTGAGCTATCTATTTTTCTTCTTTGTGCTGCTTGAGCTATTTATTTTTCTTCTTTGTGCTGCTTGAGCTATTTATTTTTCTTCTTTGTGCTGCCTGAGCTATCTATTTTTCTTCTTTGTGCTGCTTGAGCTATTTATTTTTCTTCTTCATGCTGCTTGAGCTATCTATTTTTCTTCTCTGTGCTGCTTGAGCTATTTATTTTTCTTCTTTGTGCTGCTTGAGCTATCTATTTTTCTTTTATGTGCTGCTTGAGCTATATATCTTTTCTTTTTTGTGCTGCTTGAGCTATATATTTTTTCTTCTTTGTGCTGCTTGAGCTATTTATTTTTCTTCTTTGTGCTGCTTGAGCTATTTATTTTTCTTCTTTGTGCTGCCTGAGCTATCTATTTTTCTTCTTTGTGCTGCTTGAGCTATTTATTTTTCTTCTTCATGCTGCTTGAGCTATCTATTTTTCTTCTCTGTGCTGCTTGAGCTATTTATTTTTCTTCTTTGTGCTGCTTGAGCTATCTATTTTTCTTTTATGTGCTGCTTGAGCTATATATCTTTTCTTTTTTGTGCTGCTTGAGCTATATATTTTTTCTTCTTTGTGCTGCTTGAGCTATTTATTTTTTCTTCTTCATGCTGCTTGAGCTATTTATTTTTTTTTCTATTTCATTTTCCTTTTTCTTATTTATTCGTCTTCTTCGCTGCTATAGAACGTTGTCGTTTTTGTTCTTCATTGATACCATTGATGTTTCGTACCGTTCTTCATCCTCGAACGTGTCGCTATTACGTTTACGAGGTGTTTTTGTATATTAATTTATCTTGAGGATTGTTCCTTGTCGTAAGCTGTGGTCGTCCTTGTTCCAATCTAATGAGTTCCATCTCCTCCGTTGATACTTCTGAGTCATAGTTGTTATCGTTGATTGATTTATTAACTTTTGGGTGTGCACTCCCTCCAAGTTGCGTGTTGCTTAATTCTTAGTTTGTTTGTTTTGTCGTAATGAGTTTCCTTTTATTACTTTGTCCGGTGCTATATTGCCGGAGTATTCGTCCGATGTTGATAGGTTACGTTCGTCGCCCTGTTGAGAAATCCTTAATATTTCGTTTGATGATGGTTCCCTTGGCCTGACCGAGAGAATGTTGATCAGGCTTCGTGATGAGGCGTCTACGGCGGCATTGAGTTTTCCGGGCTTGTGGTGAATTTCATAACCCCAATCATTAAGAGTCGCTTGCCATTGTATTACTTATCGCGGTGGGTTAGTTTTTTTTTCTTTTTACCATATACGTGAGTGCTCGATTATCTGTTACAACTATAAAGTGGTGCCCGTAACCACAGGGCCTAAAGTGTTTCATTGCGTTTATGATCGTCAATATTTGTGCATTGCGTCTGATACAAGTTCCGATTTCGTGAGAGTCCGAGAGTAGAAGGCAACAGAATGATCGAATTTTTCGTGTTGTTGGCTGAGGACGGCGCCGATAGCTTAATTCGATGCGTCAATTATTAATTGGGACTCCTTATAGTCCGGATAACGCACGATTGGTTTACTTGTAATTTCCCTTTCAAGTAATCGAACGCTTGTTGACATTTCTCAGGTCATTCGAATTTTTGTGAAGCCTTCAATTGTCTCATTAGCGGGAGACGGATTGTTGCGAAGTTCTTCACGATGCGTCTATAGGAATTCACTAATGCCTAGAATTGTATGATGATCTTTTTTGTATTGGAAACTTGTACTGTTCGTGTTAACTTGGGTCTCGATTGCGAGTCGTTTTCGTTGATGACGTGACCCTGGTATTCGACATTGTTCTGGATGAACAAGCATTTAGCTGTTTGCAGCGTAAATCCAGCATATTATAGTTTTTTTTTGTCGGTGGAATTCATGCTCGTGTTCCTTCAGGTTGGTGGTGGACATGACGATGTCAACCAAATATACGAAAAAGGTTGGTAGCCAGTGATCCCGATAGCGCGACATCCATCAACCTTTGAAAGGTTACTGGTGCATTCTTTTAAACTCCGAACGGCATTCGATTGAATTCATAATCAACGTTCGATATTAGAAATGCTGTTTTCGGTATGTCGCGTGGGATACATCTCGGTTTGGTCGAAATCGGATGCTAAGTCCAGTATTGAGACCTACCTAGCTGATCTAGGCTGTTCGTAATATTTGGTAGTTAGTATGCATCGAGAGTGGTTTATTTTCCTAAAATCGATTAACATACGCAATCGTTCTTCCCTTTCTCGGAACTATCCAAACGGGAGACTTGTATGGCAATAACAATGGTTATATTATTCCTTTTCCTGGTGGATGGTTGTAGATTTCCTGTTTGTGCACGTGTGGAACGAAATATTGGTTTGAATTTGTTGGTTTTTGGTCGGTTGTAAAAATGTCATGTTTAACAAACAAAATTGAATTCATTTGGGCTCCGGTCTCGACGAAACATTTCGTGTCTTTTCTCTAAGATCAACAGAATATATTATTACTCTTGAAGGTTTTCGTTTCTGTAGTTCCCGGCGAAATGGTGGATTTTCTTATTATTTCTGTTTTATTATCACTCAATGGCTTGATTCGAGCGCTCCTGCGATTTATTTCGTGTCGCGCTGTCCCGTGAAGACATGCTCAAATTTTTCTTTACTAATTCTGTTACTATCTTCGTGAGTTCGCGGAGGTTTTCGTCAGTTATGTTACTCGTGTCTCGCGATCCCTGTGTATTGGTTTCATATTTTTGGTTGCGAGAGTTGTCGCGGGATCTGTTTCGCGAATTGCTGCGGCAGCCATCGTGTGAACTGTCTGGATGTGTGTAACAACGATTGTTGTCTCGAGAGTGACTCGAGGAGTGTCGTCTCCGTTGGTAATCGTTTTGTGAGTTTTGTTGTTCACTTCCGTAGCTGTTTTGGTAGTTCCTTGTCGTGTAGTGTTGTTTGTAATGATAAAAATCTTGATAATCGTTTCGTGGGTCTTGTTGCCCGTTTTGATAACTGTTTTGTGTATTTTGTTGTCTGTATCTATATTTATTTTTGTAATCGTTTTGGAAATGTCGTTGTCCGTTTTGGTACCTGTCGCGTGAATTATTTCTGTAGCTACTGTATCCGTCTTGTGACGTATTCCAAAATCTTCGATTGTTAAATTTTCCGTTCCATTGTTCTCTTAAATGCTTAAATGTCAATCAAGTAGCCGCTCCACGGGCAATTGGCAATTGCCGGTGGAGCGGCTACTTGATTGATGATATTCGCAATATGTTGACAGAGATTAATTTTGTGTTTAGGAAAATGAACATTCGCTGTTTCTGTTCGTTTTAGTTCCGTAACTTATTCGGTTTTGTTTAATCGTTTGACGCATTTTTAATTCTTAACGCTTTCTTGTATAGCTCCATCGAAATGTTGAACTGCTTGTCGCATTAAAATAGCACTGATTTTATCGAAAAGATCGCGAGTAGACTCTCTAGTTATCGATTTATTTACTTCTTAATGCCGATTTTCGAGGTATTGTTAATCCTAATTACGCATATAACATTCATCGACCCTATCCATAATTCGTTTCATGATTGTGCGCGTGCGAGTTACGTACTCTGCTATCGGTTCATTATAGCTTTGCGCTATTTCTTTACGTTCTGATTCGAGATCTAATAATTCTATTGGAGTACTGAAATTATGTCACAAATCCGTAAGAAGTTCTTCGAGGGTTGTATAATTTTTCGTTTCCGCCAAATCGTGTGCGGTTCCTGTTAATTTATACTGTATCATTACAAGAAGTCGAGCATGTTCGCTCGGTGAAATTATTTTTGCTGCCTTTTTGCATGCGCTTATGAAGTTTTCGACGGGAATATTCTTGCCGTCAAACGCGGGGATTGGTTGGTATATATCGCGGAATGTTAAACCTTCGTACGCCATATCATTAATGCCTTTGATTTCGCTTTCGAAATATTGAAAGTTGGTAAAATTTTATTTTTCGAATATTGGAAGTTTGGAAAGTTTTCGATTTTTCTTCTGTTTTGAATATTTATAGTGTGTAAAAAAAAATGTCACTTTCGAAATATCTAAAGCTTATAAAAGATTTTTCGAATATTGCGAGTTCGAAAGGTTTTGAATTTCCGTTTTTCCTCCTTTTTTCAAATATTTATTACGTATCGACAGTGTTGTTTTCTTCGAAGAATTTCTTTTCTCGTTATTGTTTTAGGGTTTGTAACATTTCATTTTTCGGGTTGTACGGTTCGAGACATTTTCAATTTTCTTTTTTTTTATATACTTATAATATATAAAAATGTTGTTCCCTTCAAGGTATTAAAATTTATAAAATGTTGTTTTTCAGTTCTTAACAGTTTGAAAGGTTTCCAATTTCCTTTTTTCCAAATATTTATAATGTGTGAAGATTTTATTCTTCTTGAAATATTTAAAGTTTGAAAAAAAATTGCATTTTTCTGGATATCACAAGTTTGAAAAGTTCTAAATTTTCTTTTTTTTTCAAATGTTTATAATAAATTTTGTTTTTCGGATTTTATAGATTTGAGATGTTTTTAGTTTTCGTGCTTTTTTTTCACATATTTATAATATGTCAACATTTTGTTCTCTTTAAAATATTTCGAGTTTGCAAAACTTTATTTTTCGGATGTTGAGCGTTTGAAGTCTTTAATTTTCTTGTTTTTTTTTCTCTAATTTTATAATGTATCAAAAGATTTCTTTCTTCGAAATATTTAAAGTTTATAACATTTTATTTTTCGAATTTTACAAATTGGTTCCTATGCAAATTAAAAGGCGAAGGGGACGCAGAGACGACGAAGTTTCGCTACGCGTGTGTTTGTGCGCTTATTGTGTGTATGAGCGAGTGCAATAGCGGTAGGAAGCGAAAAAGAAATAATAAATAGCGCATTGCGTTTTCAATACGCACATATTGAGTTTTATCGATGTGACAATCTAGCGATATACGTTCATGTATCACAGGAGTTCTGGCGATGTCAGATACTTACACACACTTTAATGTGTGGAGAAAAACGTATTTCGTTGCCACTCTTAGGGGAGGGCTTGAGAATAATAGAGAAAAAAGTGAGTTTCAAAATTACTTACAGTGCCGTGATGAGAAGGAATAATTTCATAAAAACGCCTTGAGTCCAGTTATTCCCTTCCTTCCTTCTATATTGTCCGTGTGGTTGAGTAAGTTCGTTTTTATATTCCGTGAGTGAGTTAGTGAGTTCCTTTTGTTTTCCGTGAGTGAGTGCCTTTTGTTTTTCGTCTCGTCCGTGTGTATGTCGCTTGAACGTTGAGCGCTTGGATTTTGTGTGCGAGTGTCTGAGGTGTGTTTTTTTCCTTTTTTCTTAAGACTTTGAGCGGGGTTCAGGGGGCCCGCTAAATTCTATTAGTTCACTTTTTGCGAACTTTTGAGACGCAGAATTGGGATTCGCGTTTCGCGAATCCCAATTCTGACAACAATTTGTGATGGTCGAGCGGATGTTTGAGGATTTCGCGGGAGACGATTGACTCAGACACGGACTATTCTGATTTGGATCTTTTATTCCTAATTCGACTTGGCGAGGGAGTGCACGAGGTTTTAGGATGGACTGCTGGCTCACGGTCCAGCAGGAGGAAGCGTGGTTGAGTGGAGGGGCCTTAGGAAGGTGGAGGGGATGCCACGCGCGAGTATGGCGAAGCGCGTGGGCTCGCGAACAATGGGACTCAGGAGAGATGAGAGAGAGAGAGAATGAGATATGCTGGAGAGGACTTCTGGGAAGGGAGATTTAATTTCTGCTGAGGGTTTCTAAGAAGGAGGATTAGGTTTAGGTGAGAGCTGTGGGAAACGGTTGATATGAGGGCGTGAGACTGGGTTTGTGAATAGGAGTCGTGTGGGACCGCGACACAAAAAAAGTGAAATGACTTTTTATGCAAAAGCCAAGCAAATTTACTAGAAATGTACACAAAATGGTCGAACCCTAGGAATACTATTTTTCTCGACATTTTATTTTCAGAAACCCTATTACTATTATAATATAAACTTCGAATCACGATTATATAAAAGTACAACGTATGCATCACACAAGTATTGTATATATGTATCACTGGAAATGCTGTGCGATGACTTAGCGTGCATGGTTAAGAAAAAAACGCTTGGGTAGATACGCGATTTTCTTGGCGAAACGTTCTTACCGCTCCCACAAGTAACTTTTGCAAAAATTTATTTACTTAGATTATTTGAAATTGTAACATCGCATCAGTTACTGCATCAGGTATACAGAATTATTAGAAATGAGATATTGAGCCTGCCAAAACTATGTCTATTGAACGAACATTTATGCGACGCAATAGATTTCATGAGATGTATGGTGATTCTGTAATAGAGTAGCATGTGAATACTTCCTCGTAACTTTTTAAATTATGTAAATAAAGTGAGACTTCAAGAGCCGTGTGGGTACATCGCTGATTTTTTTATTGGTACTATGCGGAGTCGGAAACTTGGTTTGCAGTTACATAATAAATTGCGTCAATTTATGTCGTTTGTCACGTCGGGAGGCACATTGAACTCCGACGTAACCAAGGACTCCCACGGTCCCTTACGAAACCACGTGCACCAAAATAAGCACGATAAGAATATTCTCATTCCTCGACATATTTCCAAAGGCACTCTACAGTTAAGATGCCGCTCATTAATAGAACCCGAGCGTCGCGCACTCTCTCCATGCGGCCTCCCCTCTTTGTCTATTCGACGGCCGTATTGGACACTGGGCGCAACTTCTCAGAAAAGCCATAAAACAAAAACACGTAACGCACCTTTAGCGCAACGTCAGTTAGGCCCGGGAAGGTTTCCATCAATCCGATCGTAAAATTAAGAAGTACCAAAAAGGGATATGCCTATGGAAGGATCACGTAGCGCCTAACCGCTACGCTCTCCCCGATAGAAACCCGGTCACAAGAATAGACTCGTATGACCTCTGCATAAGAATCCATGAATGCGTCCCCACGTTTTCTCTAATTAGATACAAACAATATACAAAGAAATCTCAGTACGGCCCCGGATAACTCCCAACGGCCCGATCGTAAAATTACGTAGCACAGGAAAAGAATTCGTATGCGGAGAATGCAGATGCGCCTTCCTCCGTAAAAACCTCCCACCAAACACAGGTTCATGCGTTCGTTGCGTATGATATGGACGACTACTTCTATACCCAAATTAAATGAGGTCAATACTCTATCACTCCCACTCTATGAATTCGGGAGACCAGGAAATCACATATAAAGGGAGCAACCCAGCAGTATGGAGTTAGTCTTCAAGCACTTCAAGCACTTCAGGCACATCAGAGCAGTTCGTTCATTCCAAAAGTCTACCGCGCAGTCTATCGGTGTCGTCCATCAAAGACAATCTATTAAAGTCACTCTATAAGTCTATCAGTCCACGACGGTCTTCTAATTTTCTATCTACGTTCAAAGTCTTTAATCGTATTGGTCGCGTTCATACCAAACGAAACCACCAATGTAAGCGAACCACATTTTTACACTCTTTGTACTCGAGCGTTAATAGAATGAGCCAAATTGGCTGATTTCAATAAATCAACAGTTAATTAGAAACGAGTCATTTCCAAATAATCGGATTATTTCCATAAATTCCTTAAAAATCCTTCCTTCCTCCAGCACATCCGCCTTTTACCCTCATCCCGTGCTATTGCGCTAGGCGTAGGCAAGAAAGAGGGAACCACACTTTATATGCCCACGTCCACTCCGGACGTGACACGTTCTTAACCCGATAGTCAAGTTTTTGAGAAACCGTCATCCTTCGCCGAGCTTTTTTTCTTAACCATGCCCGCCAAGTCGTTGCACAGCATTTCCAATGATACATACTGTGACGTGGTAATTTTGCACGTCACGATAAATTAAATGTGGCTCAGGCTCGGCACGTGAAAAGGTGCCCTCCGCCGTCCAGGAACCCCCTCAAGCGATTTCCCAGGGCCCAGCTGAGCCTAACATTATTCTATTAACACTCTTATTTTTATTTTTGTTGTACTTCGTGAGCGAACGTCGTGCTCTCGCCGTTACAAAGGGCAGGATCGAGGAACGAGTCGAAAATCGAACGGCAACGGAGTTACCGACCCTGGAGCACAGGGTCTCGCAACGAGTCGTCACTCCTTTACTCAATACCAGCGGATCCCAATAAGAAGGAGGGGTTCGCCTAATAACGGCGCTCCGTACCTCGCGACAATGGATTCCGTTGGGTATCGACGAGCGACAACGGAAAATCGCGGATTCCAATGATGGGTCGCCGGCTCAAGGCCCCACTCCGAGCTGTATGTCTCCCTCTACAGCCGGTCATCATCCCGATGAGTCCGTGACCCAATCAGGTCTCGGGACGGGAGCTTAAGCCATTGTTCACATTCAATAATTATGGAAATGTGAACGTGATCGGGAAGGTCAACGCTGAAAATAAATCGAAAAGGCGGTCACTAGGCAAGGAGTGGGGGTCGGGACCGAGGTCCGCGGAAAGGCTCCTCGCGAAAGTTTCAGCACTTGAGTTCTGGTCTGAAGCGAGAAGAGGTGCACTTCCCGAGCCGTAGCCGTTCCCGCCACCCAAGAAACCGACGCCACCGCAAAAATCGGAGATCAATACCGAGGTTTAACCGGATCGGGATCTTCAGAAACTTTAGCGGTGAGGCCGTCGTTTCGCTCGCCAAGACCCAATGTAATGTGCGCGCTGTGGCCCGTTGGGTAAAGTACTGAAATTTGAGATTATTAAGAATATTGAAGTCATGAGCGATATTGTTATAGCGGATCCGTAACGGACGGGAAGGATGGAGTCACCTTGCGCGATACCGTCATTCGCGGCGACCTCGCTCAAATTAAATTAACGTAGAGCCGCCGAAAGGGGTTCATTTTTCAATTGCCAGAGTGAGAGTCATTTAGCATAAGTTAGAGATAAGGTATTATTTGTTTGTCGTACTCGAAATCGATATATAATACGTTCGAAAAAGAAATCTGTACCGTTGTGAAGAAATAAGAGGACCGCGAGTTGCTCCCGCCTTGCGAAGAGAATCCCGAACTGCTCCCGCCGTTTGCGAGAGGCGCGAGAAAATAAAAATTAACGATTGTCTTCACCAAATCTCGGAGTGTTGTAATATCATTTTGTGATATTGTCGCGGCTTAACCCCGCCCCTCTACCAAATTGATGGCTGCGGCAGTCGGGCAAGAGACATCTCGTCGATTAGTCGGGAAAAATAAATTTATCGCCTAAGAATTTGCGCGGCTGGCGCCCTATCCCGTACGAGTCTGACGAAAGCGAATTTTGGGACGCAAGTTCTCTCTCGGTTATTCTTTTGTGTTGTATGTTTTAAAATATTCCCGCCTTGCATGTGTAGAATATATTTAGTCCTTATTGTGTGCTGGGATTATTTCCCGCCGTTAAAAGTCTCGACTGGGCTAGCGCGACGCCTCGCAAGACTCGGTCCTAGCGCGATAGAGTTCGGGAACGTCCGTTGGATTTCGCGGTTCCGATGAACGAGCGCGTGCGACGGAGAGCCAGTCGAGCGCACACGGATATCGAGGCAAAATACCGGCAACATTAGAATATCGCGATATTACCGAAAGTACGTGCGGGTTTCCGATTGGGAGATAAGGAAAAGTGAGCAAGAGTGAGAGAAAATACGTCGAACGAGTCGACACAGGAAAAATAAAAGGATAGCAAGACCTACGTCGACTACCGAGCGCAGAATGAACCCCGACTGGTACAAGCAGATCCGGGTAAAGTTTGTTTATACATCGCAGGTTAACGGGATCTCGTCGAGTGCCCTCGAAAATTGATTTAAAAACCGAGGATTATAATTGCGTATGAATTTCAGTGTATTAGGTAAAAACAACGAATTAGTTAAAACATATTCCCTACAGCGACGGTGAATCTATTGAGAAGTGTCACGTGCTTCGTTGTTGTTTTTTTTCGCGTTTGTCCTCCCGACGAACGAGCCGTGTGGAACTACAGATTTTGAAATTTTCTCGTTATTACCAAGACGATCGAAAAAGTGTTCAGGAAGAGGTTTTTTTTCTCTTTTATTTCGATTAACGATTTTTTTCGTGTGTTATCTTGCGGAAATACGAGTCGTTGGTGATCACGAATTTGAATTTTTTTTCCCCTTATTACCGAAATGATTCAGAATTAGTCGGGAAGAGTTTTCTGTTCGTTTTATTCAGTTAAACATTTCTTCGCGTTTTATCTTTTCGACAGTCAAGTCGTTGGTAATCACGAATTAAATTTTTTTTCTTTATCACCGAGACAATCCAGAATTAGTCGAGAAGTATTTTTTTCTCGTTTTATTCAATTAAACATCTCTTTCGCGGTTTATCAGTTCGACAGTTGAGTCGTTCGGAATTACGAATTAAAGAAAAATTAATTTAACGTTTTATTTCGTGACGCCTTTTTCCGACAGTCGAGCGTTTTAATATTAGAAAATTCAAATTTTTTTGTCTTCATCACCAGGACGATTGGAAAATTGATCGGGAAGGAATATTCTTATTATTTCTCTTTATTTTTGTTGTGTTCATCTTCCCGACGTTCGAATCCTTTAATTGCCGATTTAAACAAATTTCCGTCATTAACGAGACGTTCCGTAAGTTTGTTCGAAAAGTTTTTTTTTTGCCATCGCGTCGAGAACCAGGGTAGTCGCTCACTACGAGGTCGTAGCGGGAAACATTCGCCGAGCGGCGGAGAGTTTGTTTTGATTTTTTTTGACACTCGGGTTTCTCGAGGCTTCGGCGCGAGGCGTATAAGAATTTTTTTCTCTTTCTTTGGACAAGGAAGAGCTTGAGGCACTCGTCGAGAACCGCTAGAAGTATCTTAGAAATAAACTTTGTATTTCATATTCTTATTTCGTGAACCTCGTATACCCTGGACGAAAATAATTTAATTTGTATTGTCGGGAGAGATCGCAGGTTAGCGTATCGGAGATTGACAGACCCGCGCGTGCGAACCGGAGAAGGAGGTAGAGTGGGGGGTTTCGCATCGAACGCGGCGAGAATCAGAGAGAGAGCGCGGCGTCCCGCGTATTCGCGATTTGACAGGTCCCGTTCGGACGAATTCTCCCTACCTCTCTTTCGTACACGAGCTGAACCATTATGCAGCGCACTCCGCCTATCGCCGCGCCACCATCCGATCAAGGTTGTCGCGAAGACTCAAATAGGGAAATGCCGGACAGTGCTGTCGGACCGATACCGCGGAATCCCGTACAAGAGCTCTTGGCGGAGTCGGGAGGTAGGTTAGAGGGACGACCGACCAACTGGAATAATACAAACCCCTTCCTCTGCCACGATGGCACCCCGATTTCCTCAGCCGATGACCGACCACCCTCGCAGCCTCCCTGTATGAGGGGGAAAGCGCATGGGGCCGGGACGCGAAACCCCCCATCTCGCGTTTCTTTTGCATTCCCTCCCAGAGAATACCATCAAACGTCAGACATTTTTTGGGATAACCGGGACTAGACCGTGGATCCGAATAGCAACCATCAAGAAATTCAAGTCACGGTATTATCGGTACACTCCTCCCCGTACAAATTCAATACACCGACGCCTAGAGAGTCAGCCACGATGCGATCAACGTATGAGACCTTGCGGAAATGGGGAATTCGTTTTTCGGGGGATGTCGGGGAGGACGTCGAAATTTTTTTATTATTGCTCGCAAAAGGGCGACGAATGCATTCCGCCTCGGATGCAGATCTTCTCGATTTCTTCTTCCAGGATACCGCGTTATGGCGGTACAGGATGAAATGACTGAGCCTCTCGACGTTTTCCGATCTCGAGTCAACCATGCGTAGCAGGTTTAGAAGCCCAAATTATCGAGGGCGTTGAGAGAGGAAATTTCAGGGCGAGTACAGGGAGCGCACGAGCCGTTTTCGAGGTATCTGACGTATATGCGTGCCCTGCTAGATAGAGTCAAGCCCCCGTTCGGGATAGGGGAGCAACTCATGTACGCGTGGCGTTATGTGAGCTCGGACCTCAAATACCTCATTCAGCTCACATGGAAACGTTGCGAGGTCGATGTCTCCGATTTCGATGAAATTTGGCATGCTTGTAGAATGGATAAAAATAGGCGACACGTATTTTTTATATCAGCGGAACCCGATTTTTAAGGGTTGAAAAGCACTCTCGAAAATTGGGGTGTTTTTCGTTTTTCGTCGATAACGTTTTAACGTTACGAGATATGAAAAAACTTCAAATTGCAACAATGTTTATTTTTTCGTGTACTATACATTGGAGATGAGAACGATGCAGATAGCAACAAATTTCATATTGTTTATAGCAAAAATGCAATTTTTTCAACCGTATCTCCGAGAATTTTTTATCGATTGGGATGTAAATTTGCATACATGTAGAGAATGGAAAAGTGCGGATACCGATTTTTTCTGTTTCCGATATCTCACAATTAAGGGGTTGAAACTGCCCGTCGATTTTTTTGCCGAGAGCATCGTATAATCAGCTAGCCTTTTGGCATTTCGGTCTACATGCACGTGAATATATGTTCGTGTTATGACGCAATTGCATATTTGTAATATTCCAGCCCCCCCCCCCCCCACAACGGTCCCCCTCTCGAAAGGCAAACGTTCAAAGTGGAAATAAAAATAGGTTGCAAAGAAAGTACAAGCAGTTAAAATAGTCGATACACATTTTCTCGTTTTGGCGGAACGACGCTCTTAAGGGGTCAACGCACCCTTAAAAACTTCGTTCTTTCTATAGCTCGTGAACGGGCCGAAATAAAAATAAAGTTCGAAAGGAAAACCTGGTGTATTCTTCGACTACTAGACGTTCATGATAATGATGAGTACAGCAATAAATGGCGTGTTGTTGATTGCAATAAATCCTGAATTACTTGTGAAAAAACACTCTTCAGTTTTCCACTAATATGGGCAGAGGCAAGGATCGCAATCACGGACTGACTTCGTTCTCCGGGAAGCAACTGGATTACAATGGTATGTTTACAAAGTAATTCTCCCCCGCTACGTACTGCCTTTGAAGATTACAACACAATCGGAAAAGTGTTCTCACGCTTACTCATTTAGGAAACGTTTCAACTCTATCTTTTTTATGGATTATACTTATTAAAATAACGATAGTCATGATAAAAGTGTTTGAAACAAAGAGATTTCTTACACCTATCACAAGTGATAATAGCTGCTTCGCCGCATATATCGCATTTTGTGAAAAGCAAAATTCTACCGGAATCACCAAACAGGAAAAACAGTTCAGTAAGGATCTAGAAAACATGATCATTGAAGCGATGGACAAACCTATGAATATGGAAGTCGAAACTGGTTTGGATTTTCTGTCACCAAATGAAATTCATGCAACAGCCGCAATAGAGGATGACAGTGAAGGAGATTGGCACGGACAACGATACCTAGATCCAAAAAACGATGAAAATGTATGTACCCAAGATATAGAAGAATTGAGTTACGAAAACAAGACAAGAGCTGTAGATTCCTGGAGATCCGGGGCAAATGGGAATAGAAAGTTATCATCTGTTCAAACGAAATTCAAAAAGGTGCAATCAGAGCCGCGGTTGCGCCGATGGACCCATAGTATAAATAAGGGTGGTACCTACAAAGAAAAGTTAACAAAGATAGCTCACTACACGTTAAACAATTTCGATGATGCTTTGGACAAAAGGCTGCCTGTCCATGATATAGATATTCGACGACGGGCCTTACGTGCACGAGAAATTGTAGAAATACCAGCCGTAAATTTCCAAGCATCCGCTATTTGGCTAAGGACATTCAACAACCAACATCGAATTGTGTCACGGACGATTACTAAATATGTAACAAAACAACAATTATTAAACGCTGATACACCTCAAAACAAAGTTATCGAATTTATAGAAATGCCGAAAGTCAACATAGCCAACTTTGGGGCTGAAAACACATTTAATTCTGATCAGAGTGGATTCAATTTAGAGCTACGTACAGGCCGCACATTGGCGATAGAAGGGCAGAAATCCGTTGCGACAGTCGTGCAATCGAAAACATCAACGACACACAGTTATACTATACAGCCTTTGGTTTCTGCGAGTGGCAAGCTTTTGGCACCTATGTTGATCGTTTTAAACGAATCTACTGGCAAATTTAGTCCTCGAGTCGAACAAACTATGTTCAAAGCCCAAAATATATTTCTATTTGCTTCGAAATCTGTAAAATTGACGACTAATCATTTCAAGCGATGGTTCCAAGAAGTATATATTCCCAATACGGGTTCAAAATCGGTGATACTTCTGGATTCTTGGAGCGGTTAATGTCCAACTGCATTTAAAGACGTGGATATGCAAGGGAAAGATATTAAAGTTTTAACCATTCCAGCAGGTAAATATATTGCACCAGTTTCATTAGTTCTATAGACAATTAGTCCATATGATAATTAGTAATTCCTGCAAGTACGACTGGAATGATACAGCCCCTTGATGTTAATGGCTTCCGGGTGTGGAAAAACTTCGTCAAAGACATTTGAGTGACAATATTGTCAATCTGCATTTGAGTGACAATGTTGTTAAATTACAATCTCTTACACACAACCAGTTTTCTTCTCCACGGTTTACAAATCTTTTCAAATATGCGTGGTACAAAAGCGGGTACGAAGAAGAAAGACCACCAAACTTCGAAAATCCGGTAGAATTTTGCTTTTCACAAAATGTACCGACAAGCGATATATGCGCGAAGCAGCTATTATCACTTGTGCGTGGTGTAAGAAATCTCTTTGTTTCAAACACTTTTATCATGACTATCATTATTGTAATAAGTATAACCCATAAAAAACAGAGTTGAAACGTTTCCTAAATGAGTAAGCGTGAGAACAATTTTCCGATTGTGTTGTAATCTTCAAAGGCAGTACGGGGTGGGTGAGAATTTCTTCGTAAATATACAATTGTAATCCAGTGTCCTCCCACAGCACGAAGTCAGTCCGTGATTGCGATCCTTGCCTCTGCCCATATTAGTGGAAAACTGAAGGGTGATTTTTCACAAGTGATTCACGATTTATTGCAATAAACAATACGCCCTTTATTGCTGTACTCATCATTATCATCATGAACGTCTAGTAGTCGAAGAATACAATTTTTTTTCCTTTTAAACTTCATTTTTATTCCGGCCCGTTCACGAGCTATAGAAAGAACGAAGTTTTTAAGGGTGCGTTGACCCCTCAATAGTGTCGTTCCGCCAAAACGAGGAAATGTGTATCGACTATTTTGACTAATTGTACTTTCTTTGTAACCCATTTTTATTTCTACAAATTTTCGTTCATGCTGCACGGTAAGAACGTTGAACGTTTGTCTTTCGAGAGGAGACCGTTGGGGGGGGGGCGGCTGGTATGTTACAAATATGTAATTGCGTCATAATACGAACATATAATGACGTGAATTTAGATGGAAATGCCAAAAGGCTAGCTGATTATACGATGCTCTCGGCAAAAAAATCGACGGACAGTTTCAACCCCTTAATTGTGAGATATCGGAAAAAGAAAAAATCGGTATCCGCACTTTTCCATTCCCTGCATGTATGCAAATTTACATCCCAATCGATTAAAAATTCTCGGAGATACGGTTGAAAAAATTGCATTTTTGCAATAAACAATGTGAAATTTGTTGCTATCTGCATCGTTCTCATCTCCAATGTAAAGTACACAAAAAATAAACATTGTTGCAATTTGAAGTTTTTTTCATATCTCGTACCGTTAAAACGTTATCGACGAAAAACTAAAAACATCCCAATTTTCGAGGGTACTTTTCAACCCTTAAAAATCGGGTTCTGCCGATATAAAAAAATACGTGTCGCCTATTTTTATCCATTCTTCAAGCATGCCAAATTTCATCGAAATCGGAGACATGGACCTCGCAACGTTTCCTTGTCAGTGCCGTTCACGATTACGACGATCTGGAGGCTCGCGCGCGAAGCATCGAACACAGTAGAGAGCCGCAGAAATACGGTAGTGGACGCGACCGCCCACCCTTCCGGAAGAACAACCGGGATTCTAAAACCCCGGGTAACCGAGACCCCTCGAAGGAACTCCGTTGTTGGAACTGCGGCGACACGAGTCACCTTTCGATCGGCTGCCGCGCGCCGAAAACAATGTATTGTTATCGGTGCGGGGAAAAAGGAGTGACGATTAGGGATTCGAACGCCTGTTCGGGAAACGATACCGGGAGTCGCGAGTGAGGGCTGAAAAGACTCCCGCGGGCCAAAAATCGCCCTCTCTGCTCCGAACCGCGTACCTCTCCAATTTCGGGGGCATATATAGCCCGCTATCACATTGCTACAGGCGCAAGCCTTTAATAGTAGCGATTAAAATTCAAGACCAAGTCATTCCCGCGCTGTTTGACAACGGGTCAACCAACACTTACGTTGAAGAGATGGTTCTGTTGGTCGCAGCAAGGTTAGGGTTCTCAAGCCAGAAAATGTCCCCGAAGGATAGTTCTATCGCGAATGGGGAACAGATTACGTGCGATGAAGAAATCGAGGTACCATTAACCTTAAAAGGTCGCGAGTGTACCATAAACGCTAGGGTTTTCCCCTCACTACCGGTGTCCTTAATTTTCGGATTAGACGCTCTCGAAAAATTTGGAATCGTGATAAACCACGGGCGTCGACTGTGGAATTTCAGCGATAGCTCGTCGGAAATATTTAAGTTCACGTCGGGAGAAAACCTTGATTTTTTTAACACCCTGCTCGGTATATCAGGACTGGAGAGGTGCCCGAGGTAACAAAGTTAATACAACATCGGATCAATGTTGTATTATTACCCGGCGACCCCTGTAGTACGGGCGGCCATTAATGCCGAGGTAGATCGGATGCTTGAGGAAGGTGTGGTCGAGCCCTCGCGGAGCGAATGGGCGAGTCCTATCGTAATGATCCGTAAACCCAATAGTATCTATCGGTTCTGCTTGGATTTCCGCAAGGTGAACGAAGCTTCGAAAAAGGACGCTTATCCCCTCCCATACATGACGCACATTTTAGATCATCTAAGGTCGGCCAAATATATTTCCACCGTAGACCTCAGCCAAGCATTCCATCAAATCCCTTTCGAAGAAACTTCCAAAGAGATCGCGGCAATTACGGTCCCGTATCGGGGCCTGTTCCAATTCAAAAGAATGCCGTACGGACTCACGGAGGCCCGGCCACATTTCTGCGTTTTGTCGATCGTATAATAGGGCTAGAGATGGAGCCGCACGCGTTTGCATACCTTGACGACATAATCGTCGTCACGGAAAGCTTCGAAGAACATATAGAATGGCTCAAACGAGTATTCGATCGGGTCGCGGGGGTCGGCCTAAAATTAACGCCGAGAAATGCGAATTCTGTTGCCTGGAGGTGAAATACCTAGGGTTTCTCGTCAACAGAAATGGGTTGCAAGTCGAACCCGACAAAACGGCCCTGATCGAAGATTTCCCGGTACCGGCCTCCATCAAATCTCTTCGAAGATTCTTGGGAATGGCCTCCTGGTACCGGCGATTCATACCGCGTTTTGCCGAGATCGCGGAGCAACTGACCCGCCTAAAAAGACTCAGTCATGGGAGTGGGACCTCGGTCAATAGAAGACTTTTGCCGGTTTGAAGGAAGTCCTCGCAAACCCACCCACGCTGGCGTGCCCGGACTCTTCCGTGAAGTTGGTACTGCAGACGGACGCCAGCATGACGAGTGTCAGTGCGGTTTTAACGCAAGAGGGGGGAGGCGGGGAACACCCGGTGGCGTACGCGAACTGGACGCTCGCGCCACCTGAGCATAACTATTGCACGACCGAGCAGGAATATCTCGCGGTTCTCTGCGCAATACGTAAATTTAGGACTTATTTGGAGGGCTACCGCTTTACGGTAATCACGGGCCACCATAGCCTGAGATGGCTATAGACGCTAAAGGAACCGGCGGGTCGACTAGCCCGCTGGGCTCTACAACTAGCGAAATATGATTTTGAAATCATCTACCGAAAAGGGGCTCTGAACCACGTTCCCGATGAATTATTTCGGACGTTCGAGAGGGAACCAGCCAAGTACGGGGATAGTAGAGAGAAACAGTTAGCTTGCCCTATTTTACCAGCAATCGATAGGGATGATAGGCGCGTCGAAAAGACTACGGGAAGTTCTAGCCCAACCGAAGAAATTCCCGAAATACCGTGTTCACGAGGGACGGCTGTATGTCTGACCCCATACCACCAGATGAGTGTTCCCTGAGGGAGATGCAACTGGGTGGAAACCGGTCGTCCCGAGGTAAGCCCGAGAGGAAGTCCTGAGAGAGTGCCATGACGCTGCCCAAGCGGATCACATGGGAGTCCGAAAAACCTACGATAGGACATTCCTCTCCTATTTCTGGCTAAGGATGTTCCGGGATGTCGCACGTCATGTGCGGCATTGCGGGATATGCCAGAGGACCAATGTCGAACAACGCCCACCCCTCGGCCTGATGGGTCGGCGGGTGGTGGAGGAACCCTAGGCGGTAGTGGCCACCGATATCATGGGCCCTTTTCCCCCAAGTCGTGCGGGGAATGTGTACGTTCTCGTGATCCAGGACCTATTTGCAAAATAGGTCGAGGTCTGTCCTCTCCATCGGGCGACAGAGGAAACGATTGGCGAGACCCTGGATGAGCTGGTCTTTTCGCGCTGGGGTACCCCTCAAGTCCTGCTAACAGATAATGGTACGGAGTTTAATAACCAGACCATTCGTGCCGTCGCTACTGAGCGGGGCGTGTACCACACGACCACGCCGCCATACCACCCCCAAGCAAACCCAGTCGAACGGGTAAATAGGGTCGTGAAGACCATGATGGATTTTTTCTTGGAGGGAGACCACAGGGCATGGGACTGTCACCTCACGGAATTTAAATTCGCGTTCAACACGGCCGTACACTCGTCTACCCTTAACACGCCAGTGTTTCTAAATTTCGGGAGGGAACCGCGGCCCCATCATTTTTATAGAGCCGGGGAAGAAGGCCAACTCGAAATAGTTCCCTTGGCACCCGAAAAATGGTCCGCTCGCGTCCGGGATCTCGCGAAAGTCCACGCTAAAGCCTGTCGTGATCTGGAGGAGCCGTATCAACGCCAGGCCAGGACGTTTGAGGTAGGTGATCTAGTCCTACGAAAGCAATGGATTTTGTCCTCCGCGGCTAAAAATATCGCGACGAAACTCGCGCCGAAATACGCGGGTCCGTTTAAAATCATCCGCGTACTGTGTCCAGTGGTATACGAGGTTCAAGACGAGAACGCCGGTAGGGTCGTGGAAGTTTCGATAGAGGATCTCAAACCTTACCTCTCTCCGTTAGGTGGAGCATTTCCCGCCACAACCGCCGTGAACGCCAAAAAATATGGGAGTGGATGGATAAAGTGATGGAGATCCGGCGGAAACAATGCGAAGCTGGGATGACTCCAGAGGAGGCAGCGGCGAGGCGCCGGATGGTGGTCCACATCTCGGTCCCGCTGTGGGGTCCCCTCCCGGAACAACGTCCAAAAAGGGGCTGGTGAGCGATCCACGAAACCCGTCCGCAGCCACGAAGTGGAATTGTGGCTCCCTCGGTCATAATAAGGACGAATGCCCGAAACCAATGAGGCTGGAGGGGTTTTGCTTTGTCTGCGGACGTGTGGGCGTGATAGCTCAGACATGAGGCGTTTGTCGGGCGTATTGGGAGAGTCTGGGGCCGGTGACCATGCAACGGGAACGCGAAAGGCTAGGGACCCACGAGGAGGAAAGGACTCCCAAGAGGAGTGACGAGGACGCTCGTTGGAGCCACCTCGTCAAGTATTTTGTTTTTTTTTTGGTTGGAGGGCGACAAACTGGTCGCCAACGGACTTGCAGCTCCCGAAAGCCAAGTGGCCTAAATAAAAACCCTTGAGGATGAGGAAAGTGTCGTTATTAACCCAAGATTCTAGAATGACTCCCGCTCATAGTATAGTTATCGTCCCCAAAAACTTCCCAGTGTTGGTGTCGGGGATTCGCAAAAAATGACTTGGTTTCGAAATTGAAAAAGGAAAATTCGGCAGGCTATGAATAACTATCTCGCGTCAAACTGCTGACGGAATGGCGAGTGGGGCGCTAGGTTTTTCCGGTGGGCATCTTTAAAGGGAGACGAGTTCTTTTTTTTTGCCTCTGGGCCACAGAGCGATTGGAGCGAGACTACGGTCTTAAAGAGCCGGGTCGTCTTTTTTACGGGGGGGGGGGGGGGGGTGACTCATGACGTGGCAATGTCGCACGTCACGATAAATTAAATGTGGCTCAGGCTCGGCACGTGGAAGGGTGCCTCCCGCCGTCCAGGAACCCCGTCAAGCGATTTCCCAGGGCCCAGCTGAGCGTAAAATTATTTCATTAACACTCATTTTTATTTTTGTTGTACTTCAGGAGCGAACGGCGTGCTCTCGCCATTACAAAGGGCAGGATCGAGGAACGAGTCGAAATTCGAACGGCAACGGAGTTACCGACCCAGGCGCACACGGTCTCGCGACGAGTCGTCGCTCCTCTACTCAATACCAGTGGATCCCAATAAGAAGGAGGGGGTCTCGCCTAATAACGGCCCTCCGTACCTCGCCACAATGGATTTCGTTGGGTATGGACGAGCGACAACGGAAAATCGCGGATTCCAAGGATGGGTCATGGGGCTCGAAGCCCCACTTCGAGCTGTCTGTCTCCCTCTACAGCCGGTCATCATCCCGATGAGTCCGTGACCCAATCAGGTCCCGGGACGGGAGCTTAAGACAATGTTCACGTTCGATAATTATGAAAATGTGAACGTTATCGGCAAGGGCAACGCTGAAAAAAAATCGAAAAGGCGGTGACTAAGAAAGAAGTGGGGGTCGGGACCGAGGTCCGCGGAAACGCTCCTCGCGAAAATTTCAGCACTTGAGTTCTGGTCTGGAGCAAGGAGAGGTGCACTTCCGAAGCCGTAGCTTCGAGCCGTAGCTTTGAGATCTTCAGAAACTGTAGCTGTGAGGCAGTAGTTTCGCTCGTTAAGACCTATTGTAATGCGCGCTCTGTGGCCCGTTGGTTAAAGTACCGAAATTTGAGACTATTAAGAATATTAAAATCACGAACGATATTGTCGTGGCGGATCCGTAACAGACGGGGAGGATCGAGTCACCTTGCGCGATTCCGTCATTCGCGGCGACCTCGCTCAAACTAAATTAACGCAGAGCCGCCGAGAGGGGTTCATTTTTCAATTGCCAGAACGAAAGTCATTTAGCATAATTTAGAGTTAAGATATTATTTTTTTGTCGTACTCGAAATCGAGAGATAATACGTTCGAAAAAGAAATCTGTACCGTTGTGGAACCGCTCCCGCCGTATGCGAGAGCCGCGAGAATATAAAAATTAACGACTGTCTTCACCAAATCTCGGAGTATCGTAATATCATTTTGTGAAGTTGTCGCGGATTAACTCTGCCTGTCTACCAAATTCAGGGCTGCGGCAATCGGGCAAGAGACACTCGTCGATTAGTCGGGAAAAATGAATTTTTTCGCGTAAGAATTTGCGCAGCTGGCGCCCTATCCCGTACGAGTCTGACGAGAGCGAACTTTGGGACGCGGGTACCGGAAATCGTGTCACAAAACATACAGTACTTGTGTGATGCATACGTTGTTCTTTTATATAATCGTGATTCGAAGTTTTTAGTATAGTAATATGGTTTCTTAAAATAAAATGTTGAGAAAAATAGTATTTCTAGGGTTTGACCATTTTGTGTACGTTTCTAGTCATATACATTACCATATATATGTATCTATGTGTGAACTAATATAGCATAAATATATTCCATATTCGTTTAAAACATACGAAACGTTTATAAATGATACATTTCCAAGAAATGTAGTATATGTATATTTTACCGGGTCGGAATATCGTTACAATATATTTGTTTGTTCGAGAGTTGATCAGGGAATAAATCAATTGAGACTCAGGTATTTTGGTGGTCATTTACAATAAAAATGGTTTATTCAATTTTATGGATGCGTACAATTTTACTTAACGCCATGTATAAGTGTCATGTGTTGTTTGTGTTGTTTTTCATGTAATTCGTCCCTAACTGATGCGTCGATCGATAAAGATTCGCGGGGTTACCCGAGTGGGTAAGAGTTCTCGAGCGCGGCCGGTATCGATTATCATGCGTCGGTAACCGTAACCCCTTCCTCACTCGCACCGACGCTCGGGGCGCGATGGATCGTGACGCGCTAGATCGCGGCACGCTGGCTCGTCACGGTCGATGATCGCTCTTTTTTTATGTTCTCAGTGTACGCGTGTTTCTAGTTTCGCGCGCACGGGTCCCTTTTTGGTTGTTTCTTGCCTTTTATAATTTCATTATAATAATTGGGATATCGGTGTGTTTGTGGGTGTATGTGTGTGTGTGTGTGTGTTTTTAAGAGGTTTAGCGGGAAAATGCCTCCGCACCGTAGCAAATAATTGTCGTGTGTCGGGCTTGCACCGACTAAAAACCCCCATTCCTCTGTGGCCGTACAAATTCTCCCGCGGGACGACCGCTAGGTATTACATCGCGGGAGAGGCCTTAGCCGTAGCTCTTCCTGCAGTGTTGTCAGACGACCTCACATCTCCCGTTCCACTCGAGATGGTATGAGTGGTTTAGGGGTTCGTGTCGCTGATTGAATCTATGACTGCCTGGTCTTCCGGCGTCGTCTTCTTCCTCCCACGTTCTGCACGTCGCAACTCCTTCATCACTGCGGTAGCATAAGCCGATACTGCTGTCCATGCGTCTGCTGACTTCAGCATCAACTCGAGCAGGTTGTCAGGGGTGATGCGTGTCTGCAGCTGATCCTCGACTATCGCGCGGGAGGCACTAAAACGTGGACATTGGAACAATGCATGTTCAGCGTTCTCCTCGACTGCTACACATGCTGGGCAATCCGGGGAATCTTCATAATTAAACTTATACCCATATCTCCACCTTCAGGATTAGTCGATGTGTCCGCCTTCCCTTGGGAGAAGCATCCCACATCGTCTGTCACTGGTTGAGACTGGTTGCTCTCGCTTCTGTCCTTGCGTAACTGGGGTTTCTAGCTCCCTTCTGTTGGTACATCGATCGACCCTCCTCGGCAATTGAGGTGCCTCAATGGGCAGCATTCCCGCGATAACGTTGATAGCGTCCTCGGAGACAGTGCGAAACGCACAGGCTACCCTCAAGGCGCTGACGCGATACGTTGATGCAGCCTTCCTGCGGTACTCCTGGATTTTCAGTGCATCGGCCCATATGGGTATGCCATAGGTGAGCACTGAGGTCGTCACTGATGACCGCAGTTTCCTCCTCTTCTGTCTGGGGCCACCAACGTTAGGCATGAGTCGCGCCAGTGTGGTAGCCACCTCAGCGGCCTTTCTGCTGATCTGCTCGGTTTGCTCTTGGAAGTTCAGCCTCGCGTCGAGAATCACACCCAGGTACCGAATGACCGGTTGGGAAGTGATTTCTGCGTTTCCAACCCTGAGCGTCACCGTTTCCATCACCCTCCTGCTGGATACGAGGAGTACTTCTGTTTTGTGGGCTGCAAGATGCAGTCCAACAGAAGACATTTATTCCTTTATCTTGGCGAAAGCTTCGCCAAAGAGTGCGGTGATTTGCTCCAGAAATTTGGCAATGACAATCAGCGCCGCGTCATCTGCGAACGCTACGATGGACACTCCTTTCGGCAATTGTAATAGCAGCAGATCATTGTACATGATGATCCACAGAAGCGGTCCAAGTACAGAGCCCTGAGGAACTCCTCCAGTCACCCTATACGTCTTCGGTCCATCCTCTGTATCGTACATGAGCCACCTATTACATAGGTAACTCGCCACTATTCTCCGGAGGTACCATGGTACACCTAATGTTTTTAGGGCATCCATGATACACTTCCGAATCGCCGAGTTGAAAGCGTTTTTGACGTCGAGAGCGACAACTGCGCAGTACTTCTTGGACCCTCTTGCCCATCGTTTCCCCGCAGTCGACTCCTGCGCCTGTTTCACGCCTGTGTTAATGGCATCTAGAGTAGAGCACTCCTTTGTGAAGCCAAACTGGCCCTCCGCCAGTAGAGGGTCCACGACCTTCTCAATCCTGTTATGGATGATGCGCTCGAAGATCTTTCCGGCGGTATCCAGCATACAGAGCGGACGATAGGATGAAGGTTCGTCCGGTGGCTTCTTCCCTTTCGGGAGGAGCACTAGCTTCTGCCACTTCCACTTGTCCGGGAAGATTCCTTCCTTGAGACACGCATTGTACATGCCCAGGAATATTGCCGGTGCCAACTAGATCGCTGCCTTGAGTGCGATGTTGGGTATCCCATCCATGCCGGGGGCTTTATTGTTGCCCACCCTGGCAATCGCCGGAAGAAGCTCTTCTTCAGTAATGGCTGGGATGTCCTCATCGACGCCCTCCTCGAGCTGATAGTCCTTCTCGGGTTGCTCAGGGAACAGATGTGTAACAATCTTTTCCAGCAAGGCAGCGTCCACAGGCGATGGCATTGGCTGGCTTTTCAGCCGAGTCATTACTACTTTGTACGACCTGCCCCAGGGAGCATCTTCCACCTCGCTGAGCAGTTCGCCCCTGCTTTCAGCTTTACTCTGCTTAATAGCCTTTTTAAGCTTCAAGCGCGCCTTTCTGTGCTGTTCTTCCAAATCGGGGAACGAGCGTTTGCCTCGAGCTCGTTGCGCTAGGCGGCGAGTTCGATGACACTCCCTTCGGAGGCCGGCAATTTGTTCGCTCCACCAGTGTACTGCCGGTCGGAAGTCGACATTACGTTTCCGTGGCATTGTGGCATCGCATGCTTCGGTGACCCTCTGCATGACCACCTCGACCTTCTCGGTTGCACTTTCCGCTGCGAGGGGGCTGGTGTCAAAAGTTTCACGAAACAAATCCGCGTCAAACATTTTCGCTTTCCAGCCCTTCCCATTTGTCTTCGGTGCCTTCGCTGTTCTGCTGAAGTCACCGCGAATCTCCCAGAGAATCGCTTGATGATCACTGTGAGTGTAGGTATCACTGACTACCCAGTGGCACTGGTTTCCTCTGGCCAGGCTACTACTCACAAAAGTGAGGTCCACTATAGAGGAGGCCCACCTTTGACACAAGTGGGCTTTGTACCTGCATTAAGTAGTACTACATCCAATAAGCTCTGCCTCAAGCAGAGCTTGGCCCTTCCTGCTCGTCACTTTACTACCCCATTCCACAGCCCACGCGTTGTAATCTCCGGCTATGGCTACCGGGAAGCGTTGTTTAGCGTCTGCGACTAAGTTGTCGAGAAAATTCTCAAACTCATCAGTCGTCAGGCTAGGCGGTGCGTATCAACTGTAGAAATTAACTCCTTTGGCTTTTATTCTCACAAAACCAGTTTCCATCCGACTCGCAAGATCCTGAAATGGAAGCTTTCCGCAGGACCAAATTGCGGCCTTCCCACTTGCGTCAGATTTCCAAGGTTGCGTGTCTAGATGTCCATATGGTTCCGAGAGTATCGCCAAGTCAGGCTTCAGCTCGCGCACAGTCTGCATCAGCAGGTCCTGTACTGCTTCACAATGGTTGACGTTGAGCTGAAGTACTCTCATTTGCATCGGTTTTGGAGTGCCTGGAGAGCCTGAAGAGCCCGCGCATACGCTGGACATCGGCTGCTACCTGCGATGTGGGCTGTAGGTGCCCCATCTCCCGCTTCTGCACATATGACACACTTTGCGCTTGCTGTGCATTTGACAACTTTGTGGCCAGTGTTACCGCACTTGATGCAGTCTTTAGCCCGGTCGACGTCGCTCTTGCAGTTCCGTGATAAGTGTCCAAATTTCCAGCACTTGAAACACTTTAGTGGTCTCACCATCTCTCGGATTCTGCAATTACACCAGCCGACTCGGATGATTCCTGTATCCAGAAGTTTCCGGGCAGCAGGCACCATGAGTCGTATTACCGCGGTCTGAGTCCTGCCATATGCTTTACGCAGAGACTTAAGAGAGTATTCCGTGACTGAATAGTCCGGTCCCAAGACTCTCTGCAGGGCCGCCGATATCTCCTCCTTCGTCGCGTCCTCTTCCAGGTCCTTGATCTCCAGATCAACTTCCTGGACTTTACTCTGGACCGTTGCTGATTCACCAAGAACACCTTCGAATTGGTTTCGCAATTCCGGTGCTTTGGCTGAGCTCTCCTTATTCAGAATGATCAGCAGATCTCCCGCGTTCGTTCTGCGTACCTTTTGGACGCATTCACCCGCATCCTTGAGCGTCGGATCCTTCTTTATACGACTCAAGATCTCCGCATAGCTCAAGTCACCCTTTTTGTGGATGACGAGAGCGTTGGGCAGAGTCGGCCGTTCGCGAGGTTTCTGCGCCTTCTTCTGAGGCTGCTTCTCGGATATCTTGTGCGATCTTTTCTTCTTTCGCGCAGTCTGCCACTTCTGCTCTGATCTCTCGCCCTTATCCTCGGATTGTCCAGCCAATGGCTCCACCAGCTGCTTCTCCTTCGGCTCCTTTCCTTCGGTCGACGTCGGTGTAACCCGCTTTCTCCTCTTCGCCTTGCTTACTTTCGTCGAGGTACCGCCCACGTCCATACATTCATCGTTCCTCTCCTTGTTAGGGAGAGTCGATTTCGCTTGGCTTATGGTCGGCGTGGTTTGCGTTCCTCCAGTCGAAGTTGCCGCCTGTGGCTTTGCACTCCACGTTACCAGGTCCTTTATACCTTTCGAAGTACTGGTAAGCATAGGAACCCACCGCTGGATCTCCTTGTGGAGGTTTTTCTTCTGCTGGATAAAAGAGGCTATGCTCTCCAGCGTCTTTCCGTGCCTCTCCACCAACTCCAAAATCTCCTTTCGGTTTCCACCTGTCTCTTCCTTTTCTTCACGTGTGTGTGTGTCTGTGTGTGTCAGCGTGTCTGTGTGTGTCTGTGTGTATCTGTGTGTGTGTGCGTGTGCGTTTGCGTGTGCGTGTGCATGTGCGTGTGCGCGTGTGCGTGGGCGCGTGTGTGCATCTGAGCGTCTGTGCGTCTGTGTGTGTCTGTGCGTGTCCGTGTGCGCATGTGCGCGTGTGTGCGTGTGTGCGTCTGTGTGTGCCTGTGTGTGTGTGTGTGCGTGTGCGCGTGTGTGCGTGCGTGTGTGTGTCTGTGTGTGTATCTGTGTGTCTGTGTGTGTGTGTGTGTCTGTGTGTGTCTGTGTGTGTGCGTCTCTGTGTGTGTGTGTGTGTCTGTGTGTGTGCGTGTGCATGTGCGTGCGTGTGTGTGTGTGTGTGTGTGTGTGTGTGTCTGTGTCTGTGTATGATTCCGCACCTCCTGTAACTCGCAACAAATCGTTCCCCCTCGCTATTAATTAATTATATCATAATTCTTTTTATTCCATTCATTTTTCTTGATCCGCGGGTCGGTATTTGTGAGAGGTTCCTTAATTATACCTAACTAATTATTTCTTGTTTGCTTTTCCCTAATATTCCTCTCGTGCTCCCTCTCCATTGGACCAATGACCGTGCGAAGCTTAATAAATTAATTATCTCTTTAGCGATTCCGCCTACTTTCTTATTTGGTTATCTTTTTTGCTCCTTTCAGGTTCCCTTTCTTTTTCTTTTCTCCTTAAACACTTTCTCTACCCTTGGCGGCTGGTATTCATGCCACGGAGTAATCGTCCAATTCGCGGAATATGAAAGTGCTTTATGCAAGCAGATGACTCCACTCGTTCAGTTGTTTCGGTTTTCCTCAGTAACACTTTCCCCAGCCGTGAGAGTTAGTAATCGCGTCACCTCGTACTTCTCGATTTGCCCGAAAGAGCAAGAGTGCCTTTCCTCCAAAATGCCCGTCCTTGTATACCCATATTATACCGCCTTTTCTTGACCCTTCTCTTACTTATTACCCATATTTCCCTTTATTGCTAACTTTTCTTTCTAAATAAATTTTACTTCTCATCTGTTTTTGTGTGGTTTCCGTTGTTTTCTTTTCCCTGTCTTCCTCCTTGCTTGGCTGTTCTGCCTTTCCCTTCCCTTATGGTTTGTTATTGTTGATTTTTTTCTTTTAATTAAATTAGTTTATCTGTACGCTGTTTTTGTTCCTTTTTCTTGTTTTTCTCTTCACTGTCTTTCTTTTTCTTCATAGTTTTGTATATTTTTCTGTTTCGGTAGTCCGTTATTTTCCCCTCCCCTGCTCTTATCATGAAGTCGGTTGCTATTTGACTACGTGGTGGGGGTTAGTTATTTATGAGACGGAACTGTACGTCTCATAAATCTCTATCTCTATCTCTATCTCTAGAGCTCTGTCTCGCTTGGTGAGTAAAGCTCCACGCTATCTGTTTCGCTCTGTCTTTTCTGCGTTGATTCTGCGTCCGGTGCCTGCGGGCATTTTTCTTACAGGCTTAAAGCGTGCCCTATATCGCTTTCCATCGGTCTAGTGGTGGTCTACGTTCTGGATCCCACCTATACCTCTTGAAAAGCAGAATTTTCTACGAATCTTTATCTCGATCTCAACTCTACGGCCATATTGGTCATCCTTTGCTCACCTGTCTTACTCGGATTCGGCAATACTCGGCGAATATCGTCGCTATTCGGCTCTACTCATCATTGGAATCGTCACACTTGGGTGAGCTCGCTATCACACGGACGTTCTCGCTCCATCCGCTGTCTCATGGAGATATTGGGATATCATCGTGTGTGTTGACTGACGGATCGCGCTTCCAGACATACGTACATGACTATTCGAACAGTAATATCTGCCTTAGCGTGGCCTTCATCTGTACGTATGTATGTACCGGTGTTATTCTCACTACTATTCACATGCTAGTCAGAGCCTGCTCACGATTCACTATCAACACAGACGATCTATCACCCTTTACTGTAGGTGATCTAGTATTTCTCTATATCTTTGTCGTGTATTAAATGCAAGAAACCGATTGCGCGTGAGTCGGTAATTTTCCCACTTTGCAACCGCTCATTCCACCCGGGCTGCGCGGCTAGCTATGTTAATTCACCGCTAATTCATGTTGCAAAGGCAAACTTAAGAAAATGTGTTCACGCGACTCTTCATCATCAAATATGCCATTTACGAGTGTGACAACTCCACCCATCTCGCTTGAGAGCATTGCCAATATACTCACTGCATTTGTATCTGAGCAACGTGAAGCTACTAAGAGAATCGATGAATCTCTACGATCACTTTCTAAACTAATTGAAACGGTAGCTGAGCATACGGTAAAAATACAATCTCTTGAGCGTGACAATCTCCAATTACGGACTGAAATCGCCGAATTGAAAAAGGCCCGCACATTGGCTGGCTCATTGTCGAACGACATCATCATTGATGGTCTTCCCTCGGATACACTTGACGAGCCGAAAATTCTTGTACACAAGGCCTTGCAAGCGCTCGGATTAGCGGATCTTTCGCATCACATTTTATCTGTTCGTATGTTAAAACGGAAACTAGATGCTAATACTAATGCTAGTGCACATCACGTGTCACCTGAACACCCAGCACGCTCACTGAGAGCCTTTTCATTAATTGTCACTCTCACGTCTACTGCGGTGCGCGATGTTATCATAAGAGCTAAACGTGCTAAACGGGACCTAACGGTCCACGAGGTAACAGGCGTCGACTGCAGTGGTAAAATTTACGTAAATGAGCTATTACCTGCTTCGACCTATGCGCTACTGCGGCAAACGAAAATTCGAGCTCGGCAGTCTCATTATAAACATGCGTGGTTTAGGGATGGTGCAATCTTTGCCCGTAAAGCTGATGGTGAGCCGCCGATAGAAATATGCAAAGTTAAAGATCTGGATAGTATTGTGTGACTCACTTCTCTGAGCCCACTTGCTATGAATGGTCATGGCGGGCGCATCTCACCAAATTCCTAGTGAGTCATTTGGCGAGATGTGCTGCCTCGAATTATGAATCAAATAGCGACCTTGAGTAGTGACGCAAGGCTGCTCATTTTATTGTTAGTATTAGTAAATCCGCGGCACCCTTAAGTTTCAAATAGCGGCATAATTCAGATCTGTCTCTCACAAGTGAGCTGCAGGTGCTATACTATACTTGTTCTCGATACACGGCTGATAATGGAGACCTGCGTATCTCAGCTCAACTATAAAGGTTTCTATTCGTAATTGTGTTCCAGAGCGTTTGGGCATTGTTAATTTTACTGTTTCTTATGTTTATTATTGTAATATTTCTGGATGCTGTATGCGTTCTGCGTAGCGTGCGCTTACTCTATATGTATTGTTATCTTATTACTAGTAGCAATTAAGTACAATTTCATAATGTATGTCAACATTAGCCCCATAGTTATCTAGGGCTTAATAAATATCAATCAATCAATCAATCAATCAAATCTCTCTCTCTCTCTCTCTCTCTCTCTCTCTCTCTCTCTCTCTCTCTCTCTCTCTCTCTCTCTCCTCCCTTACGTTGAATATTTTTCTTCCGAGTTTTGCCTCCGGGCATTTTTGTCCGGTACGTGGCGGAGATCAAGCCCGAGCGTTGTTACGCGGGCTTTTTCTCTATATTCTTGTGACGTCACGTCACAATATACAGGGTGTCCCTCTTATCTGTGCCACCCGAAATAACTCGATAATTGTCGACGTCACAAAAAATGTTCCAGACAAAAGTTGTACGGTGTGAAGGCCATCTAATGCGACCATTTTTTTTATTTCGGTCGAGGCGCTAACCCATATTGAAGGTCGCCTCCACTTTTTTAAATGGAATGGTACATTTTTTCAACCATTTTGTGGAGCACCTCAAGCCGCATAAAAACACTAGAGGGTCAAAGTCGTTCAAGGTCAATGAAGGTCAGTATCGATGATACACCTCTAAAAATCTCAGTTCGCTACCAAATATTTGGAAGTGATCCTTCTGCCGACGCAGTTTGGGCGAAATCCGTGGGTCCCGATTGGCGTCCTCCACTTATAAGTATTATTTCTTAAATAACCTATTTCCCATAAAAAATCTAAAAATGGGTTAACACGAAGGTAGTGAGATGATCTTGCGTTTGATTTCTGTCCGCTAACGATCGATGGACCTCAGTGGAAGTTATACGCGAGCGCGTTCTCATGTTTGGAATTTTGCAATAAGCTGCCATTTTGAAATCGGGGATCAAATTTAGATATACATCACAAATACTTCAACAGCTACCTTTCTTGATAATTTCGTCAAGTTTCGCTACAAATTGGATGTTCGATTTCGATTTGAAAAAATGAGCCTCTTTTTTCATTGCTAATTTTGTAGGAATTGTTATGGCGAACAAATTCGATGACTATACTTCAATTTGATTGGGCGCATATTTTGCGAGATATTCCAAAGAAAGGAAACGAAAATCGGTTTCTATTTGTTACATTGCAAAAAGAAACATGTTTTGGACTTCCTGGATGATCAAAAATTTAAAGTCCGTTTCTGTCATTGTTTTGCTAAATTTTAAGCCTAAATTTGTCAGGTTATAAGAATTCTGAGATTGGGGCTTCTTTTTTATCCATCTATTTTATCTCAAAAGTCCCCAAAAGTCAAGGCGAACGCGAGGAACGACAGAGAATATGCTTGCGCTCACTCGCACTCATGCATCATCAGTAGCGTATGGGTGTAGAGAGAGCTACGCTGCGAGCCATCGTAATGTGGGATCACGTTTTACACACATAGATCAAGCAATATAAATTTTTGCGTGACAGAATACATTACCAGGATACCGGCTGTGCTATCACACGAAAGACAGTCCGTAGTTATAATCGGTTATGTTTTCTGCTCGCAACTATCATTTAGTGATTTTTTATAATCATTTAAACGTAAAACTTCTTTTTTTTTCGTGTTTCGTTTATAAAATGATAACTAATGAAGCAGCCTCGATGGCCTTAAAAGACGAATTGTAGAAAATCAAAGTGCAAAGGAAATGAGCGTTAGAACGACTCGATCGGATTATTATTAACGGAGAAAAACCGAAAAACTCAGCGTTTTTTCAAAAATGCATAACGCCGCTATTTTTCAAGTTCAAGTACAGGCTCTCTGCGAGATAGTAATAATTGATAGGTACTTTAAATGTACGCAAGCCTGGCGCTGTCGGATAAGTAGTTTTTGCATAATTGCGATAACAATTTTTTATTACACTATGTTGCAACGTGCCTAGATGCGTCACGGATCGCCCGATTGCAATGTACCAAACAGATTTTGAAAGTAGAGGTATAGTACTATAAAACGTATATTCTCATTTTGCGTTAAAACGCTGCAAAATAGGTGAGAAATACTTGCAAACATGACTGAAAGTGGACGGGCGCGTGAAGGCGGATGGGCAATAGGGGCAGGGCGGTCGACGCGCAGAACGCGTATCTGTACAGCAGTGCAGCGTGCTTCTACACACACACACACACACACACACACACACACACACACACACACACACGCACGCACGCACGCACGCATATATATATATATATATATATATATATATATATAGGAGCACGCTGCGCAAGTTATGAATCTTCACATGCTATTATCTCAGCAACTAGTTGAGCTATCTTAAATTTTTTTATATACACTACCCATGATTTCCTCGCTTTGTCATGCATGTAAACAGGACCCAATAGGTATTTTAGGGCCTAGGCCTTAAAAATTTGCGCGTTTGTATTCGTTATGCTCACGGGCATTTAACGCCGCTGTGGAACAGCTGCCAGTCTCTCAGCTGTCACTTTCATCTGACACCGCGACAAACTTGTATCGCGTTAAATAACATATATTTATTTATCCCGAAATTATCTTCATATATAGTACATTCAAATATTCTGATGCATGTAAAAAGTACTGTGATATAACGCAATTATGTTGTCCTCGATTTTCATGCTTCCGAACGGTGAACGCCTTGTTATAAATTATTAATAAGACAGTACATTAAGATATGCGGCTACATTTCAAAATTACGTTTGATGTCCCACAGAAAAATACCTCGACGAAATAGTTGTTATGTATATTTTCAAAGATATGGTAAGATTTCTAATCAAAGGAACAAACAGCATTTCATCACGGAGGCCCTTCGCCCCCCTTACCGCCGGGCGGCGCGCGTAATGCAGCTTAATCCAGCCATATTCATTTAACAATACGAAAGCTCGGAAAACATTGTTTTTGTGTATAAATTATCATGTGCACCGTGGAGATAGGGGCTTATACAACTCGCGCGATGTTTTCAGTAGTCGTCTTCGCCTGGCGCGCTCGTCTCCGACTCATACTGGAATGAACATCGCGCTCCGCGTAAACGTCTCACTTTGTCTTCTTGGTACAAATGTACTATTTATTTTGGGGTAACTTGTACAGTAAAAACTGATTCTTCACTCCCATTTAATTAAAATCGGTGGAAAAGCTGTTCTTGGATTTTCTTTGCTGCATATCCTTATATTAATATGATATTGATAAAATGCTGTGAAATAGGTCAAATATAAATAACAGGAAGTTTATTTATTGTATATAATAATATTAATATGTAATGTATTGATGACCGCATTTGTAGAATAACTGTCTGATAAACATAATTACTATGTACTTCGACAAATAAACACAAAAACGGCATTTAAAAAAACGTATTATATTATATTTTATTTATATTATATATAAAATACACTCATTACAAAAATTAAGGAACTGTGAAATTTCAAAAAAATTTAATTGATTTTTAAATAGCTGTAATTCGTTAAAAAAGGTCGTGTCGTAAAAAAAATGAGGTTTTAAGGCTTGAAATCCCTAGTTTACGAATCTCACCGGTACATTTTTTTAGGCAATACGCCCGGCGTGTATCTAAGAAATAGCGCGCGGCAAATATTTTCAATTTTTTATCAAAATAGTCCACGGTATCAAAAAAAAAAAAATTATGTCGATCATTTAGCCTGATTCTTCAGCTTCAAAACAGTATTTTTTGGACCTCTGTACGACCATTTGTCGCCGAGATATCGGCGTTTAAAGAAAAAAGGAGCTTTCTTCGTAGATCATTAATATCTCACGAACAAATGATCGTACAGCGAGCTAAAGGAGGGTTTCGTAAACTGGAATCAATTCTCTAAAAGCACCTTTTAGTACTTTAGAGAATTTTTTTTCTTTAACATCAATATTGATTTGAAAATGTACGAAAAAATGACTTTTTTTCTTTTTTTGGAAAATCCACGTCAACTTTGCAAATATTGCGAACATGACTGATGGTTCTAGGTTTTTGTAGTTTAATACATACCCAAAGACCCCCCACAATTTAAAA
Source organism: Ophion ellenae (assembly GCA_963210295.1). Lineage (NCBI taxonomy): Eukaryota > Metazoa > Arthropoda > Insecta > Hymenoptera > Ichneumonidae > Ophion > Ophion ellenae. Next base: position 13,125,967 of record OY723388.1, read on the forward strand.
TTGATCGGCTGAACCATTATTTTTTACCGCAGCGTCAATTATCAAAAATTAAAGGAACTCTTTTATTGTTTCTTAAATGTCAATTAATGATGATCAAAATAAAAGTGGAAATTTTGTTATTTTTTCTCACAGTTTCGCAATAACTTTTCTTTTTCCAAGATTTAAAGAAAACTTATGGCGAAACTGTGAGAAAAAAACGGATTTTTTTTCCATTTTAATCATCATTAATTATCATTTAAGGAACAATAAAAGTGTTCGTTTAATTTTTGATAAAACTTTGACGGTTCAGTAAAAATAACTGTTCATCCGATCAATTTTAAATTTTGGAGGGTATTTAGGTACGTATTAAACTAAAAAAAAACCTAGATACATGCGTCATTTTCGCAATATTTGCAAAGTTGACGTGGATTTTCCAAGACGGGAAAAGTCATTTTTTCGTACTTTTTCAAATCAATATTAAGGTTAAAAAAATCTCTACAGTACCAAATAGTGCTTTTATAGAATTTATTCTAGTTTACGAAACCCACCTATAGCTCGCTGTACGATAATTTATTCATGAGATATGGATGATCTACGAAAAAAGCTCCTTTTTTCTTCAAACGCCGATGTTTCTGCGACAAATGGTCGTGAAGAGGTCCAAAAGCTTAAGAATCAGGCTAAATGACCCCAGTATTGATCAAGCTCGAAAAAAACGTTTGAGCCCGTGGATGATTAAAAAAAAACAAATCGAAATTTTTTACCTCGCGCTATTTCTTAGATTCACGCCGAGCGTGTTACTTTAAAAAAATTTACCGGTGAGATTCGTAAAGGATTTCAAGCCTTAAAACCCCATTTTTTACGATACGACCAGTTTTCACGTAGTTACAGCTATTCAAAAATCAATAAAGATTTTTCGAAATTTTACGGTTCCCTTAATTTTTGTAATGAGTGTAGAAGTTCTTTCTGCGGCAAGTATTACTATTTTTTAAATATAACATTGTTGACGAACAACATAATAAAGTTTGAAAGTGTCGGTTTTTCCACAACAAACGGCATTTAAAAAACTTATTGTATGCATAATTGTTGAAACTGATTGCCGGCAATTATCTGTATACACATTTGAAGAAAACAAAAGCACCGAGATTCGACCCAGGGACGTTGGGCTCATAAAGCAGAGACCTTGCTCGCTGTGCCACGCGCTCCTTGACATTTTTATTACGTAGCAACGTACAAACGTATTTGAACGTATAGGAATATTTTAATGCCGATTTTCTCGACAACGGTGAAGAAGCGCATCTTACCACTTTTAGTACACTCGTGCTGTATATTGGAATCGGAAAAAATTAGAAGTCTAGTTTTTTGACAGATGATTTTGTAGGTGCCGCTGGTGCTAAATCCTAAAAGCCTAAAAATCGGCGCGTAGATTTTTTTTAGGGGATGAAGGGGGAAAGAGGTCGATTAATGCCAAACCACAACCCCGCGACGTCGGCGCTGGGAGACAAAATGTTCAAAAAAATCGGGGCATTATTTTTGTGCACAGCACCGAAGTCGTGGGCGATCATTTTGAGAGTGAAAAAGTGGGACGAAATTTTCGAAAATCACTTTGAAAGCGATAACTCTTTAGGAAAAATTCATAAAATTTTTGTTCAAACAAGAAAATTGTAGCCCGTGAAAAGACGGGTTGATAGAGTATTTGATCATCCCTCTCCAATAATATCTACACTCCCAAAAAAATTGTTAAAGTATGAAAAAAAATGGTTATTGAATAACTCAAATACAATCGGTTCTCCGGGGAAGGTTTAAAGGTACGAAATGTAGAAAATAATTTTCTCTACATTTTTGTTTCTATGGACCACCCTTGAATTTTGCTTTTTCCAATCCCTCTCGGGGGTTGGAAATTAAAAATGAAATTCTGGGAAGACTATTGACTAAAAATAAAGAAATACGAGTTTGGCGCTGTAGACAAAAATGTAGCTGAGGGTTCAAGCTATGAATTTTACCACGGCGACGAATTCGTGCGGTCAATAGATTTCCGAGAATGTCATATTTAATGTTGAACCCCGAGAGTGGTTGGAAAATAAAAATTCAAGGATGGTCCATATAAACGAAAATAGAGAACAAATTATTCTCTACATTTCGTACATTTAAACTATACGCGAAAAATCGATTGTTTTTTAGTTATTCAATAAACATTTTTATTATATGTCAATTTTTTTTGGGGGTGAAGATATTTTTGGAGAGTGATGATTAAATACTCAATCGACGCATCTTTTCAAGGGCTACAACCTTTCCATTTGGACAAAAAGTGTACGAATTATTCCTAAAGAGTTATTGAATTAAAACTGATTTTTCGAAATTTAACCCCACTTTTTCACCTTCAAAATTGACTTTCACGACTTCGGCGCTGTGGGCGTAACTAAAGCCCGGATTTTTCTGAACATTCTGTCTCACGGCGCCAACCTCGTAGGGGTTGTAGTTCGAAATCAATCCACCCCCAAACTTCTTTATCCCCTAAAGAAAACCTGCACCCCGATTTTTAGGCAAACTTGAATTTAGCACCCGCGGCACCTAGAGAATAATCTGTCAAAAAACTGGCCTTCCTCTACTTTTTGTCGATTACGGGTTTTTTTAGCGACAGCACAAGTGTACTATTTGCCACGTAACACGTCTGAACCTTATTACACGCACTATGAATCAAATCTCAATTTGACAACTGGCAGCGTCCCCGTGTTAGTATCCAAGGCGCTGCTGTTGCGGGGTGTCCTTTCCTTGGCCCCTCAACCTGCCGTGTCCTTGTCCAATCGTTGACGTGTGAGATTGAGGGGCCGGGGGAAGAAAACGACGCGACAGCAGAGCCGTGGACGCTAAACGTGCCTACCTCCACGTCCGTCGTTTGAAGACCTGTATGTGAGACCGTGTGCGAGACAATTGTTAGGATGTAAAATCTTGTTTGAAAAAACGCTCGCTCGACGACAGCCAATCAGGCTGAAAATAACTATCTACACGACAGGAGAGCCAAGCTGTCAAGCAGCGCTGAGATTTGATTGGCGTCCTTTGAATGATGTAAATTATGCAAAAACACAAAGCGCACTTTGTGAAGATCACCGGCTACAGTTCTTGTTATTTGAGTTTCACCGACAGTCGTGTCAGTTTCGTCTTGCGTCTTGTTCGGATTGTCGTGGGAAATATTTGTAAACTATGGTCAAGTCTAATTACTCTACCATAATGAGTCAGAGATGTGTGCGGCCGTGTGGATGACAAGTTGATCGTTGAGGATTCGGCTTCGGTCCGGCCAATGAATGTTTTTCCAAGGTCAGCAATGGAAATAGAGGATGTTTTTCTTTTACGTTTCGGCCCTCTGGTTCAGGTCCTCTTCAGAAGTTATATTTTTCTGTATACATTATAATACACATTTTTTACAATCACGTTTGAAAAAGGTATATATATGAGTGTTTTTGGTCATGATTCCGTTATATAAGTTTTATGTCATATTGTATTATAATTCTGTTAGCTCTGTTTTGGTTATAATTATAGCGTTATTTCTATTGCGTCATTTATATTGCGTTACTTCTATTGCGTTATTTATTTTTATGTATTAGTGTTTGAAGTGTACGATGTGTGAGAAAGAGGGTTATTCTATTATGGAATAATAAAGACATGAAATGTGAGAAATAACTAACCTCGATGTTGTTGATATTTCAAATTTTTGCAGATACTAGGAAGGTTATTTTGAAGAACATTATTTATGGATGTAAATAATGTTTGGTGGGAAAATACTCAATCGATAGAGATATTATCGTTTATCGGCGATTTTTCTTGTCTGTAACGGATAATTAATTATAAACAAGTTTTGTGTTTTGTTGGTGAAAATTTTGTGTAAGCGAATGATCTGAAAGAAGTTTTGGTAAACAAAAAAAATGTTTTTTTTTTCCAAGACTAAGATAATTACCTATTGAGTTAGTTCTTAAGAATTTGTTTTCCCGTCGAAGATGAGCAAAAACTCGAAATTTACCATTTTTTTCCCTACATGTTGAGTTGTGTGGTCAACGAAAGTTCGAGAGAAACTAAGTGGTGTGTTAATTTTCTGAAGCTTATTCGAGTCTCTGTACGGTGAATCGGGGGAGAAAGGTCATTTAGGCAGTGACGTGTCAAGGAAAATAAAATAGGTGTGTCAAGTTAGGGATATTTAAGATTAGTGATAATGTCCTTAAAAATCATTTTACTTGTCAGTGTATTAATTAGTTTATAGTGTCAATCATTTTAAAAATGTTATGTGAGGTAAAACACTGTAAAATGTTTTAATAATTATATTATAGAATTGTAAATTGAGCTTAGTTTTTGTATGTCAGTTCTAAAATGTATAGCGTTGGAGTGTGCCTTAATTCGGATCATTTCTAGGATTAGTCTTTTTTTGAACCAGTTCTCATTGTTTAGAATTTTTACGTTGTTAAATTGAAAATCGTGTTTTTGTTCTATTGCATGGTGTGCTAAAGCAGGTGTGTATTATGGTGGTGTGTTTTATGCTATTTTTGTGTTGTTTTACTCGGGTTTCGAGGTATATTTTGGTTTGGCCAATGTATGTGGCGTTGCAGTCTTTATAGTCAATTTGGTAAACTATGTTTGATTTTCGGTTGTTGTTTATTTTGTCTTTAGTGGAGCCAACGATTGGTGAAATGTTGTGTTTGTTGTTTGTGACTAATGTTATGTTGTATTGTTGGAAGAGACGAATTAGTTGATGATGTATGTTTTTTGTGTAGGGAAGGTTTATTATTCTGGAAGAATAAAAAATGTTATTGGTTTTTTTATTGTTGATTACGGAAAGCCGATGTTTTATTATTTTTTCTGTGAAAGAGATTGGATAGCAATTATTTGTCATTGTGTTACTAATGAATTTTAGATTTTCTTTATGAAATGACGGATGAGATAGTTTTATTGCTCTGTTCACTAGCATGTAGATTATGGATTTTTTATTATTAGAATTTATAACAAATTCTAGAAGAATTTAGAGAAATTCTATTCTTAAGAATATTATTCTTAAGAACTAACTCTATTGAGTTAGTTCTTAAGAATTTGTAGGTAATTATCAGTCTTGGAAAAAAAACTTTCTTTTTTACCAAAACTTCTTTCAGATCATTCTCTTACACAAAATTTTCGCCAACGAAACACAAAACTTGTTTATAATTAATTATCCGTACAGACAAGTAAAATCGCCGATAAACGATGATATCTCTATCGATTGAGTATTTTCCCACCAAACATTATTAACATCCATAAATAATGTTCTTCAAAATAACCTTCGTAATATCTACAAAAATTTGAAATATCAACAACATCAAGGTTAGTTTTTTGTTTTTTTTCCATAGGTACACGCTTTTTGCGTTTGTTACCTGTTCTTTCTCTGTATTATATTCTGTATTATATCTCTCTCTGTATTATATTCATCGTGACATTTCTGTCATGGGTATAGGGAAACTGCGGAAAACCTACACCAATACAGCCGGTCATCGAGTTCGCCCCCCAGCCGTGGAACTAGTCTTATTTCGCCGCGAAATGCCGAAGAAAAACATTTCACGACGAAATGTACGCGACTGAGATTCGAACCCGGGACCTCCCGGTCCGCGGGTTTAGTGGCGAGCACGCTAACCACTAGACCATCGCACCGGTTTACATGGAGGTTAGTTATTTCTCATATTTCATCTCTTTATTATTCCATAATAGAATAATCCTCTTTCTCACACATCGTACACTTTAAACACTAATACTTAAAAATTAATAACGCAATAGAAGGAATTATTCATATTACATTAACATAATTATAACCAAAACAGAACTAACAGAATTGTTATACAAAATGACATAAAACTTATATAACGGAATCATGACCAAAAATGCTCATATATATACCTTTTTCAAACGTGATTGTAAAAGATGTGGATTATAATGTATACAGAAAAATATAAATTCTGAAGAGGACCCGAACCATAGGGCCGAAACGTAAAAGAAAAACATCCTCTATTTGCATTGCTGACCTTGGAAAAACCTTCATTGGCCGGACCGAAGCCTCCTCAACGATCAACTCTACTACAATCCCAAGTTAATGCATTCAATTATTCATACTGTATATCGTGTATGGAATAGTGTATCACTACTGTAAATAACGGTTGTAAAAAATGCATGGTTTTTCATTTTTTTAAATCAAAGTGTCAAACAATTAAACTGTTTTGACGTGTGGTGTGCTACGCAATGGCAGCTCTTGGTGCCGGAAGAGTACAATTTCCACGCAACCAGCGAATCAAAGACGGGAGGATCTTTGAAGTCAGCAAAAGAGCTACATCTGGCGAAATGTAAATAATTTTTCCATCCATATTTATATTGATAGTACATACAATTGACGGCTATTCCGATTGTAGCGGGAAGAGAAAAAAATGCTGTACGCTGTACGCAATGTGTGTGTGTGAGTGCGTGCGTGCGTGCGTGCCGTGCGTACGTGCGTGCGTGCGTGCGTGCCGTGCGTACGTGCGTGCGTGCGTGCGTGCGTGCGTGCGTGCGTGCGTGCGTGTGTTCGTGTGTGTGTGTGTAAAAGAAAGTATTCGAACGAAAGTTGAGGAAAATTCTGCCACATTATTGTAAATCACTCATCATCATTCATTCACAAAATGTCACGTTTATTCACAACTCGTTTTGTTCAATCATTATTTTCATTATTACTAGTCGTTTTTTAAAATTATTATTGTTATTCTCATTATTACTATTGACACTATTATTCCCGTGTCGGGTTGCTGGTCCCGCATCGGGCGCCTCCCCGGGCGGCGGATAGGGGGACGCCTTCCAGAGATGGATGGTACTAAGGTTAAAAAAATCCTTGGGGTGGACCAAAAGCAGATAGGGGAAGGAGACCCCGAAGAATAAACCAATTATGAGTGGACACGTCAATATTAACGAGGTTACAATGCAGGGGCCCGGAACCCCAGTACCGGCGTCATGACAGGTTGCGCGAGCAGGCCCGCAGGCGTCGTCATCTAGCGAGTGCAGCCCAAAACCAGTGGCCAACTTGGCTGGCTTGGGATTTAAAGCTACAAGTGAGATACTTTTTCGCAAAAGAAGACCACAATCACCGGCAAGACCAACCGATGCTTCGACGAGAAAGGTTGTAGAGCAGGCGATGAACAAAGAGGAATGACCACCCCGGAGCCAAATGGCCTCGGCGAGCCGGTCCTAAGCGGTTCCCCCATTGAGGAGCATATCTCAAGCGCGAGAAAAAGAGAAGAGGAAGAGCTGCTCAAGTGCTGGGAAATCCTGAAGACGATAAAACGCGGAACGGAGCGACAGCGTAACATCAACATACAAGTCAAGAAAGGCATCCACATGCTTGAGGAATCGTTCGAAGTTATCGACTACGTAAGGGCGTCATAGAAAACCGCCGAGCTTCATCGACGAAAACAGGAGATCCAAACCGGAGGGACAAATGGAAGACCCACCGATAAGACCGAAACAGACGGCGGCAAAAAAAGAGCAGCGCCTAGCCCCAACGAACCGAATAACGAGAAGAAAAGGAAAAATGAAACCTTCAACTGGATGGAGAGCAAGACGAAGAAAACTCGGAAGACGGAGAAAAGAGAGAGAGAAAAGGAACGACATAATGAAACCCCTGCCGAGGACAAAGCTGCCCCCAATCGGGGTGACTTAAACAGATGACGACCCCGAAAAAACAGGACAATCGCGTTACTCATCGAACCAAGGGAAGGTAAGACGTACGCGCAAGTTCTGAGCGAGATACGTGGAAAACTCAACCCCTCGGAGACTAAGACCGAGATAAAGTCTATCCGGCAAACACGGTCGGGGGCAGTTCTTCTGGAACTGGGCCCTAACCCAAACAACAAGGGAGAATCTGTGGAGCGATAAATAACATCCTCGGCGAGAGCGCCACCTTGCGGGATTTGGAACCGATAACAACGATCGAAATCAAAGATCTAGACTGCTTCACCACAGAAAAAAAGGTCTAGGAAGCTGTGAAGAGGGAGCTGAAGGATCTCACAGGAGAGCCTAGAGTCTTCGTAACGAAGACGAACTCCCGAGAGCAGAAGATGGCTATCCAGCAGATCAGCGAACGCGGAGCAGCTGAGTTATTAAAATCAAGCAGGATAAAAATTGGATGGGATAACTGCAGAGTACGGCGGAAACTCCTTGTGACCCGGTGCCATACCTGCTTCGGCTACGGGCATAAGCAAGTGAGCTGCCAGGGACCAGACCGAAAGACTGAAGGCCTATGCTTCCGGCGATAATGGTGATCGCCGGAGTGATACCGATTGGCCTGCTAGCCTTCGAACGAAAGCTGATATACGACACAAAGGAAGAACTCGGGCCAGAGCAAGCGAGGGAAACGGCAAGGTAACGAACCCTGCAAAGCTGCATGGAACGATGGCGGACGGAAACGCGCGCGCGATGGACAGCGAGGCTGATCAACGATCTGCCATCATGGATTGGCCGAAACCATGGAGAAGTCAGTTACTACCTTACCCAATTCTTCGCTGGGCACGGGTACTTTACCTCGTACCTCTGCAAAATAGGAAAGGTGGCGGTCCCGACATGCGTCTATGGGGATGCCGAATCAGACACGCCGTACCACACCGTTTTTGAGTGTGATAGATGGACAGCCGAGCGGCAAAAATTAGAAGGCGAAGTGCGGCGAATCACGCCCGAAACCACTGTGGGTCTCATGCTCGCGGGAGAGGAGCAATGGGCAAATGTAAAAACCTTCTTTGAAACGGTACTGCGATAAAAGAAAACAGAACTCGACCAGGGATAACAACCGATGGCCCAGTAAAGAAGGAAACAGGAAGACAGTAACACACAGTAGAAGCTAACGGCTTAGTAAGAGGCACCACCCTGAAGTAATAGCGCAAGGTAATCCCAGGGTGGAACCATGCCTGTGAAATGAGAAGGTTTTTTAGTGGGTGCAAGCCCCACATACCAGGGAATACGGCTATTCCCTGACGGATAACACGATCCCCTGACGATGCGTCAGGCATTTTTCCCCCTCACGAAAAAAATGACACTTATGGTTTTTAAAATTGTTTATTATTATTATTATTATTGTTTTTGTCATAATAGACTTTATTGCTCCGGGCAGAGCACTTCCTCAGTTTGGGTTCGTCTGGGTTTTTTATTATCATTCTTTTTTATTTTTTTTATTATTTTTTTTAAATATCCTTTATTGCTCCGGGCAACGCACCCTCAGTTTGCACTGGGAAACATTCACCAACTCCCGGGGGTTAAGCTCGGTCTCAATCAAGCCCGGAACAATCACGCTGGGCGACACTCGAGGGTTCCGACACCACCTCGGCTACCGCCCAGTCAAAAAGTCGCGCGAAAAGTCCAATATATCGCTCTGCGATACCCGCTCCCTCAAGCCAGAGGGTGAGCGGCTACCGCAGTCCACAATCATGCTGCCTGAGTAAACGGAGGGATCCAAGTATGACCGCCTTCTGCATCCGACCTGCTAGCAACCGGACACCGGGTTTGCAAACCCGTATGCCAGCGAGGCCCAACACAAAAGACAACATCAGGATCAGTCGCTTGAAGCGGCCCGATGGTCGCGAACGAGAAGTTCCAATAAATCTTGCACCTCTCGCACAGTACGATTTTATTGTCTTCCTTGTATTTTTTTTTTTGGACGGACCTGTATTCGATGCTTCGATTGTTTTACTGACGTTGTGTTTTTTGTCTCCGTTCGTTGCCGTTACCATATCAAGCGAAAATGACCCAATTGTTTTCCTTTTTTTGCTAGCGTTGCAGTTTTCTTCTCTTGGCCTGTCTACGTTCGTTGCCGTTGCCATATCAAGCGAAAATGATCCACGTGTTTTTTTCTTTTCGCTGTCGTTGCAATTTTCTTCCTTCGGTCTGTCTTCTTTTGGCCTATTTATATTTGCGTTCCAGTCATACTGATTTGAGCGCCCTAGGGCCCCACTCTTGTTGTAGTAGCTGGTTCTTTGGCCTTGCTGATCATTCATTTGATGATTATGATGATACCCGGTTCCCGGTGCCTGTCGATATCCATTTCCTTGTCCTTGTTGCCAATTCCGTTTTCGGCAATCCTTGTACGCGTGTCCCGATTTCTTGCAGTAATTGCAAGTGATATTAAGTTGATGCATGCTTTTCGAGGGAGCTGGTAGGCTGAATCTTCCGTAAGATGATGTGTTGGATCGGCAATCCTTTGCTAAGTGTCCCATTTTGCGACATTTATTGCACGTTACCGGCGTTCGTTTTTCCAGATGAGGCTGCTTGGTTATGGATTCGCCTCCTTGTAGCGGTTTTCCCTCTTCCATTGCTCCTTTAAGGGCTGATCCGAGATCCTTGAATCCTCGAGCCTTTACGATGAATTGGTTTTCCCTTCGAAGTCTTCTTTCGAAGTTGTATAGGGCTAATTGCCTAACATATGCCTCAATTGTTCTTTTTTCCGCGGGCGATCTTGCCTCGGTTGCCTCGGTTGCTGGCTTCGATTAATTCCATCATTATGGCCTCGAGTCATTGACCGTACGCTAACACGCTCTTGTTGTATTTTTGCTTGCACGTATTGAAATCGACCTGTAACGCGGCTACTGTACGTCGCGTTCCATATAATGCTGTCATTTCTTCTTTAAATTGTTGGTACGATTCAATTTCTTTATATCGGATATCTTTTTGCGCTTTTCCTATCACTTTTGTTGCTAACACAGATTGTAAAAGGAAATGTCTATCGGCTGCTGCAACGCACGCGTTTGCATAGCCGAATGATTCAATTATATCGTCGACTTCTTCAGGTTTTTCGCCATCAAATCGGGGAATGAGGCTTCGCGCCTCATTTAATGTCATGAAATCATTTTTCTTGCGCCATGTTATTTGAATTAAGTTGGAGTAGGGAACATTTTTTAATTTCTATTTCGTAACCACGCCTAGGTCTATATTTTGAGGAGATTGATCAGAATCTGTTGATTGATAAAAAAAATGAACAATTCGATCTGCTGCGGATCGATTTTTGGTACGTTTCGCGGCTGTCGGCATACTTGGGGAATTTTGTGGATTCGGACTTTCGTCTGAACTTGTTGCGGATCGAAATCGCTTTTTCCTAGGTTCCTGTAGTTCTTGTTCGACTGTTAGATTCTCGGGACGATCTCTCGCAGTGAGTTCGTCAAAAATTGAATTTAATGAACGCGATAATTTGTTGCTACCCGGTAATCGGTATAATTTACGACGCTCGTCTTCGTTTGACATTAAAGTTCAATCGTTTGGGTTTGGAGCGTGTTTTTTGATAAATGTTTCGTCACTTACAGTACGATGATGCGCCTCATGTTGATCGATGCTTCGTATGCAGATGTTCACATGATGATAGCCTCGTTCTCGTAGCTGTTTGGCGGGAAATTGCAGTATTGTTCCCTGTTATCGTGTTGCTTTAGTTTGCTGTTCTCATGCGCTCTGTTGCTCCGTTGTAGAACGTGTTTGGTGAGTCTTCGTCCTTGGGTCGGTCTGGTATCGATGATCCTTGGGATCTGGTTGCTTTTGGACAGCTCTGTGCGGTTGACTCGGGCGCTTGCTTACGCCGCTCTTTTACATTTTATTTGTCCGGTTCGACGGTCGTTGATCGGATCACTCGTTGACCTTCTTTTCAGCACTTGCTGCATTCAGTTTATTTTGTATGTTGAATAGGATGTTTGCTTCTTTTTTTTCAACTTGTGAAATGCAAAGTTGCGGTATCCCCAATTGCGGGAATCCCACCGCGGTCACAAATGTTGTGCCCTGGCTTCCGACGATGCGCGGAGAGCACAGAATTTCGCTCTCGAGTAAATTGACACCGTGGGTTGTCGGATGCTCGAGGGCGAGGGTATGTAGGGACTTTTCCCGTTTCGAGTAAATCTCCAATTCGGGATATTGCAATTTGAACAACTTATATTTTATTAAAAATTAGGCAACAAAATTACAATTCTTTTTCATGCTCTGAGACCGACCTCTTCAGCTTCTGGCCGAATACTGCCTTTTGGTTGAATCTTTCGGCTAATCGATAACTCGGGTTTTCGCAACCAATCGTTCGAGAACGTTTGATTCGTTCGATTGCGATTCGGCGTTTTTCCGGCTGAGTCGAGCGGAATATCGGGCTTGTGAAATATTGGGCCCGATACCGTCGCATGGGGTCCTTGAACTTCATGCGTTAGCAAACTGAAAATTCCTGACTTCTCAGGGCACAACAGATGAAACATCAGGCTGTGTTGAAAAAAAACGATATTTTTTTCGAGTTCCAAAGCATAAAGTCGTTCTGTTATGTGAAAAAAGAAGTGACCTAGAAGGAGAGCTCATAATTAAATTATTTCGGTCATCCCGCCGTCACCATTTTCTATAAGATCAACAAAGGAAAGTAAATGTCTCGGTAGATATTGCTTCATATCGCCTGAAAAAATCTCACGAATATGCCATTAACATACTCTTAAAGGAAATGAAATCCTGTACAAGATAGTTCCACAGCCAAATATCTCAGATGAACTGTTAAATAGCTATTGCTATTCGAAAATGAACATGTATAAAAAACAGCAAAATAGCAAAATATCGTTTATTTTATAAAAACATACTTTAAGAAAACTTTCTACGAAGAAAGGAACAACAAATTTTAACATTCAGTCTGAGCTAAACTTGATGTGAGAAAATCTTGAAAAAACGCTTTTTTCGTTATTTGATTTCAAAGCTCGAATTCCATAAACAATAATTCATCAAATAAAAACATTCACACATGGCCCGCGGGATGTGGTTTTTCTCGTAGCCATGTGACGGTCGAGCGGATGGTTTGAAGGATGCGCGAGATTTCACTGATTAGGGTCGAAATGAGTACGAGGACGATTGTAGTTAAGATGTTATATATTTATTGGCGAGTACCAATGGTTGAAGGACTGCACGTCGTTACAGTTGGAGACTCGGAGATGGACTGCCTGCCCTTGGTCCAGCAGGAGGAAGCGTGATTGAGCGGAGGGGCCTAAGGAAGGTGGAGGGGATGCCACGCGCGAGTGTGACGAAGCGCGTGGGCTCAGGAACAATGGGACTAAGATGAGAGAGGAGAGAGAGAGGATTGCTGATGAGGATTTCTAGGAAGGAAGATTTGTTTTCTGCTGAGGGTTTCTAGGAAGGAAGATTAGGTTAGGTGAGAGCTGTGGGAAACGGTTGATATGAGAGCGTGAGACTGGGTTTTGGAATAGGAGTCGTGTGGGACCGTGACACTCCCCCCTTACAAGAACGATGCTCCGCATCGAGGGTTACAAAGCTTTTTTTAAAATGAATTCTATATAATAAGAATAAAAGTGTCTGTGTGGTGTGCATGTGTGTGTTTATGTAGTGTAATGTGGATGTCCGAAAAAAATTGTGTTTGTGATGGGTGTGATTCAATTGCGATGTAAGCGCAGTTCGGGCCGCAGCTTAGTCGGACGAAACACTTCCAATGTGTTTCGTGAAGTAAGAAAGTAGTCAGGATGAGGTGTAGTAATTTTTTCCGTGTAGTAGTTTTTTTCCTTGTCGTAATTTTCGTTACGTGCAATAATTTTGTTCCTGGTAAAGTATTGTTTTAATGTTTTCGTCTATAATGTGGTATGTTGGAGTTATGGCCGTGGATCTGAAACTGACTATAAGATTTGTTTATTTGAGTTAGTAGGGGCTGTTTTGGTTATGAAAAGGAAGGGTGCGTGGGCGGTTGGTAATTTTATAATAAAGATACCAAGTTTTTATTCCATTGTTGGTGATGGTCTATTTATGTTTAGAAGTTCTTTTCTGTTCTTTTCCTGTATAGTTTGTTGTAATTTTACTTTTTAATGTATGGTTCCATCTTTTGCTAGATTTCATTGTGTGCCAAAATGTATATATATATATATATATATATATATATATATATATATATATATATATATATATATATAGATATTTTATCATTTTCCTTCTTTTAATTGTATCTGAAACAATCTTAATTCTGATTAGTTTGAGTGTTAGTGGGCATCGGTGTGTTATCCAGGATCCGATAAGGTTGTTCTTTGGCTGACCAATGTGACGGATGAATGATACCGATTCAATCTTGATTAAAAATGATAATTTGGCTGTATCGCATACATGGGTCAATAGTGTAGTGTCTGTCTTGATGGTTTGAAAATAAGCATAGGCCGAGCACATAATAAGGAATGGAAGTTATAATATATTTTGTGAAGCTGTCGTGCATACAATGTTGTGCATGTACTTGTTTAATGTTAGTACGATTTATATGGGTAAATGTAAAGCAAGGAAAACGAAAATGAATTACCAAGAGAATAGGAAAATAGCAAGGAGGAATGATTCTATAAATGATACTTATGTGTAGGGTTAGATTAAAATACATATGTTGTTGCTCCTTAGTGCAATTTTGTAACGTCGTAATTATATAAAAAGGTGTGCGTGACAACATATTCGGGTTCAATTTGATCTTCGTAAACTAATTTGGCTCGGTTTGTGTCTACCTGGATTGAAAAATTATTCTGGTCGGTTATTTCTAGAATTTTTGATGGACTCAGCTATTGCCAATATCCATTTTTTTTCTTTAATTTAAATAATTTTAACAATACGAGTTGTCGAGTTTGACATTTTGGTACTTTCATTCGCCGAGCATAATATCGTTTTTCTGTTTATTTTAATCAAAAATGTTTTCAGAGGTCCAATTGTCGAACGTCGTTACGATTTTGGTTCAAAATTTAATATAGCCGTCGAAGGTTCAATTTTTTTTTCTAAGTGGTAATAATGTTCATAAAGAAGCTTTGTGCTGTGACTATTAATTATTGATAACGACTTCTTTTTATGTGCTGAATTCTAAAGTATTTCTAATCCTTCTAATGCGGTTTTACGACGTCTACCGCGCCTGTGTTTAGCAGTTGATGTTGATTGCTGATCTCCAGCGTTGTTGTTCCCGTGGCATGCCAGGGCCACGTTTGGCAGTTGTTGATGTTCGTGGTTGATTGACTACATTTATTTTTATTTTTGGGGCCTTTCAGAGTCACTTTAGCGGTGAGCATCGACCGTTGGTCAATCGGGTAATTTCGTGGACTGCCATGTCCACGTTTAAAACAGTCAATGTTGACGGTTAGTTGGCCTGATCTTTTCAGGGGCTACCACGTTTGTGTTAGTACCGCTTGGTGTTGATTTTTCATTTTTGCGAGCATCATGGGGATGGTTATGGTAGATTGAACTCGGTATGCGCGTTCGATTGTTGTGCGCTATCTGATTCTTCGTCTTCCGTGTTGATTGTAGTTGAGCTGGGAGTCAGATTCTCTTCCATCTTAGCGGGGTTCCTCTTCGGTAATTCTTCGTCGTCCATTATCGTTGCCTGTTTGTCGTAAGTTGTAACGTTGCCGGTAGACTTCGGCCCGCCGAAGTGTCTACCCGCGTTGATGGGGATCGTAGGTGGCAGCGCAGAGCTTGCATTTTTTTCTTATTTCTACTTTGCCGCGCCCGGCTACTTTTCGGCCTTTTACTTCTTCATTTGCGCTTATTTATTTTCTTCTTTTATCATTTATTTCTTCGTTATTCATTTCATTGTGGCAGTGCGGAGCTTGCATATTTTGGCCTTCGTGCCGCGGTAGGCTATTTATTTCATTGTGGCAGTGCGGAGCTTGCATATTTTGGCCTTCGTGCCGCGTTGGGCTATGTATTTCATTGTGGCAGCGCGGAGCTCGCGTGTTCTGGCCGTCGTGCCGCGTTGAGCTATATATTTTGTCTTCTTCTTGCTGCTTGAGCTATTTATTTTTTTTTTGTCTTGCCGCTTGACCTATTTATTTTTCCTTCTTCGTGCTCCTTGAGCTATTTTTTTTTCGTTGTTCGCCCTCTTCGCTGCTATACAACGTCGTAATTTTTCCTTTTCATTGGTACCACTGATGTTTCGTACCGTTCTTCATCCTCGGACGTGTCGCGATCACGTTTACGAGGCGTTTTTGTATATTAATTCATCTTAAGAATTGTTCCTTGTCGTAAGCTGTGGTCGTTCTTGTTTCCATTTAATGAGTTCCATCTCCTCCGTTGATATTTCTGAGTCATAGTTGTTATCGTCGATTGATTTATCAACTTTTGGGTGTACACTCCCTCCAAGTTGCGTATTGCTTAAATCTTCCTTTGTTTGTTTATTTGTATTGTCGTAATGAGTTTCCTTTTCTTGGTAGTATTATTACTTTGTCCGGTGCTGGATTGTCGGAGTATTCGTCGGATGTTGATAGGCTACGTTTGTCGCCCTGTTGAGAAATCCTTAGTTTTCGGTTGATGATGGTTCTCCTGGCCTAACCAGGAGAATGTCGATCAGGTTTCGTGATGACGCGTCTGCGGCGGCGTCGAGTTTTCCGGGCTTATGGTGAATTTCATAACCATAATCGTTAAGAGTCGCTTGCCATTGTATTACTTTTCGCGGTGGGTTAGCTTTTTTTTGCAGCATATACGTGAGTGCTCGATTATCTGTTACGAATATAAAGTGGTTCCCGTAACCATAGGGCCTAAAGTGTTTCATTGCGTTTACGATCGCCAATATTTGTGCATTGCGTCATATACAAGTTCCGATTGCGTGAGAGTGCGAGAGTAGAAGGCAACAGGACGATCGAATTTTTCGTGTTGTTGGCTGAGGACGGCGCCGATACCGTAATTCAATGCGTCAATTATTAATTGACATTCCTCAGGTCATTCGAATTTTTGTGAAGCCTTCAGTTGTCTCTTTAGCGGGAGAGCGATTGTTGCGAGGTTCTTGTTGATGACGTGACCCAGGTATTCGACATTGTTCTGGAGGAACAAGTATTTAGCTGTTTGCAGCGTAAATCCAGCATAATGTAGTCGTTTTGCTAGTCGGTGGAATTCATGCTTGTGTTCCTCCAGGTTGGTGGTATAAATGACGATGTCAACCAAATATACGAAGAAGGTCGGTACCCAGTGATCCCAATAGCGCCACATCCATCAACCTTTAGAAGGTTGCTGGTGCATTCTTTTAAAATCCGAACGGCATGCGATTAAATTCATAATCACCGTTCGGTGTTGGAAATGCTGTTTTCGGCTTGTCGCGGCTACATCTCGGTTTGATGGATGGCGGACGCTAAGTCCGGTATCGAGACCTACCTAGTTGATCTAGGCTGCCCGTAATTTTTGGCAGTGAGTACGCATCGAGGTTTGTTTTTCTCGTTTAGATTACAAAAATTAATTAACATACGCAATCGTTTCTCACTTTCTCGGAACTATCCAAACAGGAGCCTTGTATGGCAATAGCGATGGTTCTATTCCTTTTCCTGATGCATGGTTGTAGATTTCCTGTCTGTGCACTTGTGGAACGCAATATTCATTTGGATTTGTTGGTTCTTCGTCGTTTGTAAAAATGTCGTATTTAGCAAACAAAATTGAGTTCATTTGGGCTCCGGTATCAACGAAAAATTTCGTGTCTTTTCTCTAAGATCAACAGAATTTATTATTACTCTTGAAGGTTTTCGTTTTTGTAATTCCCGGTGAAATGGCGGCTTTTCTTATTATTTCCGTTTTATTATCCTTCAATGGCTTGATATCGAGCGCTCCTGCGATTTCTTTCGTGTCGCGCTGTCCCGTGAAGACATGCTCAAATTTTTCTTTACTAATTCTGTTACTATCTTCGTGATTTTGCGGAGGTTTTCGTCAGTTATGTTAATCGTACCTCGCGATCCCTGTTAGTCCAGTCGAAATAGGATTTCACCTGGAATT
The DNA here is from genome assembly GCA_963210295.1 of Ophion ellenae. Classification (NCBI taxonomy): domain Eukaryota; kingdom Metazoa; phylum Arthropoda; class Insecta; order Hymenoptera; family Ichneumonidae; genus Ophion; species Ophion ellenae. The sequence continues at coordinate 13,143,670 of OY723388.1, forward strand.
AATTCGGGGGTTCGATTCTTTTTATACTTAGGGGGCGGGCGGTGGTTGGTAGTGTAAATCTCGATTTTCGGGAAAATCCCCCGCGTGCGTTTGCCGCCATCTTGATTTAAAGAGGGATTTCTTTTGTTTTTCGAATAACTCGCTTATTTTCAACCTTAGAGTGAAAATGATGGTATTCAAAGTTGTGGGAAATGTAATTCCACATAAGTTTGGGATTTATAATTTTTACCCTAGGATTAATATTTATAGAGTTAGACTGCTAATAGGGGTAAACAACGTTTTTTTTTAAACTTATCTCGTTTATTGTCAAGTTTATTGTAAAAATGGTAATTAATAATCACATAGGAAATTTTATTTCGTTCAACTTTGGTTATTATCATTTTTACCCTAGGATCAATATTTTTAGACTTATTACTACCCGATTATTCATTACCATTTTGACGATAAACGTAATAATAAACGAAATAACTGAACATACAAAAAACTTCACCCCTAAATTAAGTATAAGTCTGAAAATATTGATCCGAGGGTGAAATGCTAATAACCAAAGTTGAAGGAAATAAAATTGCCTACGTGATTATATATTACCATTTTACAATAAACTTGATAATAAATGAGATAATTAACAAAAAAACGTGTTTTACCCCTATTTGCAGCGTAACTCTATAAATATCGATCCTAGGGTAAAAACTATAATCACCAAACTTGTAGCGAATTATATTTCCCACAACCTTTGATATAATCATTTTCACTCTAAGGTTGAAAATAAGCGAGTTATTCGAAAAACAAAAACCCCTCTTTAAATCAAGATGGCGGCAAACGCACCGGAGGGATTTTCCCGAAAATTGAAATTGACACTACCAACCACCCCCCCCCCCCCCTAAGTATAAAAAAAGAAAATCGAACCCCCGAATTAATACTAGGTGAACCGAATTTTAGACCTATCTCGACTGGACTATGTGTATTGTTTTCATATTTTCGGTCGCGAGAGATGTCGCGGGATCTGTTTCGCGAATTACTGCGGTAGCCATCGTGCGAACTGTCAGGATGTGTGCGATAACGATTGTTGTCTCGAGAGTGACTCGGGGAGTGTTGTCTCCGTTGGTAATCGTTTCGTGAGTTTTGTTGTTTACTTCACTATCAGTCGTGTGAATGATTTCCGTAACTACCGTATCCATGGTGTGGCGTATTCCAAAATCTTCGATTGGTAAATTTTCCGTTTCGTTGTTCTCTTAAATGCTTAAATGTGTGGCAATTGCCAGTGGAGCGGCTACTTGATTGATGATATTCGCAATATGTTGACAAAGATAAATGTTGTGTTTAGGACAATGAACATTCTCTGTTTCTGTTCGTTTTAGTCCCGTAACTTATTCGGCTTTGCTTAATCGTTTGACGCGCTTTTAATTCTTATTCTATGTTAACAGTTTCTTGTATCGCTTCGTCGAAATGTTGAACTGCTTGTCGCATTAAAATAGCACTAATTTTATCGAAAAGATCGCGAGTAGATTCTCTAGTTACCGTTTTATTTACTTCTTAATTCCGACTTTCGAGGTATAGTTAATCCTAATTACGCGTATAACATTCGTCGACCCTATCCATAATTCGTTTCCTAATTGTGCGCGTGCGGGTTGCGTATACCTTTGCGCTATTTCTTTAAGTTATAATTCGAGATCTAAGAATTCTATTGAAATACTGAAATCGTGTCACAAATCCGTAAGAAGTTCTTCGAGGGTTGGATAATTTTTGTTTCCGCCAAATCGTGTGCGGTTCCTGTTAATTTATACTGTATCATGACAAGAAGTCAAGAATGTTCATTCGGTGGAATTATTTTTGTTGTCTTTTTGCATGCGCTCATGAAGTGTTCGACGGGAATATTCTTGCCGTTAAACGCAGGGATTGGTTGGTAGATATCGCGGAACGTCAAATGGGCCTAAGGAAGGTGGAGGGGACGCCACGCGCGAGTGTGACGAAGCGCGTGGGCTCAGGAACAATGGGACTCAGATAAGAGAGGAGAGAGAGAGGATTACTGATGAGGATTTCTAGGAAGGAAGATTAGGTTTAGGTGAGAGCTGTGGGGAACGGTTGATATGAGGGCGTGAGACTGGGTTTTGGAATAGGAGTCGTGTGGGACCGTGACAGCCACTCGCAATATTACTATAGCGTTGTGTATAATTTCTCAACTTACAGACAGAGTACTTGCTAAATAAAGTTCAAAAAAATTAATTAAATTGAGCAAAAAAGGACGAACGGATAAAGCAAGAGAAAATGGCCTACTGGGTAATGTTATGGGTTAACAAGGCAGTTTAATCAATGTTTAATGCATGCATCTCCTAATAGAAATTCATCATTGCTTGCAGAAAGTGGTTAGTAAGTTCGAATAGATGAACTTTCATTGTAAATACATAGATTAAACTGCATTGTTAACCCGTAACATAACTTAGTTGGCTTTATTCTCTTTTACTATCCGTTCGTCCTTCTCGGTTCAATTAAATTAATTTCCTTTGAACTTCATTTACTTTCTTAGTATGCTGGGGAAAAATGCCCATCGATATAGACAACATTGCGAGTGGCTACAAGAAAAATCACATCTGGCGAGCTATGTGTCGTGTTTTTATATATATATAAATGATTGTTTTTTCGAATTTAAGCTTTGGAGTTGAATGAGGAAATTAAGTTTTAAAAAAAATTCTCTCAAACTAAGTTTGAAGTTTCTCACAAACTCAATGTTTGAATTTTTGTTGTTTCTTTCCTTGTAGCAAATTTTCTTGAAGGAAGTTTTCATAAAATAAACCATACTGTTAACGGCCACCGGAGTTCGAACCACAGTTCCCGCGGCGATGAGGGCGCGGGACGTCTGAGTGGCGAGGAGACGTATCTCTCGGGTAGCAACGCCGGGCGCGCGCGCGAGACTGCGGCGCCAAGTGGTCTCGGCGAAATGGAGTACGGGAGTCACGAGCGAGAAATCGGAGTGAACGCACGTGGAGTAAAAGAGTGAGAAAAGAGAGAGAAAGAGAGAAGTTGCCCGCCACGCGGTTGGTCGGGGACTTCGTACGCGAAGAGAGTTTGAGTTCGAGGAGAAAACTGTACGCGAGGATTGGATCGGTGAGGACCCGCGTGTTTATTCAATAGTGAGAATCCCAGCCGTCCTAATCCTGGCCTTTGTACGTTTATTATGTAATTGCACGTGCTACGGCAAACCTAGTCTAATTTCCTCTTTAGCATCTAGTCAAGTTTCGCGTTATCTATGTGTGCCAATAAAGGATTTTTGTTGCTCTTTCTTACTATACGGAGAGGCGTCATTACCCGCTCTCGAACGTCACCATTACAGGGAAAGAAGAGGGAGCCGAGCGCCCGCGATCGCGTCTCGAGCCCCAGGACGATCTTCGAATTAAGAGGAGTGCAAACAGTTGTGTGCTTTGGTGCGAGTTAAATTAAAGGAAAGAAATTTAAAAAAAAACTAACATTTCAAAAGTGGGATTTACTCCAAAAAGCGCTCACGAAATCGGCGGACAGGAAGTGGTGCCCCGAAGCGCATACGGACGGATGGTGTGCGCGAAAGTGATTTTGAACGCTTTGTAGGCGAAAAATTGGGAGCGATGGGGTTGGACAGAATATTGGGAAGAGGTCGCGGTCGAGGTGCAGAAACGAGCTCGCGAGTGCCAGGACGCGGGCGTGCAACGGAGCAAGATGGCGGCGCGTTGATTGTGCCGGCGGGAAACGTGATCCCGTCGCCTGAGCCGTCATTGCCCGCGCAATCAAGCGACGCGAGTGGGGCGCATGCGCTGAGGGGACTCTCCGAAAATCCGGAGCCAACCACCGAATCTAGTGCAACGAGTGTCCCGCTTGACCCCCCTCCACGACTATCGTCGTCAGTCAAGCAAACGAACCTCGACTTGACGGCGGCGTTTCGGAGACCTTTGTCCGATGGGGACAAGGACGAATTGTTGGTTCAGCTGTTGGCCAGCGTGACACCCGACCTATCGACAAACATTACCGAGCTTACCGGAGTGGACGATAGTGCGCGCGCGAGAGAATGGATTACAAATTTAGAACGGATGCACGAACTGCATCCGTTCTATTCCGGAATATTTATTAGAGTCGGCGCGCATGCATCTCCGAGACGGTGCACGAGATTGGTACCGCAGCCGATCTCACGACCTTACGTCGTGATCGTTGTTCCGCGAAGCGTTCTGCGAGACATTTATTGTGCGCCGTCCGTTGGGCTAGACTGAAAGCTCGATCGCAGGGAAAGTCGGAGCCTATTACAATCTACTTCCACACAAAAACGCGTATGTGCTCCGAATTAAATTTAACGTTCCGCGAAGCTAAGGCGGATATTCTCACAGGCGTGTGGTCGAAGGAGCTCGCGAGTATCGTAATGCCCGCGCCGCAGTACGATATAAACGACCTCCTTCATGACCTGAAGTATTATGAGAAACTTCTCAACGACATGTAGATCGAGTTCGGAACGCGCGAGAGACGGCGACGCCAAGGCCACGGCAGCAACCGGAGCCAGAATCAACGGAGAGGCGATCCGGCCAAGGAGGTGCGTGCACGAGACGAGAGGAACCCCGGCCGACGAGCATGGCGAGGGATATGGTAGAATTCAATCGTGTTTCAATTGTAATAAAGGGGGACACCTGGCGCGCGATTGTCCGGAGCCGCGGAAAGATTTAGGTGCTACAAATGTGGAAAGGTTGGGCAAATAAGCCGGCGCTATACGAAGGCTGTGCCCGCTACCGTGCATGCCATCGGTAAGGCACACGACGCCGCGGTGGTAAAGTATTTAAAGAAGGCCTTGATCGATGGAAAGGAGCTGACGGTGTTCGTCGATCCCGAAAGCTCCGAATGCACAATGCTCGCAACAACCGCACTAAAGGACGCTACCAGATGGAGGTGTCTCTGCTGGTACTTAAAGGATTTGGGCCGCCCAGCTTCGTCGTGACTAGCCCAGGGATCGTCCGCGCGACAATTGCTATCGACGGAATCGAGATACCCGAGGTAGGGTTTCGAGTGGTGCCCGACGACGCGCAACCGGTGGACGCCATCGTAGGGAGAACCTACACAGATCAGCCAAAGGTTAATTATCATAAGGTGGGCGACACTCTTGCATTCGACTACGCCGATGATCTATCACGCTTGGACGGAGAAGATGTCGCAGGACCAGTCGCACCGCAAGCAGCAGCGATCCCACCGCACTCGATTGGGTTCCTGGGAGTGGCGGATCGACGCGGTGAGTATTCCTTGCCTGTGTTCAATTTGGGAATATCGGAACGAACAATTGGTGCGACGGATAGGAGGGTAGTGTGAGGGGAAATAACGCGCGTGCCGGTAGTACCGCGTTCAAACGTAAACGTGTCCCCGCTACAGATATCTGACTTGTGCGTGGATCCGGAGCAGCCGAGAGAAGTGGTCGAAGAAGACCTCTGCGACACGATCAACCAATATCGGGACTGTGTGTCGACAGGTCTCCAGGATTTGGGTGCGCCACCGCGGTTTCAATGGACATACGATTGAAGGAGGGCGCTGGCCCCGTAAGCACAAAACCCTATCGTGCAACCGAAGGAGAAAGGCGCGAGATTGAAAACATTTTAGATGATTGGGGGGAAGCGGCATAGTCACCGAGACTAAGTCGCCTTATGCGAGCTTGCTTTTATTAGTGAAGAAAAAAACGGTGAATCAAGATTATGCGTGGACTTTCGAAAGTTGAATCATCAACCTGAGCGCGTGCATTTCCCATTGCCAAATATCGACAAACATCTGACTAAAATTCGTGACGGTTCGCTATTCATTGTCCTCGATCTTGCGCATGGGTATTTGCAGATCCCGCTGAACGCTGATTCCAGGGCAGAGACAGCCATCATCACGCCGGACGAAACGGCCGAATTTACCCGCATGGTATTCGGCCTCATGAATGGGCCAGCCTTCTTTTCTAAGGCGATGCACGGAGCATTGGGGTCCCTTCACGACGAGGTAGTCTTGTACTACCTCGATGATATTCTAATTCTAAATCTAAACAAAGTTACAACCCTACAGCGCAGACGGAGCTCCACACCGACGCCAGCGCGGAGGGAGTGGCTGCGATGCTGCTGCAGCGCGACTGCTGCAGCGCTGACCGTCAACGACGACCACGACCTGGTACGCATGTACCAGTATAGCGACCCGGACTTGGCCCGAAAAAGGAGCATCCTGGAGAAGCGAGAGGACGAGCGCACGATGGAGGAGCGTCGCCAAGTCTAAGGGTACACGCTGGAATCGGGAATTCTGTATCGATCGCACGAGGGGAGGGACAGATACGTGGTTCCGCGGGCGATGCGGAAGGGTCTGGTCGTGCGCTTCCACGATCTGAAAAGCCACCAGGGGGTCGATCGAGTCGTGGCACGGCTACGGGAGCACTAATACTTTCCACGGATGAAAGCGTACGTCAGACGGCATATCGGGGCCTGCACGTCGTGTCTGGCCTTCAAACCTCGCAGCGGCCGACAATCGGGGGAGCTGCACCCGATCCCGCCAGGCCGGCGCCCTTTCGGCGTGATACACATAGACCATTTGGGCCCATCCGTCACCAGCGACCGAGGCAACAAGTTTGTGTTTGTAATTGCAGACACGCTGACGAGGTACGTCGTCTTGAGGGCGGTCCGCGATATGAGTACGAGGGCTGTGCTGAGGCACCTGGAAGACTTCGTGGACGAATACGGTGCGCCCATACGAATCATTTGCGACAAGGAAACGGGGTTCACGTCCAGACGTTTCGAGGAGTTCTGCAAAAGGCACGGTATACGGCATACCGTGAATTCCTCGAGCTATCCACGAGGCAACGGCCTGGTAGAGCGCTGTAACGCGACTATCCTACCTGCCATCCGGAGTAGCCTGGTCGACGATGATGGACGGACGTGGGACCGAGGCCTGTGTCGGTTGCAGATCGACCTAAACGAGATGCGCAACTCGAGCACCGGAAAGAGCCCCTTCGACCTACTCTTGGGGTACGTGCCCCAGCGGGAGAAGGGACCGCTGCGACAAGTGACGCATCGGGGCGACGACGGGTACAGCGAGCCCGCCAGACTACGAGAGGAGGCGAGACAGCGGCTGGAGCGGCAACTGGCGGCTATGAAGAAGCGGTACGACGGCGGACGATTGCGCGAAGGTGACAACCTTCAACGTGGGCGACCTCGTGTACGCGAAGGCTGCGATCATGGTGACGGGAGAGTCCACAAAGCTGCAACCACGATATCAAGGACCCCTGAGCGTCACGGAACGATTGCCGCCGGACACCTACCGAGTGTGCGACATGGGCGACGACGAGAGAGAGCTACGCGTCCACGGCGCATTCGAGCCAGCTCAAGCGCTGGGCGCCGGAGGATCCGGAGTCCGACGAGAAGGCGTCTTGTAGAGGATGTAGTGGAGCCGCGTGACGTCACCAGACGGAGAGCAACCACGGGGACGACGGGAGAACTCGCACGAGAAGACGACGGCGAGCCGAGTCCCCGAGACTCTACAGAGCTCCGAGACGAGGGCGCCATGCAGTCGAGGCGGAGGCTTCGACGTCAGCCCCGGTGGATCGCGGACTACGTTTAGTCGAGGGGCAGTCCAATGCTCGAGGACGACCAAGGGAACGATGCCCGAGTGTTAACGGCCACCGGAGTTCGAACCATAGTTCCCGTGGCAATGACGGCGCAGGGCGTCTGAGCGGCGAGAAGACGTATCTCTCGGGTAGCAACGCCGGGCGCGCGCGCGCGAGACTGCGGCGCCAAGTGGTCTCGGCGAAACGGAGTACGGGAGTCACGAGCGAGAAATCGGAGTGAACGCACGTGGAGTAAAAGAGTGAGAAGAGAGAGAGAGAGAGAGAGAGAGAGAGAGAGAGAGAGAGAGAGAGAGAGAAAGAGAGAAAGAGAGAAAGACAGAAGTCGCCCGCCACGCGGTCTGTCGGGGACTTCGTACGCAAAAAGAGTTTGAGTTCGAGGAGAAACCTGTACGCGAGGTGTTCGATCGTTGAGGACCCGCGTGTTTATTTAATAGTGAGAATTCAAGCCGTCCTAATCATGGCCTTTGTACGTTTAGTGTGTAATTGCACGTGTTACGGCAAACCTAGTCTAATTTCCTCTTCAGCATTTAGTCAAGTTTCGCGTTATCTATGTGTGCCAAAAAAGGATTTTCGTTACTCTTTCTTACTATACGGAGAGGCTTCATTACCCGCTCTCGAACGTCACCATTACAGGAAAAGAAGAGGGAGCCGGGCGCACGCGGTCGCGTCTCGAGCCCCGGGACGATCTTCGAATTAAGAGGAGTGCTAACAGTTGTGTTCTTCGGTGCGAATTAAATTCCAGGAAATAAAAATTAAAAAAAACTGTAATACATTTCACTATTTTTATATAGGTTTATTTTCGAACAGCTATAACTGTTTAGCGGTTCGTCTGAGATATTTGGCTGTAAGACTTTTTTTCAGGGAATTTAATTTCCTTCAAAAGTATGTTAAACCTAGGACCCTATACTATATGCACAAAACAAATAACTTACACAGGGGTTATGCGCACCCCAGCAATTCAAATCAACCCTGCTAACAAACTGCTGGTCGTAGATTTTTTTTGTTTCGAACGCTGCAAGACTGCAGAATGGAATAGTATATGCGGGAATATCGTAATATACATTTTTCGCCGTGAAAAATACGATTGAACGAAGAAAGACAAATTATTTTAGCATTCCTCACTTACTATGTGGGGTTTGCGGTACCCAAGTCTACGGACCTGCGGTTGATGGCATATTCGTTAGATTTTTTTGCAGGCGATATGAAGCAATTTCTCCCGAAGCAGTTATTTTCCTATGTTAATCTTATAGAAAATGGTAACATAACTATTAAATATAATTAAAGAGAATAGGGTAAAGATTGTAACAATTATTAACAATTGCATGAATTACGGTTTATGATTATGTTCTAAAATATTTATTTCCTTGTAAAATCAGACGTAGATCACCACGTTGATTTATCGTCTTCTACCGAGCCGGAATCGGATAACGAATACGACGACGGCGAACTATTTGATAATGTTATCGTTTTAGAAATTAATGCTGATTAACGTTTTTGAATGGGAATTTTGCTTCATCGGTATGTCGACAAGTATTATTCTATGGTAGTAATTTGTTTTGTAGAACTTTATAGCATTGGAAATGTTTTTGAAAATGTATATGTTTGTTGAGGTTGGCAGGTTGAGGTTGGTATCGGGGTCTGCATTAGCAGGACATCACACGAAAGTAACTCTACCACCACTCCACTGCCACCGTGTTGTATTAGAGTGGGGCAAACTGCGACATGCTAAGCCTGTGATTGGTTTAAAAATGCCGAATGTCGTGTAGTGCACATCTGCCGTTAAAAATGGTAATGTAGTGTAGATTACGTGTAAATACATGTAGGGAGAGAGCGAGAAGACGAATCAGAGATAATGGGAGAGAATGATAGAATGAGAGAGGATGAAAGAGAATGAGGGAGACTGAGACGGATGTGTTAAGCCAACCGCATAAATTGCCTTAATTAGAGCAAATACTTTATTCTCATATCCATAGAATAAGAACAAATATGAATACAAAGTAAAAATATATGCTTATATATTTTTTCGTTAATATAACTCGCTATGTCTCATGGCTTGCGTACGTGACCAAGCGAGCAACGCACAAAGCAACTTTGTCTAGGATTAAGTATCGATATTGTAAGGCCTGCATATGCGCCCGAGCTCTCAACGTTTACATAAATATTTTATAAGATTAAATTTTATTGCGCTTCGCCTTCGGCGTGAGTCCGTTATCCAAAACCGTTGAAACACTGCAGACTGAGTCAGACTAGCGTGTGGGAATATATACTTATCGATGGGTCCCACGGATGCATTCCTAGCAATGCAGTCACGTAAACCCTTGCCCCACTATCGCTATCCGACGAATATCGGCCCTGCGTAGCACGGGACCGACGACCTATAAGTTAGAATCGTGAAATCACTGTTACGAAGAGGTTCTCTCCTAAAGACCTCTACTGTTAGCTGCTACGCTAGCGACACGCCGTACAGTACACGGGATAACACGCGCAAGTTTTCATTCAGAAACTCCGTAAATAACGTGAACGCGTTTGTTGTAACGTTTAAACCATCGTGCTAATAAACCGGAAGAGTGTTATTTGCATCCGAGTAAATATAATCGATGTAACGAACTGATATAAGTGTAATTAAATCATTGGCACAATTAACTCGTGATCTTCTCCTTTGTGTTAACCTGAAGACACCTTGTGCCAAATCCTGGCAAGCTCTGATTCTTAACCCGTTTCGCACCGTACTCACCAAGGTTCGTTCTCTTTCTGTAAAGACGTCGACTGTTTATTATAACAGGAGTCCCAAGGAAAGAGACCTTTGATCAACATTTCGGAAAGTATCAAAATACACGTGAAACTCATCTCACTTCCAATATTGGTCCTGATTCTGACATCGAGAAAAGACTGCGCCGTCGATAAAGACACCGTTGGGGTACAAACCTATTGTTACGCGTATTACCATTCTGACACGTAATACAGCCCTGGAAAGGCTTCACCAAAAACTTAACCTCGCGATTCGAAAACCAGAGGTTCTTTATAAAGACGCGTTATCGTTTAATGTGTATTTTGCAGAAGGACAGAGTTTATAACGAACACTAGTTGGATTCGAGTCATCGAGCCATTTTGCGTAACATAAAATTGGCGATCCTGCCAGGATAACTCAATGAAAAATCGTAATACCAAAAGTCAAGTGAAAACTGGTTACCGAAACTCCACGACGGAGGGTGTAAAACTACAAACATTAAACCTGTACACGAGTGAACGTTAAATAGACATTTAACTTAGTTAATTTTGTGTTAACGGAAAAGACATTGCCACGCTGAATTTTCCGTAAGTGAGTGACGGACCATTGTGTATTAAGGAACTTGCACGTACCGCGCATCTATAAGACTTCGCTGCAGGAGCACGAGCACGGGAAGGATTGAATAAAAACTGGGGGAGACACCCCTTCAGAAAATAACCTCAACTCCGACGGTATGCTTGATCATCAATCGACGCGAAAAGTCTACAACCGATCGTTGTAACAGCGTTCGCCGCTTCAAGAACACCGAGATCAACATCATTCGACCAGTATTGTATGCGAACACTGAGTAAGAGTAAGTTTAAAATCCCGCTCGTTATGTAAGGGAATTAGATACTTTTGCGACAAAACTTTTCCGCAGTTAATATTCTGCGCACGACAAATTAATAATAGGAAGTTGTATCTACCTTATTCCTAAACAACGTAGTTAAGTAATTTTGTGTGTTTAACTTTAAAAGAAAAACTAGCATTGTAAGCTATATCCATTCCAAAAGTAACGAAAACAGATACGGCAAAATAATAGTTTCTGGTTATTCCAACAAATAAAAGACCCGGCGGTACCGAAAATAAGTAAATTCATAAATCTAGTGGTGCTAGTAGAAGTTTACTTTTCATGACAAATACCGCCTATTCTGGAATTACTTTGAGTAACAACATGAAAAAAAATCATCAAATTACTCGACCACATAAGATCTCAGATCATAAGAATCTTTGAGACACAACATCGCCCGACATTTATTACAATTAATACATATATGTGTGGAATAAGAAAAATAATTATATACATAGGATACGGAAAAAATAACAATAACCTATGAAAATATACATAGGTAGACGCGACGAAAACCAAAGATAATGTCCACAGCAGAAAAGAGTATATCGGGAAGAAGCATTATAGTTGAAGAAATCCCCAACCATGTAAAGAAACTCAAAAAAGACACTTCACGAATCCTGTTCAGTTATTTCCTGTATTATAAAAATCACCCCGAATGGGAACCCGAAGAAGGTTTATACACGCTGAGAAAATCTGAGCACATAGAAAAAATAACTTGGAAATTTCACAAAGATCCGAAGAATCACCCACAATTATTAGCATATCACGAGCTACCTCATTCACTAGATAATATTTTAATAACCACGGGAAAAAAGGATTGAGGACGTTCAAGAACAAAACCTTGCCATAGCACTCCGTTTAGAAAATCAAATCGCTATCCCTAAGACCAGAGAATTAGAATCAGAAACGTCCAGCCTTAGCGAACTTAGACCACCACGAAGAAAACAATCCACAGAAAACCTTATACTTGTAAAAAGTTTTGAAACAGCTGAAGTAGCATACTCTCAACTCACTCTCAAGGTAAACAAATACTTTGACGAAGGACTTACTTTAAAAGACAAAGCGGTAGAAGAAGTGAAATTACGAGATAAAGAAATCAAACAATTACAGCACGCCCTTCAGAAATCAGAAAACAAAATAAGGATATTGACAGAAAAAATCAGCCTGCAAGGACAACAAATCTCTCAATTTAATATTGAGAGACTAGAATTCGAAAGAACCCAACTCGAATTACGCTCTGAATTAATCCACGTACAGAAAAATAACAATAATAATCTTGCCCTAGTAGAGCGAATAGGTCATGCAAACCTTGAACAGTACGACCTTATTAAAACTCTCGAAATTCGAAACCTCGACCTCGAGAACCAATTCGAACAAACTTTACAGAAAAAACAAATAGATTTCTCAGCAAAATGCGGCGAAATAAATTAGCTCAGACGTGATTTACATGAGATCCAGACAGAAAAACAGCAATTAGAAAGGGAAAAATCAAACCAAGTAATTGAACAAAAATATTTACAAGATCAGGTAAAAATCATTAAGCGAGAGGCTCAAGGCTATCGCGAACATCTCGAGACCCTTGAGAGTACGAATATCGCGCTACAATCACAGATTGTAGCACAGAAACAATATCTTGAAAAAGAAACCCGTGAGACCCAAGATCAATTCAAAGCCTCACGAGAACAAAACGCTCATAGACAGGAGCAATTAATAAAAGACATAAAAAGAAACTACGACGTTCAGTTCGATCGACAACTAAAAGAAAAAATACGAGAGTTCCAAAAAACTGAAGAAAAACTTATTAAAGAGAAACAGCAATTCGGAGAACAAACGAGGCTAGAATTCCAACAGAATAGGGAAAGTATATTACGAGATTATAACGTAGAAAAAGAAAGGTTAGATAACACCATCTTAGAACTACGAGTTACTGTTGAACAAAAAGAACAGCATATTCAAAAATTAAATTATGGTATAGACGACTTGAAACGAATACACCGACAAGAAATGAATACTCTGACTATTACCCAAGACCAACAAGACCAGACGAACGAATACGAAATGCAAATACTGAAAACAGAAAATACTCAGCTCCAACAAGACCTACAGACTGTAAAAGACCAAATGAAAAATCTCGAAACCATGATGAAACAACTTATACAGAAACAGGAGTCGCAACCTACCTCCTCACAACCATACAAAAGGCCATCTCAGGATAACAGACGACCACCAAATCGATCTAATCGAAACGACCCAATGCACCACCGCCTGGGAACCCAGATGATAATGACCCCGACGATGATGATGAAGATGTCGATAGTCAACCTAACGCCAGAGGAAATTATTACCGACCACATCGAATGCCTCACGACCTGCTACCGAACCAAACCGCACCAGCCAAGGAGACTATTGATATAGTACCCATTTTCACGGGAGACACGGAAGAAGGAGCAGTCAACATCTAAGAATGGACAACGAAAGTTGACAGAGCACGACACTGGACATTGCCAGAGCAACACGGGTTACTATTGGAAAAAATATTGACAATGAAAATCAAAGGAAGAGCACAAAGTTGCATCTCAAACATTGATATCTATACATACGACCAATCGAAAGACGTCTTGATAGAACGAGTTAACCCGGTGAAATCATCATTGTTACTCATGAACGAGTTGACGGCATGCGCCCACACTCAAGTAACGATCCAGGAACACAACACCAGATTCCGCAGAATCTATATATCTTGGCTAAACGCTAAACGCCTCGAACTTAAACAAGCTCATCAAACGGATGAATCAATCACCATATATTTACAAATATCTGACAAAGACATCATTCAGACGTATCTGCAAAGTCTCAAGGAAGACACACGAGCCTATCTCAGAACGAAGGACATATATTCGCTCGCACAAGCAGAAGCAACTGCTCGAGAACACGAAGATTTCAAAAGAAGCATCCAAAGACAACGAGGAATGTTTCGTGAACCTCAACCCCAACGAAGAACGGAAAAACTCAGATTCAACCACGACAAATCAAGATTCAGTAATAAACCACAAGAATACAGGAAATTCTTCTCATTGAACAAAGTAAACGTCAACCACACTGAGTACAACGAATACGACTCACATGACGGACAAGGAAGCATGACGGAAGAACGACAATATCAGAACGATATCCAAGAATTCGACCTTGACTCGATAAACACAACCAGTTAAATGAAAAAGGCACTTGAATATATTATGGTAATGAATCATCCATACAGAAAGGGCACCTATTGCAAAAGGCCCGGACATACGGAACTTTACTGCAATCAGAAGGAAAAAGATCAAGGTATACCGAGCTCCTTCAACAAAATTACCAACCAGAAAAAGAAAGCCACTCAAAAAGGAAATAAAAATTTTCGGGAGGCTCCGCATGCGAACGACGACGAGAGCATTCACGACGAGAGCACATCTCCGCAATAGATCAAGGACATCTTTTCACTGCCAAATTCGATTTCGAACAGACAACATTTAAAACTCTAACGACATTAATCGACACAGGAGCATCCATTAACATAATCAAAGAACATCTTGTGAAAGAAAGGCACATTATTAAAAAACCCATCCTCTTTAACACGGGAAAAACGACAAATAAAACACTCGGATATACGTTTATCAAATGCAAAGGAAACATTAACGACCGACGCGACAAATTTCATATAGTCCCATCAGACTATCTGATTAGAGGAGACGCTTTAATAGGAACTCCTTTCATTCTAAATAACGACGTCATAGTTGACTTACCCCGGAAAAAAATAAGAGTCAACAAAAAATATCAAGAAATAGAATCATCCGAATTCACTGTGCCTGCCGGACGGTTTATAACTATCCCCGTAGAAGTAGAGAAACGGAAAGGAACAGTCTTAGTCAGAACCCCTCAAGGAGACAGCATCCATCATATAAAGGAAGGTATTGTAAATATTCCACTAGCAAACGAAGGAAAGAAAAACATCGGTTTTCGAACAAAAAAACATCCAAATCTTCGAAGTAAAACCGAGGTTAACGAGCAACAAAATTGACCAAAGTAATAAAAGAATTCAGGAACTAAAAACCAAGACTAGACATAAGCACATAAAGAGTATTAAAGAAAAAGATGAAATTTGGAAAATCATACAGAACTATTCAGATCTATTCCAATTAGACCGTGACAAGCCACCAAGTACCAACTTAGCAGAACACGTAATCGTAATTGATGAACCAACGAAACCCATCAATATCAAATCTTACAGACCACCTAAAATCCATCAGGAAGAAGTGGACAAACAAGTGCAAGAGTTATTAGAAAAGAAAATAATTCAACATTCTCAATCACCATTCAATGCACCCATATAGATAGTACCAAAGAAGAAAGATGCGTCAGGAAAGACAAAATGGAGAATGGTGATTGACTATAGAAAATTAAACGAAAAAACAGCTCAGGATTCATACCCCTTGCCTGTTATAGAAGATATTCTCGATGACCTAGGAAAAGCCGCAGTTTTTTCTGCATTCGATCTAAGTGTAGGATTCCACCAAATACCAATGGAGAAAGAATCGAGAAAGTATACCGCTTTTAGTACTAACCAAGGACACTTTGAATACCTACAAATGCCCTTCGGACTAAAAGAGGCACCGGCAACATTTCAAAGAATGATGAACACTGCATTAAGAGGATTAATAGGAAAAATTTGTTTTGCATATCTGGACGATATAATAGTTTTTGGAAAAACCATGGAAGAACATAATCAAAATTTGATAATACTCTTCAATCGACTGAGAGATACAAATTTGAAATTGCAGCCAGATAAATGCGAATACGTGAAACCTGAACTCGAATATTTGGGACATGGTATTATACGTGACGGAGTAAAACACAACGTAGAAACATGCAAAGCTGTAAAAGAATTCCCAAAACCTAAAACACCTAAGCAAATTAAATTATTTTTAGGACTCGGAGGATACTACAGAAAATTTATCCCGAAGTTTTCATCCATAGATAAACCTTTGACCGACCTAACCAAAAATTATCAGGAAAACAAAAGTGGACCAATAACATGGACGGCTAAAAGTCAAGTAGCATTTGACACGTTAAAGAATATCCTCACGAATGATCCTGTATTGAAGTAGCCGTATTATACGAAAAAAATTGTATTAACGACTGATGCCTCAAATCAAGGACTAGGAGCTGTATTATCACAGGGAGGATACCCATGCGTTTACATATCGAGGACGTTAAATAAAGCTGAAACCAACTATACGACAACAATAAAAGAACTACTCGCTTTAGTTTGGGCAGTTAAACGATTGAGACAATATCTTTTAGAAAGAAAGTTCACAATAAAAACTGACCATCAGGCATTAAAATGGTTAGCTAACAAACCAGACCCTGCATCCAGGTTATTACGATGGAGACTTAAACTCGAAGAGTATGAATTCGACATCGAATACGTAAAGGGAAATCATAATGTAGTAGCTGACGCATTGTCTAGAGAAGCACCTATGGAATTACCTGAGGACTATAACAAGGTCAAGACATTTAACAACGAACTCATTTATCACATTGAAACAGATTCGTACGGGAACAACCAATATATAATTACCAGCAATATTGAGCAAACAGAATTTAAAATCAAACGCATAGCTCGGAGAAACACATACAAACAGAGTAAAACAGCCCCTAATAAACTTAAATCAATGATAGACAATGTTCAGAAAGAATTAAAAACTATGAGCACCACGAATGATGAAATAAATCAGGTGAAGAAAAAAGATTTAGAGAGTTTCAGTGACAAAGACGAAACAAATCAAGACGAGACTTCAGATCAACCCCAAATTGGTTTAGGCGTAGAACTGCCATATGACTATCATCAATACTCGACATACAAGTTGTTTAACCCCAACAATTTGGGACACCTTTTAAAAGAGAAACCCAATGTAAAAGGAAAACACTGGATAAAGGTCACTCAACCGACAGAAAATAAACCTCAAAGTCTATGCTATCATATTCTTAATAAAATAAGATCCAAGCTTACCATAAATAAAATCAAAGGAACTAAACATGTTAGAATATTTACAGATGATATAATGACCAAAGCAGAGAAGGAAGAGATTTTATCCATATTAAGATTCTTTAGTATCAAAGACCACGAAACACAGTATGAATATTGCTTTTCGACCTTCAAGGAACCTGACTACATAGACAAAAAGAAAATAATAGCAGAAAGCCACGGAACTAACCTGAGCTCACACTTTGGAGAGTATAAAACTATACAAAGAACAAAAGAACACAAGGAATGGGAACGCCTCGAAGAAGACGTAAAACATTATATTACGAACTGTAAAATATGTAAAAAATTTAAAGCGGTGAGAAATCGGAACATTGCTCCTGCTATTGTACCCGAACTGCCAGATAAACCCTTTGAAAAAATTGCGTTAGACATATTCGGCCCACTACAAAGATCGCGTTCAGGGCATGAATATATCCTCAGTATACAAGATTGTCTAACTAAGTACATTGTACTATGCCCACTCGAGACAAAATCTAGCTCGGAGATCATCCAAACATTAAACGATGATTTTATAATGATCCATGGATCCCCTGACATCATTTTAACAGACCAGGGACAAGAATGTAATTCAAAATTAATGAAGGATTTCGAACAATTACACGGTATTTCGCATATCAAAACTACCGCATTCCACCCTCAAAGTAATGGGAGCATTGAAAGAATGCATTCCCTTCTTAAGGAATCAATAAAAACCATGTGTGTGGGACAGATATACAATTGGAAAGATATATTGAAATTAGTAGCCTTCGCTTATAACAGTTCGGTACACAGTGCAACTGGATATCGACCTGACGAATTGGCATTTAATAGAAAACATAAAAAACCATCAAGCCTACCTCACAAAACATTATTGACTTATGACGATTTATTGAAGAAGTGGACCCATACGCATGACGCAATACTCTCGAAGCACGCGAACGTTTACAATTAAAACAAGAACAAACAGCCAAACGATTGAACGAAAATAAACATAAAATGGATTTTGATAAGATCAAGACGGGACAGAAAGATTACCTTCACAACGAAAGTAAAAAACATAAGTTAGACCTTATATGGTTAGGACCATACGAAATAATAGAAATTTACAAAGATAAGACAAACGTTATGATAAAAATCGATGATAAAGAAAAAATAGCCCACCTAAATAGAATAAAGTTATTCTTTTCAGATGACGAATATAATGAAGATAACTAACGAAATTGATATTATACGAATGACAAAGATTGATATTTACTATATTACACACTACGCGCACTCAATTTATGATAGAATCAATAAACCAACCTGTCAAAGCGATTTTAAACAATGCGAACTGAGTAAAATCAACGTCACAAAAATGAGCTATATCTCCTTATACGATAACCATGGAATATTATTAATACCAGAAATTGGAAAACGTGTTTTAGTAATTGTACAATGTAAGAACGATACTAGCGAAATTTATATTAAGGAAGTTACGCTGTTAAAAACGATGAATAAATGTACACTAACGCAATATAATACTAAAACGCTCCTAAATGAAATTCCAAAAGAATATCGATTAATAAACCCGAGTCAATCGTACTTGGCAACAAACTTTTCAGAATTAAGTATGCGCGTAAAAAATGTACCAAAACAAATAGACACCACCGATCTCAAAGATATTGGTCGAGACCTAAAAAACATCCATAAAGACATAGAAAAAGCCGAAA
The DNA here is from genome assembly GCA_963210295.1 of Ophion ellenae. NCBI lineage: Eukaryota > Metazoa > Arthropoda > Insecta > Hymenoptera > Ichneumonidae > Ophion > Ophion ellenae. The sequence continues at coordinate 13,162,648 of OY723388.1, forward strand.
TTATACTTAAAGACGATTAATTTTGGAATACCATGAACGGACTACTCGATAAATTCATAAAAAACTGGTTTATCATCATTAGGAATAAGCGGTACATTGTTTGTAGTATTGCGATGCGGAGCAGTACCTTCTGTCCTTAAATTTATTAGAAACGGACTGTTCAAATGTTGTTGCCCCAGAGCCAATAAGAAAATTAAGAAATATGAGAATAAAGAAAACATAGAATGGCAAAAACGTAAAAAACAACTAGAATACTTGACAGAACGGCAAGAACAATCCAACCTCTCGGGAGCCCCGAAAAATATTGTAGCGGAACCAAACGAGATAAGACCTTCGACATCTAAATTCATTATCGCCGGAGTTCGATCAAACTTGGGGGGTGTTAAGCCAACCGCATAAATTGCCTTAATTAGAGCAAATACTGTATTCTCATATCCATAGAATAAGAACAAATATAAATACAAAGTAAAAATATATGCTCAAATATTTTTCGTTAATATAACTCGCTATGTCCCATGGCTTGCGCATGTGACCAAGCGAGCAACGTGCAAAGAAACTTTGTCTAGGATTAAGTATCGATATTTCAAGGCCTGCATATGCGCCCGAGCTCTCAACGTTTACATAAATATTTTATAAGATTAAATTTTATTGCGTCAGTTCGTTATCCACAACCGTTGAAACACTGCACTGAGTCAGACTAGCGTGTGGGAATATATACTGTGACGTGAATAAATTTGATGCCCCTGACCGGCGTGCGGAGTCGGGATGTCACTCCGGCTCGCGAGCGCGAGAGAGAGGACGAGATCGGGTAGACGGCCGCGCCATCGGAAGCGAGTGCGGCGAGGGCGTCAAGCTGAGGCGGAGAGAGAGATACCGGACACCGGGGGCAATGAAGCGACGCGCGAGTTGCGAACGCGCCCAAATTCGTCCATGCGATCGGAAACGGCGAACGCGTACCCGCTCACCCCCCCCGTCTACGCACCCATCGTAGTCCTAATGTCGTGTTCGACCGCGTCGCGCAGCGAATCGTCCGCGCGCGATCTGGCTTGGGATCGTTGCGTATAATTCATATTCGCGCGCGCTAGTCCCGTGGCGCGACACCGGAACGCGCGCGCCCGCCCTCTATACGGGAGATCACGTGGCCCGCGTGAGAGAGGGCCGGCACGTTAGCCCGCGTGCCGGAGAGGGCAGCTTCCTGCGAGGTATCGAGCCGGACGGATGTGGACGATAAGAAGTACGCGATCCAGCAAAATCCCCGGGTGAGCCAAGCCGCGCTTCCTCGTATCAGCTCGGTGGCTGTCGACCGTAGAATCGATCCTCGATCTCGGTGCCGTCGTGGCCGCGGCCTTTTCGCGTTATTTGAGGGAATTCCGGTGGGAGGGTCGAACCAGCGCGTCCCGCCGCAGGATTCGCGTCGTGGTCGCGCGCGGGAAGTCTCTTTTTTTTCGCGTCGGGCAAGTTCCCGAAATTTGTCGTTTTCGCGTATTTGAGTGTGAGTGTGAACCGCGAGTGAAATTCCCGTCGACGACCCTCCTGATCCGCGGTCGGACCTGAGGGGGTTCAGAGACACAAAACCTTTGTTCGCGAAGACCGGGAACCTCTTAGCGGAGAGTTGGCCTCCCGCCATTCAGCGGGACGCAAGCTCGAACCCGTGCGGAGTCCCGGCCGTTTGGCCCGGTATAGCGGTTGTCTCTGTCCCTTGTCGGATAATCCCGGTTCTGCCGCTGAGGACGGTCGTCGATTCGGGAATCGAGGGAGTGAACGTGGCGGCCGGGAGAGTTCTGGTCACGTTAACGAATTAATTCCAGCTCGGCCGGGTAACCGAGTAGCGGGGGCCCGGTGTTATTTCGAAATCTTTTTGGCCGTTAGGCGAGAGTGAGGAGAGGCCGAGACGAGCTCGCGATAAAGTGTAAGAGAGTGTAGGTCCCGGTCGCGTGTGCGTGTGTGAGCATCCGTCCTAGTCACTTGTCGCGTCGTCCCGTTTTGGGAATTGTTTGTTTGTCGAGTGAATCGTGTTCTTGAAGATGAAATAGAAAATCGCAAGACGAAATTTGGACTTGAGGCGGGCTTTACCATTTTCTTCCCTCCCGTGACAGTGTTCGCTTAGCGCACCCCCCCCCCCCCCCCTCTGCCCTTCTCCCTCGGGCTGCGGCCAAGCTGGGTATTCCCGTCCTCCCTTCCTCCATCCCGACGAGCCGATTTTCGGCTGGCGCCCTATAAAAAGAAATCGTCGGGAAGGAAGAGGACGGGATTTTGTGGCCTCGTGGATATCCGAATATCCTTCTCCCTTTTCCCCTCGAAAAGTTGGTCGCAATACTTATCGATGGGTCCCACGGATGCATTCCTAGCAATGCAGTCACGTAAACCCTTGCCCCACTATCGCTATCCGACGAATATCGGCCCTGCGTAGCACGGGACTGACGACCTATAAGTTAGAATCGTGAAATCACTGTTACGAAGAGGTTCTCTCCTAAAGACCTCTACTGTTAGCTGCTATACTAGCGACACGCCGTACAGTACACGGGATAACACGCGCAAGTTTTCATTAAGAAACTCCGTAAATTACGTGAACGCGTTTGTTGTAACGTTTAAACCATCGCGCTAATAAACCGGAAGAGTGTTATTCGCATCCGAGTAAAAATAACATCGATGTAACGAACGAAATAAGTGTAATTAAATCATTGACACAATTAACTCGTGATCTGCTCCTTTGTGTTAACCTGAAGACACCTTGTGCTAAATCCTGGCAAGCTCTGACTCTTCACCCGTTTCGCATCGTACTCACCAAGATTCGTCCTCTTTCTGTAAAGACGTCGACTGTTTATTATAACAGGAGTCCCAAGGAAAGAGACCTTTGATCAACATTTCGGGAAGTATCAAAATACACGTGAAACTCATCTCACTTCCAACATTGGTCCTGATTCTGACATCGAGGAAAGACTGCGCAGTCGATAAAGACACCGTTGGGGTACAGACCTATTGTTACGCGTATTACCATTCTGACACGTAATATATCCCTGGAAAGGCTTCACCAAAAACTTAACCTGGCGATTCGAAAACCAGAGGTTCTTTATAAAGACGCGTTATCTTGTAATGTGTATTTTGCACAAGGATAGAGTTTATAACGAACGCTAGATGGATTGGAGTCATCGAGCCATTGCGTAACAGATGGATGGATGGATGGATGGATGGATGGATGAATGGATGGATGGATGGATGGATGGATGGATGGATGGATGGATGGATGGATGGATGGATGGATGGATGGATGGATGGATGGATGGATGGATGGATGGATGGATGGATGGATGGATGGATGGATGGATGGATGGATGGATGGATGGATGGATGGATGGATGGATGGATGGATGGATGGATGGATGGATGGATGGATGGATGGATGGATGGATGGATGGATGGATGGATGGATGGATGGATGGATGGATGGATGGATGGATGGATGGATGGATGGATGGATGGATGGATGGATGGATGGATGGATGGATGGATGGATGGATGGATGGATGGATGGATGGATGGATGGATGGATGGATGGATGGATGGATGGATGGATGGATGGATGGATGGATGGATGGATGGATGGATGGATGGATGGATGGATGGATGGATGGATGGATGGATGGATGGATGGATGGATGGATGGATGGATGGATGGATGGATGGATGGATGGATGGATGGATGGATGGATGGATGGATGGATGGATGGATGGATGGATGGATGGATGGATGGATGGATGGATGGATGGATGGATGGATGGATGGATGGATGGATGGATGGATGGATGGATGGATGGATGGATGGATGGATGGATGGATGGATGGATGGATGGATGGATGGATGGATGGATGGATGGATGGATGGATGGATGGATGGATGGATGGATGGATGGATGGATGGATGGATGGATGGATGGATGGATGGATGGATGGATGGATGGATGGATGGATGGATGGATGGATGGATGGATGGATGGATGGATGGATGGATGGATGGATGGATGGATGGATGGATGGATGGATGGATGGATGGATGGATGGATGGATGGATGGATGGATGGATGGATGGATGGATGGATGGATGGATGGATGGATGGATGGATGGATGGATGGATGGATGGATGGATGGATGGATGGATGGATGGATGGATGGATGGATGGATGGATGGATGGATGGATGGATGGATGGATGGATGGATGGATGGATGGATGGATGGATGGATGGATGGATGGATGGATGGATGGATGGATGGATGGATGGATGGATGGATGGATGGATGGATGGATGGATGGATGGATGGATGGATGGATGGATGGATGGATGGATGGATGGATGGATGGATGGATGGATGGATGGATGGATGGATGGATGGATGGATGGATGGATGGATGGATGGATGGATGGATGGATGGATGGATGGATGGATGGATGGATGGATGGATGGATGGATGGATGGATGGATGGATGGATGGATGGATGGATGGATGGATGGATGGATGGATGGATGGATGGATGGATGGATGGATGGATGGATGGATGGATGGATGGATGGATGGATGGATGGATGGATGGATGGATGGATGGATGGATGGATGGATGGATGGATGGATGGATGGATGGATGGATGGATGGATGGATGGATGGATGGATGGATGGATGGATGGATGGATGGATGGATGGATGGATGGATGGATGGATGGATGGATGGATGGATGGATGGATGGATGGATGGATGGATGGATGGATGGATGGATGGATGGATGGATGGATGGATGGATGGATGGATGGATGGATGGATGGATGGATGGATGGATGGATGGATGGATGGATGGATGGATGGATGGATGGATGGATGGATGGATGGATGGATGGATGGATGGATGGATGGATGGATGGATGGATGGATGGATGGATGGATGGATGGATGGATGGATGGATGGATGGATGGATGGATGGATGGATGGATGGATGGATGGATGGATGGATGGATGGATGGATGGATGGATGGATGGATGGATGGATGGATGGATGGATGGATGGATGGATGGATGGATGGATGGATGGATGGATGGATGGATGGATGGATGGATGGATGGATGGATGGATGGATGGATGGATGGATGGATGGATGGATGGATGGATGGATGGATGGATGGATGGATGGATGGATGGATGGATGGATGGATGGATGGATGGATGGATGGATGGATGGATGGATGGATGGATGGATGGATGGATGGACGGACATTCACGTGTTCCTGTTTTTTATTATCCAAAATGTGGTTTACATTTTCAATGTTATGAGATAGTTGCACTTTGTGTAATATCTGTAGATCTTTAATTTGAGAATTGGAAGCAGGTCAGGAAAATATCCCACCGGACTCTCCCCAAGCTGTTGAGGTTTCGTTGGATGCAATAGCATCTCGACCTTCACTTCTCACCAGTCATCCGGAGGCATCAGTAAAAATCAATAACGGGAATGATTACAATATTAACTTCGTGCACAAGAACTTGAGAATTTTTATATTTCGATTACCGTAGGACCTCGCACTGTCCCTCATACCAGTTATTATAACAGAATATAACAGAATAAGACTGCTGAGTATAATTTTTAATATATTAATTTTGTACAATATCAAAAAGTCGAAAAAAAACCTTTGCAAGAAGCGGGGACGGCAAATGAAGGCGTAGGTCTGTGACTGCAAAGTACAACCCTACGGGCCTATCCTACGGGTAATAGATTGATTCGTTAGATTTTGTCTTCTTAATCCTTTTATCAATTGTTCGTTCAGCGCTGAAAGAGGTTTTTTTCTCTACAGGATGATTCATAATGACCTTCACACCCTGAGCTGGCGGGTTCAACGGGGTACCCTAATTATAACTGTCAAGGCTGCTGATATTACAGCAACTAATTGTCGTACTGAGCCAAAAAAACCCAACTGCACCTAAATGATAAGTTTCAATGACGCTGATATTGATTCAGTCGGATAAAAATATTCTGAGCCCAGGGAAAACTTGAGAGAAAAAACAATAGGAATGTTATTGTCTCCCGATAGTTTCATTTGCTTGGGTAATAAATGTTACTAAAAAAAATGTCATAAAAATATTTGAATACTAGAAACTGCAAGCTTAAAAATCCCTATTGTTACTAAAAGGGATACCATTTTTTTCTATTCTTCTACTCCTTCAATTACGTTAAGCGCAAAAATTAAAGGATCACTTTTTTTTCGTCGAAAAATTACCCTGTTCGGTCGGCCATATCACGGTTGTAAATAATCGGAAAAAATAAATAACAAAAGCCTTTTATAGCGTTAATTGTCTACTTCAGAACGCTTATCTTTATCAATTTTTATGAACTTTTTTCAACGAGAAGAAAGATGGTAAGCAAAAAAAACCGGATTCAAAAAATTTTACCAGCTTTGCCGGGTTATACGGGAAACAGAATTTTTTGTAAAGAAAATCGGTTTCAACCATTTGAAAGCGTATATCTTCTCTTATTTTATTTTGTCCAACCCTTGTGCGATGTTTATTCACCTATTTATCACAGGCCAAATGAAAAAAATGCATTTGTTTATTTTGGACGGTCATAAAGCTGATCCAAATCATCGTACAGTATTCATAACGACATCGTTGGAAAGCTTGGATTTTTCCTATAAGACATAGGGGTAAAATAATTTACGTATTACTTTTAAATACCGTGTAATCGATTTTTCAAAACGTGTAAAATGCCGAATTTTACGCTTTCTGTCTATTACATAATACCGTTGCAACCAACGCACGGAGCGCTAAGATTCATACGTTTTCTTAAAGCTAAGGGTACATAGGAACATTCCACCAAAAACCAGGCCGCTGCATATAGGCTTTCATACTGATCCGAGGCTTCGCGAAAATTGAGAGACGGCAATTTTTCGCGGAGTGGAATTTCTCGATTTTCGAAGGACGATCAGAAAAATTCTCCAATTACCTCTATTATATAGCCGGTCAAGGGGAAGTGAGCGGACGTCGCAGCGATCGAGATTTTTATTGTTTCTGTTTTGATGAATTATTGAATGTTAATTGCAATAAATTAATGATCAGCTGTAATTGATGTTTGGCAATTACGCTGGACGAACAAAACAAGTCGACTTTCGGACACCGCATTTAAAGGGTCGAATTAAGATAAATACGGCATTCGCCTTTTTCCTAGGCACGGGTTTAACGATTTCGTGGATATATGGAATATAAATCTACTCTTTCCAAGTGCGACTTAAGTTTGCCTGGACTCCGGAACCTCATTTGAGGTGTCATATTGAGGAGGGGTATGTATGCTACATTTGTATTTTTTCATCAAAATTGAATGCAGTGCATCTCTCGGATGTCGGTGCGGGATGCACCCTGCTCAGATATTGACTTTGAAAAACGTAACTTTACCCTTGAAGCATAGTGACATACTGGTATATCACCTCCTTCCACTCTGTTTTTCTTCAATAACAATGTTTTGTAGCGCATAACGACGAATGTAAATGTATATTTCGGATATTAGGAGATCAATTGTTACTTCAATATCACTATTCTAGGGCTTATGTTGCACTTAGTGGATGTTGATCATCACTACAGTACAAAAAACACGTTTTTGGACATTAATGTAATTGTGCCTAATCTAGCAGGTAAATTATACACAAAAAATAAATTCAGAGATGTTGTTTGGGTCGCTGATTACGAATTCGAGCTCAACATCGAGAAATTCATAATGGCGAATCCAATTAGGCGGACCCAATGCGGAGATTTAACTGGAATTACTAAAACATCGGAGTTCATCAATTTGTTGATTCTGTTATACTGAATTTCTAATAGAATTACGCTTTTAGCATTACCCGGAGCTAACGCCGAGGACGTAGCGAGTTTCTAGATCCATATTTTAAAAAAAATTGTACTTTTTCATTTTTCAATTTTTTTAATGCTTTTTCATTTTATTTTTTTTATATTATATATTATTATAATATATTATAAAAATGTATTCAAATAGTAATCATAATATATGAATAATTTTATATATTATTATAACCCGAAAAAACAATGTTTGCATTTGTGGTCCGCCATATTGGAGCTACCATCTTGAATTTTCAAATTTTGAGTGCAGATTTGTTATCAGCGACCCCGAAAACGCTCGAGTACAAAGTTTTGAGCTGATTGCACGTAAGGAAATATGTATGCTTCAAAGGGTTAAGGAGTTCAATCCGATCCGTCAGGCAAATGACAATCCGGCAATGATCAATCCGGCAGGCAAATGACAATCGTATATAAAATCAAAACAAAATGGCTTCAATCTAACATGGACCCAATATGCCAATGCTACAAATCAATTTAGGCATACCGCGCCGTTCGAAAGTCACATTTCAAGGGGCGATCTAAAACGGAGCCCCCGCATTGTATCCGAGTTTAGTAGAGGCATTTTGTAAAAATCGAGAGAGCCAACCCTGCATGTTTGAGAGAACGCGATTTCGCTGTGATGCGATAATGAAATACTTTATTTAAGGGGTCATACTCGATTTCATCTTTTTTCCGGTCAGAGCGAATGGATCACTCGATCGGTGCTCGAAGATACAAGTTTAATCATAGAATCATTCTATACGCGACAAAGACGAAACCAACGTCTGGCTCGATTTTTCGGCATGAGCTGTAACTCTCTTCGAACATACTCATCATTGATTATATCAATTTCGCTTAATTTTGAGGTAATAAGCCCCGAGACGTGAGAGGTATGTTAATGAAACGGAGCCTGAGCCATTATCCGCTGACACCATGATAATAAAGATGAAATCGATGCACCGATTGGTTTTCACATATTCTGTCAGACATTGCTAAGATCATTCGCCCGAATTCATATTCGATTTAATCTTATTTGCGGTCAGAGCGAATGGATCATTTAATCGGTGCTCGAAGATACAAGTTTAATCATAGAATCATTATTTACGCGACAAAGACGAAATCGACGTCCGGCACCTGGAAGACTTCGTGGACGAATACGGTGCGCCCACACGAATCATCTCCGACAGGGGAACGGGGTTCACGTGCAGACGTTTCGAGGAGTTCTGCAAAAGGCACGGTATACGGCATACCGTGAATTCCCTGAGACATCCACAAGGCAACGGCCTGGTAGAGCGCTGTAACGCGACTATCCTACCTGCCAACCGGAGTAGCCTGGTCGACGATGATGGACGGACGTGGGACCGAGGCCTGCGTCGGTTGCATAGCGACCTAAACGAGATGCGCAACTCGAGCACCAGAAAGAGCCCCTTCGAGCTACTCTTGGGGTACATGCCCCAGCCGGAGGGGGGACCGCTGCGGCAAGTGACTCATCGGGGCGACGACGAGTACAGCGAGCCCGCCGGGCTATGAGAGGAGGCGAGACAGCGGCTGAAGCGGCAACAGGCGGCTATGAAGAAGCGGTACAACGGCGGACGATTGCGCGATGTCACCTTCAACGTGGCTGACCTCGTGTACGCGAAGGCTGCGATCGTGGCGACGGGAGAGTCCGCGGCGCATTCGAGCCAGCTCAAGCGCTGGACGCCGGAGGATCCGGAGTCCGACGAGAAGGCGTCTTCCAGAGGATATCGCGGAGCCGCGTGACGTCACCAGACGGAGAGCAACCACGGTGACGGCGGGAGAACTCGCGCGAGAAGACCACGGCGAGCCGAGCTCCCGAGACTCTACAGAGCCCCGAGACGAGGGCGCCATGCAGTCGAGGCGGAAGCTTCGACAACAGCCCCGGTGGATGGCGGACTACGTTTAGTCGAGGGGCAGTCGGATCTCTCGGGTAGCAACGCCGGGCGCGCGCGCGAGACTGCGGCGCCAAGTGGTCTCGGCGAAACGGAGTCTGGGAGTGACGGGCGAGAAATCGGAGTGAACGCACGTGGAGTAAAAGAGTGAGAAAAGAGAGAGAAAGAGAGAAGTCGCCTGCCACGCGGTCGGTCGGGGACTTCGTACGCGAAGAGAGTTTGAGTTCGAGGAGAAAACTGTACGCGAGGGTTCGATCGTTGAGGACCCGCGTGTTTATTTAATAGTGAGAATTCCAGCCGTCCTAATCCTGGCCTTTGTACGTTTATTATGTAATTGCACGTGCTACGGCAAACCTAGTCTAATTTCCTCTTTAGCATTTAGTCAAGTTTCGCGTTATCTATGTGTGCCAATGAAGGATTTTTGTTACGCTTTCTTACTAAACGGAGAGGCTTCATTACCCGCTCTCGAACGTCACCATTTCAGGGAAAGAAGAGGGAGCCGAGCGCACGCGGTCACGTCTCGAGCCCCGGGAAGATCTTCGAATTAAGAGGAGTGCACACAGTTGTGTTCTTCGGTGCGAATTAAACTGAAGGAAAGAAAAATAAATTAAAAAAACGTAACAATACATTTTGCTATTTTTTATACAGGTTTATTTTCGAACAGCTGTAGCTGTTTAGCGGTTCATCTGAGATATTTGGCTGTAAGACTTTTTTCAGGGAATTTAATTGCCTTCAAAACTATGTTAAACCTAGGATCCTACACTATCTGCACAAAACAAATAACTTACACAAGGGGTATGCGCACCGAAGCAATTCAAATCAACCCTGCTCACAAACGGTTTGTAGTAGAATTTTTTTTTGTTTCGAACGCTGCAAGACTGAACAATGGAATAGTATATGCGAGAAAAACGTAATATACATTTTTCGCCGTGATAAATGCGATTGAACGAAGCAATAAAAACGATTTTAGTATTACTCACTTACTATGTGGGGTTTGCGGTCCCCATGTCTACGGACCTGCGGTTAATGGCATATTCGTTAGATTTTTTGCAGGCGATATGAAGCAATATCTCCCGAAGCATTTACTTTGTTAATCTTATGGAAAATGGTAACATAACTATTAAATATAATTAAAGAGAATAGGGTGAAGATTGTAACAATCATTAACAATTGCATGAATTACGGTTTATGATTATACTCTAAAATATTTATTTCCTTGTAAAATCAGACGTAGATCACAACGTCGATTTATCGTCTTCTATCGTGCCGGAAACGGGTGACGAATACGGTGACGGCGAAATATTTGATAATGTTATCGTTTTAGAAATTAATTCTGAAGATTAGAGTTTTTGAATGGGAATTTTGCTTCATGGGTATTTCGACAAGTATTATTATATGGTTGTAATTTATTTATATCACTTTTTAGCATCGGAAATGTTTTTGAAAATGTATATGTTTGTTAAGGTTGGCAGGTTGAGTTTGGTATCGGGGTCTGAGTTAGCAGGATGCCACACGAAAGTAACGCTACCACCACTCCACTGCCACTGTGTTGTATTAGAGTGGGGCAAACTGCGATATGCTATATGCCTGTGATTGGTTAAAAAATGCCGAATGTCGTGTAGTGCACATCTGTGGTTAAAAATTGTAATGTAGTGTAGATTACATGTAAATACATGTAGGGAGTGAGCGAGAAGACGAATCAGAGAGAATGGGAGAGAATGATAGAACGAGACAGGATAGATAGATAGATGGATAGTTTTATTAGTGCTCTAGGATACTATATCTCCTCTGGCACACAAACCATATAATATTGCTTACAGTTTTTACAATTCAACGACTCAATACAAAACAAGGCCTTACATCTACTTATACAATGGTAATTCCACGCGATGTTAATACATATCCGATAAATTCTGCACCTACTATATTTGAAATGTTAATAACTCCTTTCGTTTTATGAATTGCATTACATTATATTCCTTGACAATTAAATTAAACTTTAATTTTAGATTTAAATTTCACCCTTGCGAAGCAGCTTATAAACGAGGTCAGAAAAGGCCTTTCTTCTAAAGTTTACACACCTGGATGGTAGCGAATTCCACAGACAAGAGGCTGAAATCCCAAAGGAGTGCCTTTGACATTCAGTCCTAAAATGAGGAATGCGGAGATACCCATGGCTTTTACGTAAGGGCATATTTTTGCTAGGATTGATAATTTTTAGTAACGAACTTAGGTACGTGGGCCTGCTAGAGTGGAGAACTTCATATGCTATGTTTACAATATAAAATTTCCGTCTGTGGTTCAATCGCAACCATGACAACTTCTCCCAGTAGGGTGTGATGTGCTCAAACAGTTTGGCATCAAATATGAACCGCACACAGGAGCTTTATGCCACCTTGAGAATGGTATTATATTCATCAGCTAACCCGAATAGGAAACAGCAACAGTAGTCGAATATTGGTAATATAAGAACAGATACAAGTTTCGCCCTAGTTCGCTGAGGTAAGAAACTTCTACAAGTTTCGCCCTAGTTCGCTGAGGTAAGAAACTTCTACAAGTTTTTAGGGTGTAAAGTCTTGAATTTGCCATATTGGCAACATTCAGTGCTTGCTCCTTCCAGTAAAGAGTGTCATCAAGCCATATGCGTAAGATTTTCACAGATCGAGAGCACGGAACTATGGTCCGACCATTCTTGATAGAGGGAATGTTTAATAATTCGAGTGCCCGGACTGAGCGTCTACTACCGAGTATTATTGCGTGCGTCTTTTTGTCATTGAGCAGCAGCCCATTGAGGGACGCCCAAATCCTAATTAAAACTATTTCTCTGTTAATTTTGACAATGCAGTGATCAAGGTCTGAGGCTGGACATCTGAGAAATATTTGCAGATCGTCCGCATAGACATTGTAGGCAGAAGAGGATTAAGCGTACCTGAGATCACTCATGTAGAGCGAGAACAGTAGCGGACCTAGCACTGACCCCTGTGGAACACCTGTACTCACTTTAGCCCAGGTCGGCCGAGAGTCATCAGTGTCGGTTACTGCCTGAAATCTCCCAGTGAGGTAGGATTTCACCCAAAGCATGGCCGATGCAGAAAAACGTCATTTTTTAAGCTGGTTTAGGAGTAGGTCGTGATTAACCCGATCGAAGGCTTTGGGAAAATCGAATAGCACCATGACTGTCAGCATTCTGTCATCGATAGCTTGTCGGACATGATCACAAATACGCAATAAGGCTGTTTGCGTTCCGGCTCCCTTTCTGTACGCAGATTGGTAGGGGTCTAGAAGTTCATTTGCTTCGAGAAATGCCATCTTCTGGTCAGCTATGATACGCTCTAATATTTTGGATTAGGCGCACAGAATCGAGATTGGTGTATAGTCTGGAGGGGAGGTAGGCGATTTAATCTTAGGCTTAATGAGTGCTTTTTTCCAGATGGCTGGAAACGTGCTATGGATCAATGAAAAGTTGGAAATATAGAGAAGCTTATCAAAGATTGCTGGAAGTGCTAATCGAAAGACATTCAGGGAAAGGCCATCAGCACCTGTTGCGTTTGACGAGGCGCGATTGAACGCATTTAAAAGCAGTTCGGAGGAAATGTCCGCGAAATAGAAGTATGAGTCATCATAGGAGGAGGGTAAGGGGGAATGTGACACTAGTCAAGTGACCCCATCACCAGTATCACCAACCGATGAGAAGTACTCATTGATGTCTTCAGCGGGTACCACTAGCGGGCGGTGTTCGCTTTTTGATCGAAAAATGCCGAGGTTTCGCAGCCTATTCCATGCAGATGCCGTGTCATTGTCATGGTCGAACGCTTCCCCGTAAAACTTGCACTTGGCGTTTTTTATTGCATCTTGAACTGCATTTCTGAGTAATCTGAATTTATGTAGTAATGCTTCTGTGCTAATTGTTTGAAATCCACATTTTTCATTACTTGAGCGTTTCCGGCAGAGAACAAAACGCTTCCAGGCTTTGTTTCGTTCCCTCATAATGTTTTTGACGTCATCAGTTAGCCAGGGGGAAGGAATTTGTTTGAGAACACCACGTTGTAGCGGGGCATATTCATCTAGACAGTCAAAAAGTACAGTGTTGAGAAATGATACTTTATAATCTATGGATTGAGACTTGTAGAATGTGGACCAATCAATTGCATTTAAGTCGGATAAAAAAGCCTGTTCATTGAAATTGTTGAAGTTTCTTGTGATTATGTCTCTATGAAGGAACTCGGGCACTTTATAATTGTATCTCACCCAGATGCAGTCATGGCCGGAGAGGGGAACTATTTCTTGTCCTTTTTCTATTATTTTATGCTTTGCATCAACGATACAGTGGTCGATTTGCGTCTCAGCCGATACAGTGTGGTGAGTGGCTTCAAAAGGCACTAAATATAAGTTATTCGCAGTAATAAACTGAACTAGGAATTGGCTGTCATGATTCGTTTCCCTCGTATTAATGTTTAGATCGCCCATGACTACAAAGTTATTATAAAGCGGAAGCAATTTGTTAGGATGAGAGAGAATGAGGGAGACTGAGACGGATGGATGGATAGATGAATGGATGGACGGATGGCCGGATGGATGGATGGATGGATGCATGGATGGATGGGTGGATGGACAGACGGACGGACGGACGGACGGACGGACAGATGGATGGATGGATGGATGGACATTCACATGTTCCTATTTTTGATTACCGGAAATGTGGTTTACATTTTCAATGTTATGAGATAGTTGCACTTTGTGTAATATCTGTAGATTTTTAATTAAGAATTGGAAGCAGGTCATGAAAATATCCCAGCGGACTCTCCCCAAGCTGCTGAGGTTTCGTTGGATGCAATAGTATCTCCACCTTCACTTCTCACCAGTCTTCCGGAGGCTTCAGTAAAAATAAATAACCGTAATAATTACAATATTAACTTCTCGCCCAAGAACTTGAGAATTTTTATATTTCGAATACCGTAGGACCTCGCACTGTCTCTCATACCAGTAATTATAACAGAATATAACAGAATAAGACTGCTGAGTATTATAAGTTTATAGTGAGTTTATACTGAGTAGTATAATTTTTAATATATTAATTTTGTACAATATCAAAAAGTCGAAAAAAAAACCTTCGCAAAAAGCGGAGACGGCAAATGAAGGCGCAGGTCCGTGACTGCAAATTACAACCCTACGGGCAAAAGAGACGAGCGAAGAAGAGGAAGAAGAACACACAAGGTAACAATATACGTGTATGTTTATCAAAGGCGCAAAATAGATTGATTCGTTAGATTTTGTCTTCTTAATCCGTTTATCAGTGGTTTGTTCAGCGCTAAAAGAGGTTTTTTTCTCTCTACAGGGTGATTCTTAATAACCTTTACACCCTGAACTGGCGGGTTCAACAAGGTACCCCAATTATAACTGTCAAGGCTTTTTTGTCTCCATCAAATTGTTTTTGAATGGGAGCGATCCGAATTTTAGCGTTCGAATGATTGTTGTAGGGCTGCAGTCTGCCCTTGACGACGACACCACTCGAGGGCTGGGTCTAAGCGCGAGAAATGTAGCAGGTGACGGCAAGGTAGACAGGCATCTGTCTTGCTTGCCCGGCTAAATAGACGTTTCGCGTAGTATCTTCTGTCTTCTATTATTTTCTGTCATCTTGGGTACGCAAGTTCAAAGCGTTAGCCGAGCCGCGCCACAAAGCGTGACTTGTTTTTTCAGATGTGGTCGACCCTTATATGTCGCACTTTCGTTCTCTTTTATTTAATGAGCGTCTCCTATCGCCTATCTCTCATTCATAAATATCTATATTTTCTCTCGTCCTCTTTTATCTTTGCGCATACATTTGTTTTTCCGTTCATTCTGTCTCGTCGATTCTAATAAGGAACGCCACTTTGGTGCTCGCCTTCGATTTTAATGAAACTCATGTCCATGGAAGAGCAGTGAAAACGGTCATACGCTTACGGTATGGCTGGAAAAACAGTTGCACTTGTTGAAACCCTTTTCAAATAGAAAATGGTTTCAACTTTGAAATAAAATGCTCACCTTTCCATAAACAAAAGTTTTCAATCATTTTTTACAACAATTCAATTTTTCATTTTCCGAGTTTCAATTATGCAAACGTATTAAGAAATGTTTACAGTGCATCCCGAATTTGTTTTGATAAGACCCGACCGATGGGTTGTTAAGGGCAGGTGAATGAAGTAGTATCCGGGTCAGAATGACCCAGCGTGTCAAAGTCGTGGCCAAATGTAAGTGTGTCAAGGAAGGGTCAAATATTCGATGCAAAGTTGTAAGGAAAATGACAAAAAAATTCCCATTTGAAAATTATCCTCCTTTGAAAACCTCCATGTGATACGCTTTTGGTACTGATAATACTGGCGGTAAAAAATATGTAAATTATTTTTATTTCGAATAAAGAATTTTTGTTTGAGGTTTCTTTCTCGAAATTTGATGAGGATAAAATGTCAAATTGTAAGAAAAATAATGTTTTTTTTTCATCTTAATATTAATTAAATTAAGTTTAAGAGACAATAGACCTGCTCTTAAATTTTTTTAAGCTGATCGATCTGGAAAAAGACGCATAACCGGATCGATTTGGAATTTTACCGGACTCTTAGAATCAATTAAATGAAAAAAAAATCCGCAAACATTAGTACTTATAACAATATTTGGAAGATAGCCGGGAGTTGTCTAAAAATCAAGAGAAGGTGATTTGTTTGTACTTTTTTCAAATCAATAGCGAGTATGGAAAAAGATTCTTCTCCAAAACAGTAGTTAGGCCTCGAAGGAAATTTATTAAAGTTTCAGAAACTGCCAGTCGATTTGCCGTACAATGATTAATTCTCATACTTCATGGGATATGCATGATCAAAGACAAAAGGGTGACTTTTCATTCAGCAAAACCTAACTGCACCTAAATGATAAGTTTCAATGACCCTGATATTGATTTAGTCGGATAAAAATATTTTGAGCCCAGGGACAACTTGAGAGAAAAAACAATAAGAATATTATCGTCTCATGATAGTTCTTTTGCTTGGGCAATAAATGTTACCCAAAAAAAATCTCATCAAAAGATTTCAAAACTAAAAACTGCAAGCTACAAAATCCCTATTGTGACTAAAAGGGATACTATTTTTTTTCTATTTTTCTGCTCCTTCAATTACATTAAGCGCAAAAATTAAAGGATCACTTTTTTCGTCGAAAATTACCCTTTTTCGGTCCGCCATATCACGGTTGTAAATAATCGGAAAAAATAAATAACGAAAGCATTTTGTAGCGTTAATTGTCAACTTCAGAACTTATGTTCATCAATTTTTATGAACTTTTTTCAACGAGAAAAAAGATGGTAAGCAAGAAAAACAGGATTCAAAACATTTTACCAGCTTTGCCGGGTTGTACGGGAAACAGAATTTTTTGTAAAGAAAATCGGTTTCAACCATTTGAAAGCGTATATCTTCTCTTATTTTATTTTGCCCAACCCTTGTGCGATGTTTATTCATCTATTTATCACTGGCTAAATAAAAAAAATGCATTTGTTTATTTTGGACGGTCATAACGCCGGTCCAAATCACCGTACAGCATTCATAATGACATTGTTGGAAAGCTTGGATTTTTTCTATAAAACACAGGGTTTTAAATAATTTACATATTATTTTGAAATACCGTGAGATCGATTTTTAAAAACGTGTAGAATGCCGAATTTTACGCTTTCTGTCTATTACATAATACCGTTGCAACCAACGCACGGAGCGCTAAGATTCATACGTTTTCTTAAAGCTAAGGGTACATAGGAACATTCCACCAAAAACCAGGCCGCTGCATATAGGCTTTCATACTGATCTGAGCTTCGCGAAAATTGAGAGACGGCAATTTTTCGCGGAGTGGAATTTCTCGATTTTCGACAGACGATCAGAAAAATTCTCCAATTACCTCTATAATATTGCCGGTCAAGGGGAAGTGAGCGGACGTCGCAGCGATCGAGATTTTTATTGTTTCTGTTTTGATGAATTATAGAATGTTAATTGCAAAAAATTAATGATCAGCTGTAATTGATGTTTGGCAATTACGCTGGACGAACAAAAAAGTCGACTTTGGGACACCGCATTTAAGGGGTCGAATTAAGATGAATACGGCATTTACCTTTTTCCTAGGCACGGGTTTAACCATTTCGTGGATATATGGAATATAAACAATCTACTCTTTCCAAGTGCGACTTAAGTTTGCCTGGACTCCGGAACCTTATTTGAGGTGTCATATTGAGGAGGGGTATATGTGCTAAATTTGTCTTATTTCATCAAAATTGAATGCAGTGCATCTCTCGGATATCGGTGCGGGATGCACCCTGCTCAGATATTGACTTTGAAAAACGTAACTTAACCCTTGAAGCATAGTGACATACTGGTATATCACCTACTTCCACTCTGTTTTTCTTGAATAACAAATTTTTTTAGCGCATAACGACGAATGTAAATGTATATTTCGGATATTAGGAGATCAATTGTTACTACAATATTACTATTAAGGGCTTATTTTGCACTTAGTGGATGTTGGTCATCCCTACAGTACAAAAACACACGTTTTTGGACAATAAATATAATTGTGCCTAATCTAGCAGGTAACCATACACAACTAAAAATTCAGAAACGTTTTCTGGGTCGCTGATTACGAATTCGAGCTCAAAATCCAGAAATTTGAAAGGGCGAATCCAAAATGGTGGACCAAAACCGGAGATTTTACCGGAACTACTGAAACATCAGAGTTGCTCAATATGTTGATTCTGATATACTGAATTTCTAACATAATTACGCTTTTAGCATTTCCCGGAGCTGACGGTGAGGACGTAGCGAGTTTCTAGCTCCGTATTTTAAAAAAAATTCTTTTTTCAATTTTTTTATAGTGTATATCATAAAAATATATTTATATATTAATTATAATATATAAATAATTTTATATATTATTATAACCCAAACAAACAATTTTTGCATTTGTGGTCCGCCATCTTGGTTTTAAAATTTTGAGTGCAGATTTGTAATCAGTGACCTCGAAAACCCCCGAGTACAAAGTTTTGGGCTGATTGCACGTAAGGAAATATGTATGCTTCAAAGGGTTAAGGAGTTCAATCCTATGGCAGGCAAATGACAATCGTATAAAAAAACAAAACAAAATAGATTCAATCTAACATAGACCCAATATGCCAATGCTACAAATCAATTCAGGCGTACCGCGTCGTTCGAAAGTCACATTTCAAGGGGCCATTTAAAACGTAGGCCCAGCATTGTATCCGAGTTTAGCAGAGGCATTTCGTAACAACCGAAAAAGCCAACCCTCCATGTTTGGGAGAAAGTGATTTCGCTGTGATGCGATAAGGAAATACTTGATTCAAGGGGTCATACTTGATTTCATCTTATTTCCTGTCAGAGCGAATGGATCACTTGATCGGTGCTCGAAGATACAAGTTTAATCATAGAATCATTCTTTACGTAAGAAAGACGAAATCGACGTCTGGCTTGATTCTTCGGCATGAGCTGTAACTCTCTTCGAACATACTGTCACGTCCGGAGGGGACGTGGGCATATAACGTGTGGTTCCCTCTTTCTTGCCTACGCCTAGGGCAATAGCACGGGATGAGGGTAAAAAGAGTATGTGCTGGAGGAAGGAAGGATTTTTAAGGAATTTATGGAAATAATCCGATTATTTGGAAATTACTCCTTTCTGATTAACTCTTGATTTATTGCAATCAGCCAATTTGGCTAATTCTATTAACGCTCGAGTACAAAGAGTGTAAAAATGAGGTTCGCTTACATTGATGGTTTCGTTCGGTGTCGACCCTGTCGTTCAGGTAGCGGGTGTCGGTCGTAAAATGTAGGGCCTTCGCTAGTGGGCCAGAGGTGGTCGCAAATTGTATCGGTGGCACGCGTACAATTTTCGAGTACACCGATTCTTTTCTAAGTTCGAAGGTATGAACGCGACAAATTCGATTAAAGAGTTTGAACCTAGATAGAAATTTATAGAAGACTGTCGTGGACTGATAGACTTATAGAGTGACTTCAATAGATCGTCTTTGATAGACGATAACGATAGACTGCGCGGTAGACTTTTGGAATGAACGAACTGCTCTGATGCGCCTGAAGTGCTTGAAGACTAACCGACTACCAAAAAAAATTGCTGGGTTGCTCCCTTTATATGTGATTTCTTGGTCTCCCGAATTCGTAGAGTGGAAGAGATAGAGTATTGATCTCATTTAATTTGGAAATAGAAGTAGTTATCCATATCATACGTAACGAACGCATGAACCTGGTTCTGGTAGGAGGTTTGTATGGAGGAGGGCGCATCTGTTTTCTCCGCATACGAATTCTTTCCCTGTGCTACTTAATTTTACGATCGGGCCGTTGGGAGTTTTTCGGGGCCTTACTGAGATTCATTTGTATGTAATTAGAGAGAACGCGGGGACGCATTCATGGATTCTTATGCAGACGTCATACGAGTCTATTTTTGTGACCTGGTATCTTTCGGGGAAAGCGTAGTGGTTAGGTGCTACGTGATCCTTAGATATGCATATCCCTTTTGATACTTCTTAATTTTACGACCGGATTGATGGAAACCTTCCCGGGCCTGACTGACGTTGCCCAAAAAAGGCGCGTTACGTGTTCTCGTTTTATGGCTTTTCCGAGAAGATGCGACCAGTGTCCAATACGGCATCTTAACTGTAGAGTGCCTTTGGAAATATGTTGAGGAATGAGAATATTATTATCGTGCTTATTTTGGTGCACGTGATTTGGTAGGGGACCGTGGGAGTCCTTGGTTACGTCGGAGTTCAATGTGCCTCCCGACGTGACAATACTCATCATTGATTATATCGACTTCGCTTAATTTTAAGGTAATACGCCCCGAGACGTGAGAGGTATGTTAATGAAACGGAGCCTGAGCCATTATCCGCTGACACCAAGATAATAAAGATGAAATCGATGCTCCGAATGGTTTTCACATATTCCGTCAGATATTGCTAAGATCATTCGCCCGAATTCGTATTCGATTTTATCTTATTTCCGGTCAGAGCGAATGGATCATTTAATCGGTGCTCGAAGATACAAGTTTAATCATAGAATCATTCATTACGCGACAAAGACGAACTCGACGTCCGGCTTGACTTTTCGGCATAAGTTGTAACCCTCCTCGAACATATTCATCATTGAACTTATCAACTCCGCTTTCTTTTGAAGTGATAAGCTCCGAGAAGTGTGAGGTATGTTACTGAAAAGGAGTCTGAGTCATTATTCGCTAACATCGAGCGAATAAAGACGAAAACGATGATCTGAATTGTTTTTGCATATTCTGTCAGATATTGCCAAGATCATTCGGCCCAATTTATTTTCGATTTCATCTTATTTCCGGTCAGAGCGAATGGATCATTTGATCGCTGCACGAAGTAGAAATACAATGAAATGAAAGTGATCCATTCGCTCTGACCAGAAATAAGATGAAATTCAAAAAGAATTTGGGCGAATGATCTTAGCAATGTCTGATAGCATATTCGGAAACCGTTTGGTGTATCGATTTCATCTTTATTGTCTTGGTGTTAGCGGATAATGACTCTTCTGTAACATACCTCACACGTCTCGGGGCTTATAACTCAAAAATAAAGCGAAATCGATCGTTTCAATGATAAGTATGTTCGAAGAGAGTTACAGCTCATGCCAAACAATCAAGCCGACGTCGATTTCGTCTTTGTCGCGTTACGAATGATTCTATGATTAAACTTGTATATGCGAGCACCAATCAAGTGATCCCTTCGCTCTGACCAGGAATAATATGAAATCAGAAAAGAATTTGGGTGAATGATCTTAGCAATGTCTGATAGTATATGCGAAAACCCTTCGGAGCATCGATATCATCTTTATTCTCTTGGTGTTCGCGGATAATGACTCTACAGTAACATTCCTCATACGTCTCGCAGCTTATTATATCAAAATAAAGCGAAATCGATTGATTCAATGGTGAATGTGTTCGAAGAGGGTCAAAACTTATGCCGAAAAATCAAGCCGCACATCCATTTCGTCTTTGTCGCGTAAAGAATGATTCTGTGATTAAACTTGTTTTTTCGAGCACCGATTAAATGATCCATTCACTCTGACCGGAAATAAGATGAAATCGAAAACGAGTCCGGGCGAATAATCTTAGCAATATCTGACAGAATATGCGAATACCGTTCGGAGCATCGATTTCATCTTTATTATCTTGGTGTCAGCGGATAATGCCTCAGGCTCCGTTTCACTAACGCATCTCACACGTCTCGGGGCTTATTATCTCAAAATAAAGAGAAATCGATCAATTCAATGATGAGTTTGTTCAAAGAGAGTTGCAACTCATGCCGGACGTTGATTTCGTCTTGGTCGGGAAAATAATAATTCTATTATTAAACTTATACCTTCGAGCACCGGTCAAATCATCCATTAGCTCTGACTGGAAATAAGATGAAATCGACAACGAATTTGGGCAATTGAACTAAGCAATATCTGCCAGAATATGCGAAAACCGTTCGGCGCATCGATTTCGTCTTCATTCGCTTGATGTAAGCGGATAATGATTCAGGCTCCTTTTCCGTAACGTACCTCCCACGTCTCGGGGCTTATTACCTCCAAATAAAGCAAAATCGATAAATTGAATTATGAGTATGTTCGAAGAGAGATACAACTCGTGCCGAAAAATCAAGCCAGATGTCGATTTCGTGTTGTCGCGAAAAAAATTATTCTGTTATCAAATTTGTATCTTCGAGCAACGGTCAAATGATCCATTAGCTCTGTCCGGAAATAAAATGATATCGAAAACGAATTTGGGGGGATGATCTCAGCAATGTCGGACAGAATATGCAAAAACCGTTCGGAACATCGATTTCATCTTTATTCTTTGGATGTTAGCGGATAATGACTCAGGCTCCGTTTCAATAACATACCTCACACTTCTTGGAGCTTATTACTTCAAAATAAAGCGGAGTTGGTACATTCAATGATAAATATGTTTGAGGAGGGGTACAACTCATGCCGAAAAATCAAGCCGGACGTCGATTTCGTCTTTGTCGCGTAAAGAATGATTCTATGATTAAACTCTTATCTTCGAGCACCGATTAAATGATCCATACGCTCTGACCGGAAATAAAATGAAATCGAATACGAATTCGGGCGAATGATCTTAGCAATATCAGACAGAATATGTGAAAACCATTCGGAGCATCGATTTCATCTTCATTATCTTGGTGTCAGCGGATAATGGCTCAGGCTCCGTTTCATAACGTACCTCACA
This sequence comes from Ophion ellenae, assembly GCA_963210295.1. Taxonomy (NCBI): domain Eukaryota; kingdom Metazoa; phylum Arthropoda; class Insecta; order Hymenoptera; family Ichneumonidae; genus Ophion; species Ophion ellenae. The sequence goes on from OY723388.1 coordinate 13,185,701, forward strand.
CGTCTCGGAGCTTATTACCTCAAAATAAAATGAAATCGATAAATTCAACGATGAGTATGTTCGAAGAGGGTTACACGCCGAAAAATCAAGCCAGACGTCGATTTCGTCTGTGTCGCGTACATAATGAATATATTATTAAACTTAGGTCTTCGAGCACCGATCAAATCATCCATTACCTCTGACCGGAAATAAGAATAAATCGAAAACGAGTTGATAAATTCAATGATGAATATGTTCGAGGAGGGTTACTACCCATGCCGAAAAATCAAGCCGGACGTCGATTTCGTCTTTGTCGCGAAAAAAATGATCCTATTATTAAACTTGTAGCTTCGAGCAACGGTCAAATGGTCTCTTAGCTCCGACCGGAAATAAGATGGTATCGAAATGAATTCGGGCGGATGATCTTAGCAATATCTGACAGAATATGTGAAAACCCTTCGGAGCATCGATTTCATCTTTATTCTCTTGGTGTTACCGGATAATGACTCTTCAGTAACATACTTCACACGTATCGGGGCTCATTACCTCAAAATAAAATGAAATCGATAAATTCAATGAGGAGCATTTTCGAAGAGGGTGACAACTCATGCCGAAAAATCAAACCAGACGTCGATTTCGTCTGTGTCGCGTAAATAATGATCCTATTATTAATCTTGTATCCTCGAGCGCCGGTCAAATCATACAATAGCTCTCACTGGAAGTACGATGAAATCGAAAAGAAATCTGGGCGAATGATCTAAGCAATGGCTGACACAATATGCGAAAACCGTTCGGAGCATCGATTTTATCTTTTTATGCTGGATGTTAGCGGATAATGACTCAGGCTGGTTTTCAGTAACGTCCCTCACACGTCTCGGGGCTTATTATTTCAAATAGCATTGGTAGCATTGGAAGATTGAGTCCGTGTTAGACTGAGTCCATTTTGTTAAAATCCTCAAGGGGATTTTATATAAGATGGTCATTTATCTGTTATCGGATTGACCCCCTTAGGGCATGTTTTTCAAAGTCAAAATCTGTGCAGTGTGCATCCTGCACCGAGAACCGATACATGCACTGGATTCAATTTTAACTAAATAAGACAAATTTAGCACACATAGCCCTCCTGAATATGATACCTTAAAAGAGGTACCGGAGTCAAGGCAAACCGATGTCGCAATTTTGCACCTCGAAAGAGTAGACTGATTATATTTCATATTTCCACGAACTCCTTAAACCCGTGCCTTGGAAAAAGGCGTCAAAGGCCGCTGATGGGCTACCTGAGCACAGCTGCACTCTGTAAAAAAAAATGTTTCGATCGAGGACTCATTTTGATTCGGAAATATAACGTCGAGATGTTCAGATGTGCGAGTATGTACGCACTGCATCCGGCCAAGCACCCCCTGGACTTGACCAAAAACAAGCTCGAACAGGTTCGAAAGGTCTTGCTTCTACAATATTGGGGTGAATATGTTGGCTTATTGTGGGATCGTTTGCCAGAACATCATCGGCATGATAGTGAAGTGATATCATATCGTCCATGCATGGAGCATTATAATACGCCACAGATGAAAGATCACATCGATGGCCCCTCACCTCAACGTCGGAAATGTGATAAATGCTGTGAAAATTCTCCACGTACGGGGTTTTTTAAACGTGTTTGAACCCGTTTTTTGGCACTGTGAAAAAATGTCGGGGGAAATTCTCCACGTACGAGGCTTTTCGAAAGTGTTTGAACCTGTTTTTCACGATTGATAACTCATGGAGAATGGTGCGTGTTTGGCGAGAACCTTTAACAGTTGAATTTTTCGCTGATCCGAGACTGTTACATACGGTACAAGCCATTCTATTTTATGCAATATGAGTTTGTAGTCTTCGGGCGCTGTTTGTACAATGGCATTGTGGTCGGTCTTTGATCTCGTGAGAATCAACTCGTGCTTGGCATTTACGAACATTCTACGGCAATCTTCGGCAAATTCGAGGAGCATGCTGAACAGAATGCACACATCAAAGTTTCCCGATACATCTACAATCTGCTTCGTCTCTTCGACATCGAGCCATGCAGTGTTCTCGAGCATAGAACTTTTGGACGGTGAGAAAGATGAATATCCCTTAATTACACTCGTAATGCCAGCATCATTATTACGATCGATTTCCATGGCATTCAATTCATATCGCATTCCTCAAACAAATCACAAATGGCATTGTTGACGAGACTTGTAGCAGTGGTGGGCGCCTCATCACGCTTAGATAATTTCCCACATATGTGTAGGGAACTCTTGCCGGGCAAGATGGAGTGGTCTTGATGTTGGATGGCAATACGGATTTCATCGTTGTTATTGAAGGTTGAATATGCACATGGCTGATGAGCGTGAATCTCACAATGAATGATAAATTCATTAAAGACCACGGGTGTCTGAATGTTGACGATTTCTTCTTACATATCACGCAACAGATGCACAGAGCACAGACTAAATAATTTTTACACGCTTTCGCCACGCCCTTTCAGACTCAAACTCTTCAAGAGTAGCACGTTTTGAGGTGTTAGCACTTTAGGCGCTGGCCGAGTGATTGTTTTTATCCATGGCCGGTTATTGTTATTGGAAGATCTATTGAAAACTATACCCATCACGACTTTATATGCAGGCGTATGGTGATCACTTCACCGCGGAAATTTACCCAATCACCGTCCTGATCCACTGTGCGAAGCTGTATCGCGTTAATCGTTCGGCTCGTGATTGGCAGATAAATTACATAAGAGGGAATTTCAATGATCTTATAGCCCGGTGGCACAGATGGAAAAAATTCGTGAATTCTGTGTACTTTTTGTCCGTTAATATGGGCACCAGCGGTAATGTTGCACTCAACGCGGAGCGCGTTCATCTTGAGAATGGCTACAGGAAGGTCCGATTCGTGTATTTCATTGGCTTCCAATTTGCGTGCGGTGATGCCCAATAGAATCTTTCGGCTCAGAATTTACATCACGATCACACTTGATCTCACTGCGTAGCATATTATGATTGGGTTTAATGCTGATTTTGATGTTTTTACGCGATAGATCTGCTCGTACAAACGTCTCAATATCCTCTATTTCATAATTGCCCGTAGGAATCGTCAACACCTCATCTCCCACGTAAAGTTTATCGTGGTCAACGTCGATATTGGGAATAGAGTTGAAGGTTAACAATTCCACGAGACCGAGAGTATAATTTTTGTGTGGCGAGAGTTCGATGGCGGGAAAGTATTGCACCTCGGGTATGAATGATGAGCCAGATATGGTCAATGTAAAACTTTCATCCATGAAGCTGATAAATTGACAGCTGATTTCTCTGCAGTCAACAATTGCAGCTCTTTGTGCTGCAATTGTTGACAAAGAAATTTCAGACACAAATGCTCACATTCAATCTTATCATATTCCTGATATCCCTCATAATTATAATTTACGCTACCAACACGAAAATATCTCATGAGTTCGGATGGTGGTGAAAGATTACCGAAACTATTAAAGTACACGAGTTTCCATCCAGTCTTTTTGTAAGCGACCCAGTGTGTTCCAGAACCGGGATTTTCATCCAAATTTACAATTGCTGCTTCACATCTGAGAGGTCCGCTCGCTGGCAATGTGTCGCGCATGTAGACTCCACGAAAATGTCGAATCTTTAGGATTTTTGCATATTTAAGTAGGTCGCGGTCGGTGAGGGGTCGGTGAGGTAGCGAAACTTCTATTTTTTTGGCTTGATATGAAGGCCCAATCCCTCCTTATATGGTTTCAGATCTAGAACCCTTACCTAATGCAATTGCTTCAATTGTCCGATTATGAAGCTTACTTTCATCCAATTCATGTTTAGCTGATTTAGCAACATTGACGGCTTTAGCTATACTAGCCGCACCCCCCGACAAAGCACCGACAGCGCTAAGACCCGCAAAAATGGGCACGGGGACGGTAATAAACCACAAATTTTATGGGGTACAGGTAAAATCCGAGGTGTGCGTACTTTACCACCATGCATCTTTACAGCAGCACGAGCACCCTTTGGAGCTGATTTAATAATCTTATGCGGATCATTACTTTGAATCATTGTCTTCTTTGCAGCGCCAATTATCTTTTCAAACAAACGCCACCCTTGCGGGTTTTTGTCCACATGCGAAATTTTCTCTTCGTCTTCATAATATCTGCCGCACCTCAAGCACTGGCTTTTTCACCGATACTAGCGTCTCTCGCGGTAACACGTTGCCCAGCCTGTTCAGCCAACACTTTATCTACCAAATGTTTCGCCTCAAGATTGTCCGGATTTTTCGAATACGCAATATCGTGTTGTTTGCAAGCCATATCCACTGGGTTAATGCCCGGATCACCACGAGCAAGGCGCTTGACCAACTTTGTGCCTGGTCCACAATACTGATACGCAGGCAGATGTAGTTCAACGGGGAGTTTGTTGATTAGGCGGTTGACTAAACCTTTACCACTCTTGCCATGCACGATCATATCTAAAGACAATATGCGACTGATTGGTAATCCCTATGAGAATCCTATTTATATGATTTCATCGTTAGTCGTTTGTGAGATGACGTCCAAGAAGCAAACTATCGGAGGCGGACTACCCGTGATAAACTTCGACGAGTTTGTCGAAGACGGTGGGAGGAAGAAGAAACAAATACGTCAGGGGAATTTATTGCCGGATAGCATACGTGCACTGTATTGCGATCCATCGAATTGTGGCAAAACCAACGCTTTGCTCACTCTCATCATCCATCCAAATGGTTTGAGATTTGAGAACATTTACTTGGATTCCAAATCGCTCAAGCAGCCAAAGTATAAGTTGCTCGAACACCTACTCGAACCTGTGAGTGGAATTGAATATCATCCATTCGAGGCGCATGAACAAATAATAGCATCAAGTGATGCACGATCCAACTCTATATTCATCTTTGATATAGCATGCGAAAAGCCAGATAATGTTCGGGCTTTTTTTTCCATGGGAAGACACGAGATTGTTGGCAGTTTTTATCTGTGTCAGACGTACACTCGTATCCCCAAACATCTTGTGAGAGATAATGCAAATTTCGTAGTGCTTTTCAAGCAGGACGATATGAATCTCAAAAACGTCTACAACGATCATGATAATACGGATATGACTTATACGTGCTTTAAAAACATGTGCGTGAAATGCTGGAATTCCGACAAGTATGCATTTGTCACGATTGATAAGGATCGCGATATTAACAAAGGTCGATATAGACAAGGTTTTGATTATTTTCTCACTATTGATAAATGACTCATCGCTGGTAGTTGAAAAGACAGTATTGTGCATGCCGCGGCAGTGACAATATGAAGAGCGAACAACTGTTGTGAGAAAAATATGTATTGCATGAAAATGCCAAGGCGAGCGATGCAATCAGACGAAAGCATCGGATGATGAAAATTGGCAAAGATAGCCATGAGCAGAGAATGCAAGATGTCTTTAGGCCTACAGTGAGACCAGTGGTGAATTGGTGTCATATAAAAACGGTGGGGTGGCGAAGGAGGAAATTAAGGATCAAAAAGTGAGTGATGATGTTGAAGAAGGAGATGCGTTAAATAGTCTGAAACATCAATAGAAGTACGAGGCACACGATTCCTTCAAGAGTGAAACCCAAGATTCGTTTAAATTGATATGTGAGGATAATGATGACTTGCGAAATGGCGATGAATTGATCCGTAAATATATTATGAGTAAATATATTATGATCCGTAAATATTTTTTGAGCCACGTCACAAAAAGGCTACCGATGCTCAAGATATGCTCTCGATGCCCGGGTTGCGACCCATTCGTTAGTGTTAAGGGTCCTTTCTCTAGAGTGTTTGTTTTGTTACGTTTGAGGTTTTGGGTTGTGTTTCCGTTTTGGTTAGGTTGGCGTGCGGAACTCGGTCGAGCGGCGTATGGCTCAAGGTACCGAGCAATCTCGACCGAGGGATGCACCAAGTGAGGCCTCTCGGGGAATCGGTGCACGCCCGGCTGAAACGCCGGCGCCCCACCGTAGCGGTGCATCGTGCTGGAGAGCGGGCCGTTTAGGTTACGGGCGGAGGCTGGAGATCTCCGCGCCGCGCTTCTGGACAGAAGCTTTGCCCGCTTTCGCACGGTGGCCCGGGGATGCGATCTCCGAGAGCCCCCATGTTACCGATGAGAAAAGGTCCCGATTTGTTACCGTTCCGTTTTCGGGGTAACTCGGGCAGAAAATATAGATTCCGAAAGGAATATTCTACTAGAATATTCCAGCTCCCGAAATAATATTTCAGCTCTCGATATTATACGAGATAAAGTTCTCGCTTGAACCGGCGATTTCGCATGGTCCGATGCCGCGAGCGTGTTGACATTTTTTCTGTTAACGCGCTCTGTCTCGCTCTCGCATAATCCCTCGCACGCCGGCCTTGGTCGCGCGAGGTACAGAGTCGCTACCGAATCTTCGCGTGAGACGGTTGTCTCCCAAATCGCGATCGCTCCCGATCTTAGTGATATCGTGAGAGAGTTGTCGATCAGACGCCGCGATGGAGAGACGTGTCGTGTCTCTCTCGCGCTCTCGTTCTCGCGTTAGAGGCACGTCGTCGTGCTCTCTCGTTCCCGTTCGTGTAAGGTTTCGCGTGCAGTTCGTGTTCGCGATTGGATTTCGTTACGTGAAAAGTTTTCGGGTGGCTAATCCACCGGCTCCCGCACTATAAAATAAAATCTAATTTTATTTTATAGTGACGTTACCGTCATCGCGATAGTGACAGTTCCCGCGCTTGCTCACGCTACTCCCGGTGAATCCCGACCCCTCTACCACAACCCACAGCCTGAGCGGCCGTGCAGTACCGCAACCGTCCTCCCCCGCGCAAGTGCATCCAGATTAGTCCGGTTAGACGATTCCGGCGACAAAAAAATCGAGGAGAGCTCCAGTCTCCGCATCCGGTTAAGATTCCGGGGGAAACAAAAATCTAGGAGGGCTCCAGCCTCCGCCTGGCGGGTCGGGTCTGATCGGCCCGGCCCCAGTTTATTCCGGTTGAGACGACCGGAGAAACAACGTCTCTGGCGCCCCGGGTATTGCGGATGCACCCGCCCGGGAGGAACGACCGAAGGTGACGGTTTCCCGCACCAGATCCCGTTTTGAGTTCCCGTTTCCGGTTAGAGGAAATATCGCCCGTCACACCTGCTATTACAAACAAATAGAAAGGCAAGCTTGGATGTATTATATGGTATACGGAATCTCGCAAGCAACAAAATAAAGATTGGTAATTCTCCGATAATTTTCGACTCTCAACATATTCATGTGGGAGATGTCGATTATGCAAAAACTGTTGGGTTAACGGAGCTACTGTTTAAAAAAGTGCCCAATGTCGAAACTTTCACACCGGACGATTTGAAAAACTATAAATAGATTGTAATCTCGACGAATGCGCATAAAAAATTATATAAGCCTAGTGAGGCTATACGCCGCAATCCCAGCCACAAATTCAACATGTATATTGCAAATATAGTTGATCATCATGTGGGACAGGGTATGCCAAAGTATAAGCTAGTTAGAAAAAACACCCAATCGGACTATATTTATTGGGACAATCCAAACGAGCTAGTGGATCGTCTTCTCTTACTTCTGGCATCACAAGCAGCCGGCAATTCATCATTTGCGAATAAAATTATATCGATTATCGAGGAATTGCGTGAAGCTGAAATCATTTATTAACTCGACATCGGAGAATTTACGCATTCTCATAATGAGTGTCGATGCGTTTGGTCGTCATTCAAGTAGGAGTGTACTACACTCCTTCTTCGAAGTAGGAGTGTAGTACGTCCTCGTACTTAGAAGTAGGAGTGTAGTACTCCTACGTAGAATTACCGTAGATGGTCATTATCACTTGGGGCGGAAACGATTGTGTAACATTGCAAATCCGGAAGGAGAAGATGATGCCATCACTCTAAGTGCGTTACAAATGGAATCCCGAACTATCATGAAGAACATACGCAAAGAAATGAATGAGAGTAGTCAGTTGTTGGTTGATGGACTTGAAGGTCTGATAAGAGACATTGCGAGGACTCTCGAGGCCGATCTCAAAACTCTACAAGATCTGGTGACGCGTAATTCACACGTCATTGCTGAATTCGATGTGCGACTAATTGGACTGGAAAATGAACGAGAAAAGGAGCGCTCTCGTGCTGGAGCTGCATAAGCCGTCTCGATGAAACTATCCGCGTCGACATGTGGACATCCGTGGCTTGGACGAAACCTGGCAAGCCGATCTCGTCGATATGTCATCATACGCGCGTCACAACTCCAAACATAAATGTCTCCTCACCGTCATCGATACCTTCTCAAAATTCGCCTGGGTCGTGCCAATGCTGAGTAAGAGTGGCAAAGATGCAGCCGCTGGAATAAAGTCGATACTACCTAAGGGCCGCATGCCGCAGAACTTACACGTCGATCATGGAAAAGAATTCTACAATTGCGACTTTAAGGCCCCCATGGAAATGTACAATATTCATATGTATTCAACATAGCAACTTGAAAGCATCCATTTGCGAGCGTTTCTATCATACATTGAAGAATAAGATGTGGATGCAATTTAGTCTTCGTGGTAATTATAAGTGGATCGATATTCTTGATAATCTAGTAGCCGAAAATAATGATTCTGTACACCGCACCATTAAGATGAAACCGATAAATGTCAGCGCGGAAAATGAGAAACAACTGCAGCAAGTTTTCAATAAGACTCCAATGAAAACTTCACCAAAATTCGCCGTTGGCGATAAAGTGAAAATTGGCAAATTTAAGACAGTTTTCGAAAAGGGTTACACCCCAGACTGGACAACGGAAATATTTGTTATATTGTGTGAAAAAAACTCATCCCGTGACGTACCACTTGAAGGACCATAAAGATGAACCGCTCGCCGGTGGCTTCTACGAACAAGAGCTTCTCAGGGTCAAGCACCCCGATATCTATCCCGTTGAAGCAGTATTAAACATACGTGGTAATCGAATGTTTGTAAAGTGGTTAGGTTTCGACAATAGCCACAATAGTTGGAAAAATAGATCTAATTTGTAGTCGACAATAAAAAAAATAAAAAATATATATGTATGATTTATGACACATGACCTAAACGGCTGGTCGTCTCCGCATGATCCCTCCAAGGCCTTCGATCGACTCCACAGCAGGCTTGCTTTTTTTTCCCTTCTCGCCGTCGATAATCCCTTTTTCGTGAAACGTGGGTACGAGGACATGGATAGAGTGAATAAACACCTGGCATTATAAAAAGTCTGTTTCTTCATTTACAGAAAATAATAAATCCATTCTTACACCACTAAATATTTACAACAAATATAATTTTAACAAGTTTTATGTCGAGTGAACAAAATATATACACAATTTTCACAGGTTTTATACATCAATATTCACAAAAATTTGCACAATTTTACAAAACAAAATCAGCTTCGTAGGAAAAAAAAAGTCTATAATTGTTTACGACGGTATTCTATAATGCCCCCATGGTAGGGTATCAGAGGTCACAGGTATACCGCTTAACGTCATGTGAGCTCAGAGCGATTTTCGTCTCATGGATGGTGTAGACTTTGTGTAATTTTGATCGAATGCACGATTGACTACGCTCCATTTCAATATTTTCCTTCAAGCATTGCGCAAAATCGTCAAATGTAATTGACCTAGTTACGACACTGCTCTTAACACCTTTAACTTCTTTAGTGCCCTGCTTACCCTCAACACGTGTCGCGTACATTTTCGATCGAAGTCCAAAAAATTCGGTCATAATTGCTCCATTACATTCGTCCTCCATAAAACCGGGTACCTTCTTGTTGACGAGCGGTATACCGTACCCATTGTCCGCTGAATAATGGCTTGTATCGAATATTGAAATGACGCGCTTGATGTCGGCATATATATCATCGCTCTCAATATCACTTATGAGACTATCCGTATCGGTCAAAACGGCAGGTCTTTTTGCGCATCATGTAGAGATTGGGGATATTCCAAGTCGACTTCAAGGATGTAGCCTATAGGTGAGTCTAGCGCGATGCACGATGGATCAAAATTGGACACGTCGTTGACCCATCGAAAATCTGCATATGGCAAGGGTTGACACATTGCCCATCCATGCAAACTGTTGACATAAAAATACATCAAGTATGATGATGCTTTCGATGGATCAAACGACTCCACGTACTTGTTATTGGCATGTGCATATCGGTTCGAGCATTGACTCAGACCACCGCGTATAACCCGCTCAACGAATAAAAAGATGTCGATGTCAGTTAGTAATTCCAAGTTGACATCCGAGTATTTTAGCATTGCATCCCAGGCATATCCGGGCAATGTGTAGTAATACGCGGGATCTAGGCCATAGCTCTCAACGCATCCATTTCGAAAGTTTTAGAAAATGTCCGCTAATAACAAGACATCTGTCTTCAAGTACCAATCGCTATAGTCGCCCAGCGTTCGAATGGAGAACCGCTCCCAATCGTTCTCAGCGTGTGCGTATTCGCTCTCGGATACTGTAGCATCTGTCAGGGAACTGTAAAATGCGTCACGTGGTGGTAGGAAAGTGTCGTCTAACTTGGTCCCGTCATCAATATATTCATAAGGGAAGACCCCCTTTCGCGTCAGCAAATTTAAATCGTCTGTTGAGAGAGTTAGGAATTGTGTGCGTAAAATTTTGAGTTTGTCCTCGGTCAAGAATGATGCTAATTTGTTGAGACTGGTGTTGAGGAATTTGTATGAGTCGATAAAGCGCAATTGGATATTGTGTTTTGAATCGTCTTCAATTTCAACATGCTGCGTAAAGGAGATGTATTTCTCTTTTGTGATTGGAAGCACATTGGTTCTTCCTTCGAACGCTGTGGGTACTTCCTTGATTATAAAATGCGCATCATGAAGGGATAAATTGTGGAAAGCTACTGGAATGAAAGATGACGGTTTGTAATTTGAGTTGCAGTTGGAATGGGCAGGGCTTCTATAGCGCCCAGTCAGATGGCAATGATCTCGATCGCGTACATCTTCTTGCGCAAATGGTTTCTTACATATGAGACATTGAGTCGCTGCTCGAAAACTAGCCCACTCACTTGGTGTTGAATATACCATTGGTACATTATCACAGGAAATTTATTTTATCCGCAGTGCTAGATTTTTGAGTTCTTCGACAAACCACGATATGAAATCAGCACTGCGGCGTGAGTGAAACGAAGATAGTGATTCGTCATAAGAACAACACACGTGCTATCCGATACTAAACACTTCATGGTGTTGATACCTATCTTTCGCTAGGTTCTCCCTATCGGTCTTTGCTATCACACACTCCAAAGCAGCATACTACTGTGTCCAAAAAATAAGGTGACATTTGAATTCAAACTGCGCGCGTCGAAGGATTTGGAGAATTATTTTTTTTAGGTTGGTAGTACTGGCGGTGACATCTATGTCAAATTTACATGTCAAAACATTCATTAGTGTTTGAGATACGCGTCGTTTTGTTAGCTGCTAAAAGTGAGTTTTTCGTTGCCACGATAATGCACCATCCCATACTGCACTCGTAATTCGTGGTCATTTCGCCAAAAACTCAACCCATATCGTTCCGCAACCACCGTATTCACCTGATCTGGCGCCGTGCGACTTCTGGCTGTTCAGCAAGCTCAAAAGATTGCTCCGGGGACACCGTTTTGATACGATAGAGGAGATTCAAGCCGCAGCGAAGACGGAACTGAAGGCCATCCCGGAAAGTGACTACAATCAGTGTTTCGAAGATTGGAAAATCCGTTGGCATAAGTGCATTGCATCGGGAGGGGATTACTTTGAAGTGTTACGTCGTGGGGCCCATTTTTAATCGATAATTAATCGTCTTTTAATTTACCTTTCAGGATTTGAATTTACGAATGGGAAGTGTGCCACGAACGTACGGATTATAATGAATTAAGTCATTAGACTTATATGACGGTAAGTTACCGTCGGAGAAGAAAAGCGCCACGTTTAAGCGGGAATGTGCCCACTTGGGATAGGCGCTTGGTGAAGTCGTTGGTGTATAATTTGACGCATGAGCGACAGGTAAGCAAATAAGAAAGTAGCGTGAAATTGTGCTTACCTTGGTGAGAAAGAGCGGCGGTGCGTAGCGGGTCAAAAATACTCGACCGTGTGACCGAATTTGTCCAGGAATCGCAAAGATGTTCCAGCTCGACCCGACCTGTCGTTGCCCTGACGGGTACCCGGTGCTCGTGCGAATGCCATGGGCCGGGGATGCCGATGTTTTTGGGAGCGGTCGGAGACTACGAGGACTGGATTAATTTATGAGGGATACATTCGCTTTGAAATATAAATATACATGTATAGAATTTATAATTATTTGAACCGCTGAGTGAGTGCAAGACGTGCCAGGTTACGGCACCGTCGACTCACTACGTCTGGCTCCACCTCCGCCCGGTTACGGCGATTGGCGGCCAGCCGCGAGAACAAATGTTGAGAATAACGGAAGCCGACGCCCGAACACTAAGCACCGGTGTGACCGTGCCAGTCGCTGACCTACCGAATTACGGCGGGTCGGCGCGTGTGGCGTGTTCGTGCGGCAAACCTTGTGAATTCCTCGGAAAATACCCTGTTTATACGTCCGATTTTGGACGGACGGTGGTTTTTTATTTGTCGAGCGAATGTATCGGGAAACGTATTCGTCTAACGCATAGGTACAGATTTATATGAAATAAAATTTGGTACGCTGAGTCTAGTGCGTGCCAGATTACGGCACCGCCGACTCGCTACGTCTGGCCCACCTCCGCCCGGTTACGGCGATTGGCGGCCAGCCGCGAATACAAATATAAAGGTCAAGGGAAATCGACGTCCGAACACTAAGCACCGGATTAACCGTGCCAGTCGCTAACCTGCCAGATTACGGCGAGTCAGCGGATGTAGCGTGTTCGTGCGTCAGCTTTCCCAAGCCTCATAAAAAAGGCACGTCAAGATTTGTCCAATTTTGGACAAGTATGATTTAATGAGTGAGACGAATACGTGTGTTGGGAAAAATGGCGTGAGTGAGAGAAAGAGAGAAAGAAATGCACTACGATGATTTGTTCGTTGCGTGTTTACACGCACGAACGAGAGCCAAATATATTTTAATTATTTGCTCGGAAAATGTTACACTTTTTCGCGGTCGCCGTATTTTGCGTGATTTTAATAGCGCGAAGAAATCGAATGTTATATAAAAGATTGTGTATTTTACAGGTAAATAAGCGTAGTTACATTCAATAAAGAAAATAATATAAGTTTCGTTAATTTATTCGTTGCAGTGTTTGACGTGTTATGTTTCCTTTTATTTTTATTATGATTTAAACAATTGATACCGGTTTTACAGAGACTTATAGTTACACTGACGAAGAGACTGGGGTAAACTCGAAAAGAATATAAAATAGAATAAAACAGGTGTACCGGTTTTCACAGCATCGACTCTGCGATGCGCGCTGTTGGAGAGACCGGACGTCACTGACTGGCCAGCTCCCGGAGCGCAATATGTATCCTCGCCCTCTTTGTCTCTGAGACAAAGGGCTTGGCGTCATTACCCTCGCTCTCGAGCTCGGTCCCCATGTAACCGAATATTACCACTGATAACGTTATTTTTCTCGAGTTGTACATGAGCAATGAAATGAATATTTTTCGTTATCGGCAGGATGTGCTGACTACGTGGCGACCAAGCTCCGAAGAGGTGTGTGAGAAAACTCGCGATGAAGCTGACCGCTTGGGAACAGTTTCGCGGGTTATTCGAGGACTCTCGCGTCCCCAATATATACATAATATAGATATGACAATATTTATTATTTCTAGGACCATTGTATTATGGTCAACACGAATATACATATATATGTTGGATACTAGGTCGGGGAATCGTGAATGTCCCCGAAATATACATGTAAGTATAGGTATTAATATTATTATTTGTACTCCGGAGACTCTCTTGGATGTCCCGAGTATATATATATGTATATTGGTGAGTGTCACTTTGAGGACTTATGTCCCCGAAGTATGCATGGAAGTAGATATGTATGAAATATTGCTCCGGGACTCGGCTATTTGTCCCTGAAGCGTATGGAGTACGTATATGTATATATATATATATACATGTATAGATATTCACTAAGGTCATTCCGAGGACTAATGCCTTCGAAGTATGCATAAGAGTATACGAATGGTATATGAGGACTCTGAGGTCCTGGAGTATGTATATATATATATATATATATATATATATATATATTCGTTAAAGTCATTTCGAGGACTTATGTCCCTAGAGTATGCATGGAAATAGACATGCGGAATTATTATAGGAGGTACTCCAGGGACTCTCGTATATGTCCCTGAAGCATGCAGGTACGTGTATATGTATGTATATATGAGACATTTCGATATGGTACTCCGGGGACCCATGTGCGTGTCCCAGAAGTGTACAGGAAAATGGATATGTACGTGTATATGAGGCTATTTGTAAAGTTAATCCGAGCACCCATGTGCTCGTCCCTGAAGTTACAGGTAAGCTTAGCGGTAATGTTATTATGGGAACTGTTTGTCCCTTAAGTATACGGGTAGATATACGCATGCTAAATTTAAAGATATATTCACGAATATTTTATATAACGGGGTTTCTGAGTGAAATCGACCATATATGGGTCGTTCTGATTAACATGTACCCCAAGAAAAACATAAATGACCGCGTTTAGCGCGAGGAAAAAATCTTAATAATTAATACAATTCGTACCAGATATGAATATTTGGAGGGCGAGAGTGCTAGGACGTAACAATAGAACACGAATCGATTGTTGTATGATACAGGTTTAATTTTACAAAAATACGATTTACCGTGTCTGAAGATTCTACGTACTTCTCACATATGTTTTTGTATATACGAGACCTTCTTCGTACTGCATAAAAATTATTAGACAACAATAAGTCATCAAGGGATGACAGGTGACAATGACCGAATTTTCTTCCGCACAACATCCATGAAAAAAATATTTCGCCCCTCTTCAGCCGATGGCTTATTCTCAGCCAACTTTCTGTTTGTACTGTAACTGTCCAATACTGTAAAGAAGTGCTGGACAACGTGATCAAGGGAAGCTACCACTGCTCGATTTTTTTTGTATTGGAGCATGAATTAAAAAAAAATTCTCGTGTCTGAAGCTTTTGGCTACTTCTCATAAACGTCTTTATGTGTAGGAGACAGTGCAGCGCGGTCGTTCCTCGAGTGACGATTGTCGGTGACGCGCTAGGCGAAAGGGCCCTGGGTCCTCTCACATACGACTCCACTGAGTGAATCCCATACGGGTGAACGGCCATAGGGTCCTCGATTCTCCAGCCCTCAAAAAACATTCGATGATCACAGCGGTCGGGTGAACGGCCATACGGTCCTTGATTCTCCTAGCATGGGTGAACGGCCGTATGGTCCTCGTTTCTCCGATCCTTGATCATATACCTCGTACCAATGAGGGATAGCAACGGCTGACGAATCCTCGGTAAACGTCATCAAACGCAAATTCGAAAACAATACGAACACCTAAACGAAGGTTCAATACGAAATAACGCGGAAGATCGCAATAGCACAAGCCAAACGGGCTTTACACCTTCTTACATACGCAAATTCACAATCGTTGAATCGTCGTGGGTTTTTGTGCCGCAAGGCTTTCCCCACAAGAGCCAATAAACGTAGAAAATACCATGGCTCAAACGCGAGTGTTTTTTTTTTCATTTTTTTACAAAACCTCAACCTCCATCCTTTGTTCAAAAAATATATATCCAAAAGGACGAGGCAACTTCGCAACGGAGGAGCTTCGACAATACGACGACAATGTATTTTGGACTGTGCGTTCCAGTTAAAGATACAGTACATCGGTTCAAGTCCAAAGAGGACAGTATAGGAACTGTAGTTATTTACTTTGAGCACTGTATTCAAGTAAATATCGCTGTGCAATCGCTCGAGTCCAATGCGAACTGTGTAGCCCCTGTATATTGTGCTATTCCTTTTTTTCCGAGTGGTCCCGGGGTCTTCGGTCGGCCTGCATGCGGCCCTCGTTATATCTAGACACAAGTTTTGCATACGTTCGGTATAAAAAGGTTAGAAAGATCTTATATCACGAGTAAATGAGATAAATCACAAAAACCTACCGTTTTCTTTCTCACAGCAAATGCTCAAAGTGTCCTCCGTTGACCTCGACGCAGCATCGGGCTCGCCGGAGAAGACTCTGCGCTCAACGCCCGAGCACTTTCGGTGTAACCGTAACAACTGCCCCCTCGAACCGTTGCTCGAGGTCGGCGTGATCCTGTAAGGGCTCGCGATACACGTGCGACTTTATGTGGCCCCACAAAAAAAAAGTCGAGGGGATTCAGGTCCCGGGATCGTGCCGGCCAATCCCGCATCCCCCATCGGCCTAAGTATCGGTTGACGAATACTGCGGACACCGACTCCTGCGCAATTCGACTCGTATGAGCCGGTGCTCCATCGTGCTGGAAAATAACCCGCCCCATTTCCTCTGCGCCTATTCCTGCACGCCTGCACATACGGCGCAGATGCGTGGAAATAAAACTGGCGTACTGCGCGCCCGTCAAATTTCCCGCAAACTCAAACGGTCCAATCTGAAAGGAAACAAATAATCTAATGTTATCCGTGATATCTATTTTTGTGGGGGTTACATTCCATTCGATAGTACGAATGAAGCAGAGTTTGAAAAATTTCATATCTTCCCAATATTATCATTTCAACATGCTTGTCGGAAAATGATGCTTCATATTTTTGGAATTGAATCTACAAAGCCGGGTAACTCTCCAATATTTTAATTTTCCATTTTATCGATAATCATTCTGGCGTGTCATATAACACGTAAAGGAATAAAAAGCTTACCAGCCAATTTCCCATTATTCCAGCCCCCATATTGAGCGGCGGAAAGCGGTGCTCGTTGCGCGTTGCAATTATGCGGTGCGGATTTGCATCTTTTGGCGCCCACCAATGGAAGTTTTGTGTATTCCATGCACCGTTTTTCCCGAACGAGATTTTATCGGTAACGAGGATTCCGTCAAGAAAATGCTCGTCCTCCTCTTGGTGGCGAATGAGCCAGCGACAAAAATCACTCCTCCTTTCGTAATCGCCTGCAATCAATCCTTGCACTCGAGTGTAGCGGTACGGGTGCAACCTTTCCGCCTTTAACGTCCGCTGCACAGTCGAAGCGCTGACCTGGAGTGATCGAGCAACGGCGCGCGTACTTGTTGTCGGATCTTCCTCGACAGCCCGCAAAATCTGTTCCTCTCGACGGGGGGTCCGCGCCGTCCGTGGCCGTCCCGCGTTGACGTGGCTGGGCATGACGTTTCTAGTGTCGCGCATGCGATTCAACGCCGCCGAAATTATTTTATCGGTCGGGTGCCGTTTCCCAAGGTGTTGCTCGGCATAGAGCCTAGCCGCTGCACGAACGCTAAAGTTACACTGCCCATAACAGCCGATCATGTCCGCGTACTCTTGCGCCGTGTACTCGGCCATGTCGTAGTGTACGTATTGCGCTCTGAATTCGGTTCTTTTATTTTGTTCACTATTTATTTCAAGTAATAAATATTCACGATAATTCGCTATGATTTACTATAATAAATGTATGCACACACTATTTACCGTCTCGCGTGAGCAACTACTGAAAACCGTAACCTTGTTTGTCGACGTTCAATTGTTTTTCGAGCGTTTCGAGCAAATACAAAAAACTTCCATTGGTGGCCGCCAAAAGATGCAAATCCGCACCGCATAATTGCAACGCGCAACCAGCACCGCTTTCCGCCGCTCAATATGTGGGCTGGAATTATGGGAAATCGGCTAGTAAGCTTTTTATTCCTTTACGTGTTATATGACACGCCAGAATGATTATCGATAAAATGGAAAATTAAAATATTGGAGAGTTACCCGGCTTTGTAGATTCAATTCCAAAAATATGAAGCAACATTTTCCGACAAGCATGTTGAAACGATAATATTGGGAAGATATGAAATTTTCCAAACTCTGCTTCATTCGTACTATCGAATGGAATGTAACGCCCACAAAAATAGATATCACGGATAACGTTAGATTATTTGTTTCCTTTCAGATTGGACCGTTTGAGTTTGCGGGAAATTTGACGGGCGCGCAGTACGCCAATTTTATTTCCACGCATCTGCGCCGTATGTGCAGGCGTGCAGGAATAGGCGCAGAGGAAATGGGGCGGGTTATTTTCCAGCACGATGGAGCACCGGCTCATACGAGTCGAATTGCGCAGGAGTCGGTGTCCGCAGTATTCGGCAACCGATACTTAGGCCGAGGGGTGATGCGCGATTGGCCGGCACGATCCCCGGACCTGAATCCCCTCGACTTTTTTTCTGGGGCAACATGAAGTCGCACGTGTATCGGGAGCCCTTACAGGATCGCGCCTACCTCGAGCACAGCAAATGCTCGGGCGTTGTGCGCAGAGTCTTCTCCGGCGACCCCGTTGTTGCGTCGAGGTCAACGGAGGACACTTTGAGGATTTGCTGTGAGAAAGAAAACGGTAGGTTTTTGTGATTTATATCATTTACTCGTGATATAAGATCTTTCTATCCTTTTTATACCGAACGTACGCAAAACTTGTGTGTAGATATAACGAGGGCCGCATGCAGGCCGACCGAAGACCCCGGGACCACACGGAAAAAAAGGAATAGCACAATATACGGGGGCCACATAGTTCGCATTGGACTCGAGCGATTGCCCAGTGATATTTACTTGACCACAGTGCTCAAAGTAAACAACTACAGTTCCTATACTGTCCACTTTGGACTCGAACGGATACTCGAACGAGTATCTTTAACTGGAACACACAGTCCAAAATACAGTGTAGTCGTATTGTCGAAGCTCCTTCGTTGCGAAGTTGCCTCGTCCTTTTCGATATATATTATTTGAATAAAGGATGGAGGTTGAGGTTTTATAAAAAAATGAAAAAAAAAAAAAAAACACTCGCGCTTGAGCCATGGTATTTTCTACGTTTATTGGCTCTTGCGGGGAAAGCCTTGCGGCATAAGAACTCACGACGATTTAACGATTGTGAATTTGCGTATGTAAGAAGGTGTAAAGCCCGTTTGGTTGTGCCATTGCGATCTCGCGCGTTATTTCGTATTGAACCTTCGTTTGATTGTTCGTATTGTTTTCGAATTTGCGTTTGATGACGTTTACCGAGGATTCGTCAGCCGTTGCTGTCCCTTATTGGTAAGAGGTATATGATCAAGGATCGGAGAATCGAGGACCGTACGGCCGTTCAGCCGACCGCTGTGATTATCGAATGTATTTGAAGGGCCGGAAAATCGAGGAGCCTATGGCCGTTCACCCGACCGCTTGTGATAGGCGCGTTGCCTGTGTTTTACTCGGGAGAGTCGTATGGGTTTTACTCAGTGGAGTCGTATGTGAGAGGACCCAGGGCCTTTTCGCCTAGCGCGTCACCGACAATCGTCACTCGAGGAACGACCGTGCTGCACTGTCTCCTACACATAAAGACGTTTATGAGAAGTAGCCAAAAGCTTCAGACACACGATTTTTTTTTAAATTCATGCTCCAACACTAAAAAATCGAGCAGTGGTAGCTTCCTTCCCTTGATCACGTTGTCCAGCACGTCTTTACAGTATTGGACAGTTACAGTACACACAGAAAGTTGGCTGAGAATAAGCCATCGGCTGGAGAGGGGCGAAATATTTTTTTCATGGACGTTGTGCGGAAGAGAATTCGGTCATTGTCACCTGTCATCCCTTGATGACTTATTGTTGTCTAATAATTTTTATGCAGTACGAGGAAGGTCTCGTATATACAAAAGCATATGTGAGAAGTAAGTAGAAGCTTCAGACAGGGTAAACCGTATTTTTTTAAAAGTACACCTGTATCATACAACAATCGATTCGTGTTCTATCTCCCTCTCTGCCGATTTGTTGAGACAAATATTTTTTTCAACTACTAAAGACTTTGAGAACACGAAAGGAAAGATATCAGAAGGAGCCAAAAACTTCGGACGCACGAAATAATTTTTTTGATCGCAAGTGAATCACACGACTGTACAGCATTCTGACCGCTCATCCGTTGTTGACTGATTGTTGTCTGATGATTTATAAAGCGTACTAGAGAGTCTCAGTACACACGGAGATACATGGAAGAAGTAGCCAGAAGATTTAGAAAGACAGAATGATTTTTTCTGGAAAGTATTGCATACAACAGTCGAGCAGTATGACTTCTGATCCCTTGCCCATTCATTGTTGTGCCATATTTGTTTTTGAAATACTGGCGAATTCTGTTACACATAAAGACGTATGTGAGAAATAGCCGAAGGCTTCAGACGTGGGAAAAAAAAATCATTCAAGCCCCACCACACAACAATCGAGCGGGGGTACCTTTTCTCCCTTGATGACTTCTCGTTGCCTAGCACTTCTTTACAGTACTGTAGAATCACAGTACACGCCGAAAGATGACAGAGAAGTAACCATAAGCTTGAGAGGCGCGAAATAATTTTTTCCATTAAAAGTGTACGGTAGAACAGTCGAGCAGTGTCACCTGTTACCACTTGATGACTTATTATTGTCCAATAGTTTTTTTTTTACAGTACGAGAAAGTTCTCATGCATATAAAAACATATGTGAGAAGTAAGTAGAAACTTCAGACACGGGAGATAATTTTTTATGAGACCTGTACCATGCAACAATCGCGAAGTCTCACCTCTCATGCCTGGACAATTAATTGCTGTCCAGTATTTATTCTGAATTTCTGGAGAGTTCTAGTACGCGGACAAATAGATCTGAAAAGTCGGAAAAATATTCAGACACACGAATTTTTTTTTTTTGCTACGAGGTGTACAATACAACATTTGATTTTTCATCTATCTCCTTCTCTGCCGATTTATTGAAACTAATATTTTATTTAAACTACTAGCGAATTTTAGTACACAAAAGTACTAATGTCAGACGGACCCAGAAACTTCGGACGCACGAAATAATATTTTTCGTCGAATCTCTGATCCATTGATGACTGGTTTTGTTCTAATGATTTATTTAGCGTACTAGAGAGTTTTAGTACACATAAGGACACATGGAAGAAGTCGCCAGAAGCTTCAGAAATAGCGAATGATTTTTTTTCTGGAAAGTGTTCTATAGGACAGTCGAGGAGTGTGACATCTCATCATTCGCCGCTTCATTGTTGTCCAATATTCGTTATTGAAAGACAAGCGAGTTCTACACGTAACAACGTATATGAGAAGTAGCCACAAGCTTTAGACACACGAAAGAATTTATTTCATTCAAGTTCCACCACATAACAATCGGTCAGCGGTACCTTCATTCCCATGATTACTTCTCGCTTTACAGTACTGGACAGTTACAGAACACACAGAAAGATAGCTAAGAAGTAGCCATAAGCCTGAGAGGCTCGAATTTTTATTTTTCTCATGGATGTTGTACGGTAGAACGATCAAGCAGTGTCACCTGTTATCGTTACATGTCTTATTGTTGTCTAATATCTTTTTTACAGTACGAGGAAGGTATCGTACCAATGAAAACATATGTGACATGTAACTAGAAGTTTCAGACACGGGAAATCGATTCTTTTTTTTATTAAACCTGTACCATACAACATTCGATTCTTGTTCTATCTCCCTCTCTGTCGATTTATTGAGACAAATATTTTTTTTCAACTACTAGAGACTTTTCGAACACGAAAGAACCGACGTCAGAAGGAGCCAAAAACTTCGAACGAACGAAATCATTTTTTTTTATCGAACGTGCATCACACGGCAGTACACCAGTCTGACCGCTCATCCCTTGTTGACAGATTGTTGTCTAATAATTTATTTGACGTACTGGAGAGTTTCAGTGCACATGGGGACATATGGAAGAAGTAGCCAGAAGCTTCAGAAATAGGGAACGATTTTTTTCTGAAAAGTATCCCATACAACAGTCGAGAAGTGTGATTTCTCATCCCTTGCCGATTCATTGTTGTCCAATATTTGTTTTTGAAATACTGGCGAGTTCTCCTAAACATGAAGACGTATGTGAGAACAGTGCAGCCAGATCGCGCGCAAAAGTTACCCTCTCTCTAGTCCCCTGCGCGCCCATCACACAATCATAGTAGCGCGTGTCCGTGAGCGAGCGACGCTCGGACATCTTCGGAAAGAGCCGAGCGCCGTCGAAGTTTCCCGACCGCGCCTTCAGCAGCTACACCAATACATGGACGCTGAGCACGTTCATGTGCGGCCAAGCCAAAACGAAGGCTTCGAGGGAAAAAGCAATCTGAGCACGGCTCGCACGTGACGTCACCCGATGGCACGCGCGAGGCTTTTAGATGATTACAATGCTTATTGAGCTCTTAATTCTCTACGTTATTAATGTATACAAAAAAATGTATCGCACACTCTGATCGCTTATTTTTTTAGTTTATACGTTAATTTAAATATAATTATAAATCTAAATTACAACTTATTTATCTTCTACAAAATTGTTTACGCTTTATTCGCACCCGTCCTTATGCCAAATAAATTATAATTCATAAAAGTAAGCGGAAATATATTTATCTCCGTATTATTATATTAATTCTCATACTTTCATCAAGCGATAAAGCATTATCCCTAAAAACAAGCCATTCATCCATCCGGCCACGAATCGTCAGTACCAGAAAGTGCACATATCCTGCAAGCGATGAGATGGTCCAATTGGTAGCGTTCCTGGCTTCGGTCCGCAGGAGCGCGGGAACGTTCCCCGCGCTCAGTGCTTTTTTTTAAATTATTTTTATGATGAATTCTTAATTGATTATTTTTATTAGTTATCATTATTATTTTAGATAGTTATTTTTTAGTGTCGAAAAATTCATCGCGCACTCCGACCGCTTATTTTATTAGTTTGTACGTTAATTTAAATGTAATAATAAATCGAAATTACAACTTATTTATCTTCTAAAAAATTGTTTGTGCTTTACTCACACCCGTCCCTATGCCAAATAAATTGTAATTCATAAAAGTAAGCGGAAATATATTGATATTCGTATTATTATGTTCATTCTCATATACTTTTATCCAGCGATAAAGCATTATCCCCAAAAACAAGCCATTCATCCATCCGGCCGCGAATCGTCAGTGCCAGAAAGTGCACATATTCTGCAAGCGATGAGATGGTCCCGATGGTAGCGTTCGTGGCTTCGGTTCGCAGGGGCGCTGGATCGTTCCCCGCGCTCAGTGCTTTTTAAAAATTATTATTACTTATTATTCTTATTTGATTAGTTAGTTTTATTAGTTATCATTATTATTTTAATTAGTTATCTTTTAGTGTCGAAAAATGTATCGCGCACTCCGACCGCTTATTTTATTAGTTTGTACGTTAATTTAAATATAATAATAAATCTAAATTACCACTTATTTATCTTCTAAAAAATTGTTCGCGCTTTACTCACACCCGTCCCTATGCCAAATAAATTGTAATTCATAAAAGTAAGCGGAAATATATTTATATTCGTATTATTCTATTCATTCTCATATTTTCATCAAGCGATAAAGTATTATCCCCAAAAACAAGTCAATCATCTAGCCGGCCGCGAATCGTAAGTGCCAGAAAGTGCATTTTTAACACAAGCGATAAGATGGTCCCGTTGGTAGCGTTCCTGGCTTCGGTCCGCAAGGGCGCGGGATCGTCCCCCGCGCTCAGTACTTTTCCGTTTTTTTTTTAATTATTCCAATTTATTACAAGAAACATCCTCATTGAAAGAACATTATTCTGAAAATAGGAAAACGGCTCATGACGTTCTACGATTAAAATTTTTTGTTCTGTCAATGGTGAGTGTTCAGAAAAAAAACAATTTACCCCATTATAATGAAAATTACCTGTAAACGTAAAAACATACAAAAATGCGACGTTTTGTACTTCTTTCCACGTCATCCGTGAGGTAAAGTACACTGGTACGCATTTTTTTAACGTAGTGTCCCCAGGAGGTAAAATCCACGACGAAAAAAAACCTTAAAGAAACCTCCAAGTCCAAGTTTTTCATCGATTGCACAAAAATTATTCAAATGAACACTTTATTAACATTGTATTTCGCGCCTCTTCCTCAAGATCAACTTGTAGTCCCCCTCTCCTCTGCCGGCGTTGCCACAGTTTTTTAAATCTCGTAACCAAGCAAATAAACATTTTGTTTCGTCTCCTTGTCTCCTATTTTCTTCGTTCGTCATTCTTCTTTTCTGTGCCGGAAGCTACAGACGTGTTTCAGAAAAGTGTCAAGATAATGAGTTCAAGAAAACGAAAGTGCACAAGTTCTTCGGATTTATCTAACGACAGTGACGAAAAAGAAAATAAAATTCAAAAACGACTCAAACGTTACGAAAAGAAGTTACGCAAAAGACAAAAGAGAAAGGAAAAATCGGGAAAACAAAAACGCGATAAGTAAATAAAATAATTCTTCTGCTCTCCGTATTTTCCAGACTGCATAGCAAGAATTGAGGAATGCTGAATAGTTTTTTCCGTACCAGCATGTCGATCCAATTGACATAGCTGTCCGTACCAGTGTGTCGGTCCAACTGACATGGCTGTTCATACCAACGTGTCGGTCCAACTGACACGTGGGAAAACTCTTCCCGTTCTTTTTCACCGATAATTCCCTTTCAACATCGTGATCTTGACACTCGTGTGCCGGTTCAACTGGCACACGGACTAACGTCATTGTCAAAAGATCCTAACTGCAGACCTGAGTGGGTTCAATCCATTCAAGGTCGACTATGAAAAGAGATGCTCGCTCGTGACAAGTTCTTCAAAAAGATGTTCTGCCAATAGGTGATGTCTCGCGAATTTTGAGGCAAAATTCCCCTCATTCGTCGCTTTTGCAAGGGCCCTGGGATTGCACAGAGCACGATATCGAGGACGACAAAACCGATGGATCTCACCGCGATGTCGAAAACCCTCTGGTACTAAGAGACATCGCTGCAGCGCAAATGCAAACGGAAAATTGTGATATAGTCGCCACAGCCAATCAGCATACGCAGATGACTGATATTGGGCCGACAGAATGTACCTCTCAAGATCCAGACCTCGATATTGAAGTTTTGACGGTTCGAGGACAAAGATTGACACAGGAAAAAATTTCCACTGGATCCTTTCACAAAGATCTGGCTGCGCGAATTATTGAAATAATTCTGACAGGCCTTCCAAAGGCGGTTGGTCTCGATCTAGTAAAAAAGTACGAGCCGCCAAAAACTTGCAGACAGTTGGAACCTCCAGCTCTGAATCTCGAGGTCAAAACATCCTTGCAGGAAAATATAGTCAAGAGAGACGAACGTATCATTACCACTCAGAAACAAATTTCTGCCTCTCTTACTGCAATAGCAAAAGTCACGACAGAAATTCTTCAGACTAATGCGAAGGATAAGCTGTCATGGGTAGAACACCTCAGCGACGCATGTCGAATCTTATCCAATATACTGCACGACGAAAACGAGATACCAAATGAGCTACTATTCGGAGAAAAATTGGATGAACATGTAAAAGCTGCCAAATTATTGCAACGCTCATCTCAGGAGTTCAAGCCAATGACTAAACTATCATCCACGCAAAAAACGAAACCAAAAAACTTCAGGGGCCCGCCACGACACCCAAACCAACACAAGGCTTCGGGCGGGCAGAAGAACCCGATCTATACATCGAACAAGTTTTCGAACCAGCGCAATTACGCGAACCAGAAGTCGAGATCGGAGTCCCAGGGCAGCTCTTATCAACGTCAGCCTCAACGGAGACGTTAGAGGTGAATATGAATATTCTTGCCGGTAGACTCACACATTTTACCAAGGATTGGGAAGACATAACATCAGATCCGATAATTCTCAAATGGATAGATGGATACGAGATACCGTTTGAAAAAAGAGTAAAACAAAGTACACCTCCCGTGGAACAGATTTGGTCAGAAACTGAATACCGTCAATTATCGAAATCAATATCTGAATTAATTGCGAAAGGTGCGATCAATCAATGTA
Organism: Ophion ellenae; assembly: GCA_963210295.1. Taxonomy (NCBI): domain Eukaryota; kingdom Metazoa; phylum Arthropoda; class Insecta; order Hymenoptera; family Ichneumonidae; genus Ophion; species Ophion ellenae. Next base: position 13,211,672 of record OY723388.1, read on the forward strand.
CAACGATAAAAGATCAGTTTCTATCAAACATTTTCTTGGTACCCAAACCTGACGGCTCCAATAGATTAATTTTAAATCTAAAAAAGCTAAATGAATATCTTCGACCAATTCATTTCAAATTAGAAGACGCAAGAACGTGCATGAAACTAATACAAAAGGAATCATTCATGGCAACAATAGATCTAAAAGACGCCTATCATCTAATTTCAATTTCGGAGTCGGATCGAAAGTATTTAAGATTCATGTTCATGGAAAATACTTACGAGTTTGTGTGCTTGCCGTTCGGTCTTAACACTGCGCCATACGTTTTTACGAAAATTTTAAAACCTGTCGTCGCACATTTGCGAAACCTAGGGTATCAATCGGTAGTTTATTTAGATGACATACTACTAATTGGCAACACGTATGAAAAATGTGTAAATAATATTTCTGAGACATGTTCGATCTTGAAAAAGCTTGGTTTTATCATAAACACAAAAAAGAGCCAACTTATCCCTAAAAAGAAACGAAGGTTTTTAGGTTTTGTCTTTGACTCCAAACGAATGATCGTCGACCTTCCAAGTGATAAAAAATTAAACACATTGGATGAAATAGCAAAATTTAGTTTGAAACAAAAATGTAAAATAAGGGATTTTGCAAGATTTATTGGAATTCTTGGATCATGTTGCTTGGCTGTTAAGTATGGTTGGGTTCACTTAAAAGATTTTGAAAGAGAAAAATACTGGGCTCTAAAATCCAACAATAATAACTTTGAGTGTTTCATGAAAATTCCAAAGTACTTGTCAACAGATTTTGATTGGTGGAAAAATAATATTATGACGACATTTAATCCGATTTCGACAAGAAATTTCACACTGGAAATATTTACCGACGGTTCCACATCGGGATGGGGAGCTTGCTGCAATGGCGAAAAAACTCATGGTTACTGGAATAAAAGAGATCGCAAACAACACATAAATTATTTAGAATTACAATCGGCATACTTCGGCTTGAAATGTTACGCGAGCAACTCCAATAATTGCGAAATCTTGCTCAGAATTGATAACACAACGGCGATTGCGTATATAAATCGGATGGGCGGCATCAGATTTATAGAACTTAGTCAATTAGCAAAGGATATTTGGATGTGGTGTGAGGAAAGAAACATCTGGCTTTTCGCATCGTACATACCATCGAGAGATAATATAACTGCAGACATTGAATCTAGAAAATTGGAACCCGAAACGGAATTCGCAATTATATTGAAGGTTTTGCAAAAGATTCGATCTGAGGGATCTACAGGGATTGTTGTAGTACCACGTTGGTCAGCCCAGCCATGGTTCCCCATGTACGAATCAATGCGCATATCGGACCCAATCTACTTCAAACCAAATATTAATCTGCTACGCTCATCAAATAGGGAGATCCATCCAATGTGGAAACGCATTACATTGGTATCCGCAACGTTGTCAGGAAGGCATTTATCCTGAAAGGTATACCGGAAGAGACAATCGATATAATGATGTCTTCTTTGAGCGATTCATCAATTAAACAGTACGACGGTGGCCTAAGAAAGTGGTGGTCATTTTGTGAGTTGGAAAAAGCTGATCCATTCTTGGTCTCGATACCAACTATATTGGCCTTTCTGACAAAAGAATTGAACAGTGGGGCATCTTATGGGTCTTTAAATTGTGCTAGATCAGCAATTTCGTTTCTGCATGACCAAGAAATCGGAAAAAATCCGAGAATAAAAATGTTTTTTCGGGGTATCTCCAAGCAACGTCCAGCGAAACCTAAATATGACACGACATGGGACCCAAAAATAGTTTTGAAACACATCTCCAAATGGCCTCATGATGACACGAGTAATCTAAAAAAGATAACACTAAAACTGGTCACACTACTGGCTCTAGTGACAGGACAGAGAATACAAACGCTCTCTCTTATTGATATTAGAGATATTACAAAAGTTAATGATCAAATAGAGATCAAGATTCCGCGAAAAATAAAGACTTCGGGTTTGGGACGTATACAACCTAACCTCATCATACCGTTTTTCAGGGATAATGACAATTTGTGCGCTGCATCAACATTATTGTATTATTTGAAACGAACGGAAGGTTTACGATCTAACCATCATTCATTATTCATATCATATAAGAGACCTCATCTTAAAGTTTCTAATCAAACGCTAAGTCGTTGGGTCAAAAATACACTTTGTGAGAGTGGCATAGATACAGACATTTTCACGGCCCATAGTACACGACATGCATCCACTTCAGCAGCGAGTCGAATGAATGTTGATATAGAAACTATTCGAAAGACCGCAGGATGGACAAAAAATTCTGCTACTTTCGCACAGTTTTATAAACTTCCTATAATGCCCGATAAAGATATATTCGCAAAATCTGTGTTAAAAGGGTAAGCTGATTGTAAATTAGATTCACTAAAAAAAAAAAGATAATAATAATAATAATGACAATAAACTATTTTTCTGAAATCACGAATTATCATAATCTGTTGTAACTTACTTTAAACAGCTACAAGTTGGTCTTGAGGAAGAGGCGCGAAATACAATTACATGATTAAACGAACTTACCTGTAAGTGAAGTTCGTTCATGATTGTATGAAGCGCCTCTTCCGAATAGATCAATCCCACCCTTCCCCTACATAACACTAACCCACGAAAATTACAGCAACAAGTTACAGCAGCACTTTAAAATAAATGACGAACGAAGAAAATACGAGACAAGGAGACGAAACAAAATGTTTATTTGCTTGGTTACGAGCTTTAAAAAACTGTGGCAACGCCGGCAGAGGAGAGGGGGACTACAAGTTGATCTATTCGGAAGAGGCGCTTCATACAATCATGATCGAACTTCACTTACAGGTAAGTTCGTTTAATCATGTAATTTTTCGCGAATATTGCACTAAGATGATCTTAGTGTAATATATAGCGACGAAAAAAAAAAACTTAAAGAAACTTCCAAGTCCAAGTTTTCCATCGATTGCACAAAAATTATTGAAATGAACACTTTATTAACATTTTTCGCGAATAGTAGCCAGGAGCTTCAGAAGTCGAGATTGATTTTTTTCTGGAAAGTGTTGCATAGAACAGTCGAGCAGGGTAATTTCTCATCCCTCGCCGCCTCATTGTTGTCCAATATTTGGTTGTGAAATACTGGCGAGTTCTCTTACACATAAAGAGGTATTGGAGAAGTAGCCAAAAGCTTCAGACACACGAAACAATTTTTTTTATTCAAGCTCAACCGCACAAGCATCCAACAGTGGTACCTCCCTTCCCTTGATCACTTCTCGTTGTCTAGCACCTCATTACAGTACTGGAGAGTTACAGTACACACAGAGAGATCGTTCAGAAGTAGCCATGAGCTTGAGAGGCGCAAAAGGATTTTTTTCATCGAAGTTGTACGGTAGAACATTCGAGCAGTATCACCTGTCGTCCCTTGATGACCTATTCTTGTCTAAAATTTTTTTTACAGTACGAGGAAGGTCTCACACGTATAAAAACATATGAGAGAAGAACTAGACGCTTCAGACACGGGAAATCGATTTTTTTTGCGCCAAACCTGTCGAAAATCGATTCTTTTTTTTATTAAGCCTGTACCATACAACGTTCGATTCATGTTCTATCTTCCTCTCTGTCGATTTATTGAGACAAATATTTTTTTTCAACTACTAGAGACTTTTCGAACACGAAAGAACCGACGTCAGAAGGAGCCAAAAACTTCGGACGAACGAAATCATTTTTTTTTATCGAACGTGCATCACACGGCAGCACACCAGTCTGAAATCTCATCCCTTGTTGACAGATTGTTGTCTAATCATTTATTTGACGTACTGGAGAGTTTCAGTGCACATGGGGACATATGGAAGAAGTAGCCAGAAGCTTCAGAAATAGGGAACGATTTTTTTCTGAAAAGTATCCCATACAACAGTCGAGAAGTGTGATTTCTCATCCTTTGCCGATTCATTGTTGTCCAATATTTGTTTTTGAAATACTGGCGAGTTCTCCTAAACATAAAGACGTATGTGAGAACAGTGCAGCCAGATCGCGCGCAAAAGTTACCCTCTCTCTAGTCCCCTGCGCGCCCATCAGACAATCATAGTAGCGCGTGTCCGTGAGCGAGCGACGCTCGGACATCTTCGGAAAGAGCCGAGCGCCGTCGAAGTTTCCCGACCGCGCCTTCAGCAGCTACACCAATACATGGACGCTGAGCACGTTCATGTGCGGCCAAGCCAAAACGAAGGCTTCGAGGGAAAAAGCAATCTGAGCACGACTCGCGCGTGACGTCACCCGATGGCACGCGCGAGGCTTTTAGATGATTACAATGCTTATTTAGCTCTTAATTCTCTACGTTATTAATGTATACAAAAAAATGTATCGCACACTCTGATCGCTTATTTTTTTAGTTTATACGTTGATTTAAATATAATTATAAATCTAAATTACAACTTATTTATCTTCTACAAAATTGTTTACGCTTTATTCGCACCCGTCCTTATGCCAAATACATTATAATTCATAAAAGTAAGCGGAAATATATTTACCTCCGTATTATTATATTAATTCTCATACTTTCATCAAGCGATAAAGGATTATCCCTAAAAACAAGCCATTCATCCATCCGGCCACGAATTGTCAGTACCAGAAAGTGCACCTATCCTGCAAGCGATGAGATGGTCCCGTTGGTAGCGTTCCTGGCTTCGGTCCGCGGGAGCGCGGGAACGTTCCCCGCGCTCAGTGCTTTTTTCTTAAATTATTTTTATGATTAATTCTTAATTGATTATTTTTATTAGTTATCATTATTATTTTAGATAGTTATGTTTTAGTGTCGAAAAATTTATCGCGCACTCCGACCGCTTATTTTATTAGTTTGTACGTTAATTTAAATGTAATAATAAATCGAAATTACAACTTATTTATCTTCTAAAAAATTGTTTGTGCTTTACTCACACCCGTCCCTATGCCAAATAAATTGTAATTCATAAAAGTAAGCGGAAATATATTGATATTCGTATTATTATGTTCATTCTCATATACTTTCATCCAGCGATAATGCATTATCCCCAAAAACAAGCCATTCATCCATCCGGCCGCGAATCGTCAGTACCAGAAAGTGCACATATTCTGCAAGCGATGAGATGGTCCCGTTGGTGGCGTTCGTGGCTTCGGTTCGCAGGGGCGCTGGATAGTTCCCCGCGCTCAGTGCTTTTTTAAAATTATTATTACTAATTATTCTTATTTGATTAGTTAGTTTTATTAGTTACCATTATTATTTTAATTAGTTATCTTTTAGTGTCGAAAAAGGTATCGCGCACTCCGACCGCTTATTTTATTAGTTTGTACGTTAATTTAAATATAATAATAAATCTAAATTACCACTTATTTATCTTCTAAAAAATTGTTCGCGCTTTACTCACACCCGTCCCTATGCCAAATAAATTGTAATTCATAAAAGTAAGCGGAAATATATTTATATTCGGATTATTATATTCATTCTCATACTTTCATCAAGCGATAAAGTATTATCCCCAAAAACAAGTCAATCATCTAGCCGGCCGCGAATCGTAAGTGCCAGAAAGTGCATTTTTAACACAAGCGATAAGATGGTCCCGTTGGTAGCGTTCCTGGCTTCGGTCCGCAAGGGCGCGGGATCGTCCCCCGCGCTCAGTACTTTTCCGTTTTTTTTTTTTAATTATTCCAATTTATTACAAGAAACATCCTCATTGAAAGAACATTATTCTGAAAATAGGAAAACGGCTCATGACGTTCTACGATTAAAATGTTTTTGTTCTGTCAATGGTGAGTGTTCAGAAAAAAAACAATTTACCCCATTATAATGAAAATTACCTGTAAACGTAAAAACATACAAAAATGCCACGTTTTGTACTTCTTTCCAGGTCATCCGTGAGGTAAAGTACGCTGGTACGCATTTTTTTAACGTGGTGTCCCCAGGACGTAAAATCCACGACGAAAAAAAAACTTAAAGAAACCTCCAAGTCCAAGTTTTTCATCGATTGCACAAAAATTATTCAAATGAACACTTTATTAACATTTTTCGCGAATATTGCACTAAGATGATCTTAGTGAAATATATAGCGACGAAAAAAAAAACTTAAAGAAACTTCCAAGTCCAAGTTTTCCATCGATTGCACAAAAATTATCGAAATGAACACTTTATTAACATTTTTCGCGAATAGTGTACTAAGATGATCTTAGTGCAATATTCGCGAAAAATGTTAATAAAGTGTTCATTTGAATAATTTTTGTGCAATCGATGAAAAACTTGGACTTGGAGCTTTCTTTAAGGTTTTGTTTCGTCGTGGATTATACCTCCTGGGGACACCACGTTAAAAAAATGCGTACCATTGTACTTTACCTCACGGGTGACGTGGAAAGAAGTACAAAACGTGGCGATTTTGTATGTTTTTACGTTTACAGGTAATTTTCATTGTAATGGGGTGAACTGTTTATTTGTGAACACTCACCATTGACAGAACAAAGAAATTTTAATCGTACAACATCATGAGCCGTTTTCCTATTTTCAGAATAATGTTTTTTCAATGAGCATGTTTCTTGTAATAAATTGTAATAATTAAAAAAAAACAGAACAGTACTGAGCGCGGGGGACGATCCCGCGCCCTTGCGGACCGAAGCCAGGAACGCTACCAACGGGACCATCTTATCGCTTGTGTTAAAAATGCACTTTCTGGCACTTACGATTCGCGACCGGCTAGATGATTGACTTGCTTTTGGGGATAATACTTTATCGCTTGATGAAAGTATGAGAATGAATATAATAATACGAATATAAATATATTTCCGCTTACTTTTATGAATTACAATTCATTTGGCATAGGGACGGGTGTGAGTAAAGCGCAAACAATTTTTTAGAAGATGAATAAGTGGTAATTTAGATTTATTATTATATTTAAATTAACGTACAAACTAATAAAATAAGCGGTCGGAGTGCGCGATACATTTTTCGACACTAAAAGATAACTAATTAAAATAATAATGATAACTAATAAAAATGTCTAATCAAATAAGAATTAATAGTAATAATAATTTTAAAACAGCACTGAGCGCGGGGAACGATCCCGCGCCCCTGCGAACCGAAGCCACGAACGCTACCAACGGGACCATCTCATCGCTTGCAGAATATGTGCACTTTCTGATACTGACGATTCGCGGCCGGATGGATGAATGGCCTGTTTTTAGGGATAATGCTTTATCGATTGATGAAAGTATGAGAATTATTATAATAATACGGAAATAAATATATTTCCGCTTACTTTATGAATTATTATTTATTTGGCATAAGGGCGGGTGCGAATAAAGCGTAAACAATTTTGTAGAAGATAAATAAGTTGTAATTTAGATTTATCATTATATTTAAATTAACGTATAAACTAAAAAAATAAGCGATCAGAGTGTGCGATACATTTTTTGTCTACATTAATAACGTGGAGAATTAAGAGCTAAATAAGCAATGTAATCATCTAAAAGCCTCGCGCGTGCCATCGGGTGACGTCACGCGCGAGTCGTGCTCAGATTGCTTTTTCCCTCGAAGCCTTCGTTTTGGCTTGGCCGCACATGAACGTGCTCAGCGTCCATGTATTGGTGTAGCTGCTGAAGGCGCGGTCGGGAAACTTCGACGGCGCTCGGCTCTTTCCGAAGATGTCCGAGCGTCGCTCGCTCACGGACACGCGCTACTATGATTGTGTGATGGGCGCGCAGGGGACTAGAGAGAGGGTAACTTTTGCGCGCGATCTGGCTGCACTGTGTGAGAAGAAGCCAAACGCTTTAGACAAACGAATTTTTTTAAATTCCAGCCGTACCACACATCAACCTGGCAGCGGTACCGTTGACTTCTCATTGTCTAGCACATATCTAGAGTTATATACAGTACACACAGAAAGATGACAGTGAACTAGCCATGAGCTTGACCGGCGCGAAATAATTTTTTTCATTGAGGTTGTACGGTAGGACAATCGAGTAGTTCCCCCTGTCACCCCTTGATGACTTATTGTCGTCTAATATTTTTTTTTTTGCAGTACGAGAAAGTTCTCGTATATATAAAAACATACGTGAGTAGTAACTAGAAACTTCAGATACGGGAGATCATATTTTATTTAGAAAAATCTGCACCATGCAACAGTCGAAAAGTCCCACCTCTTATGCCTGTACCATTTATTGTTGTCCCGTATTTTTTTCTGAATTCCTGGAAAGTTCTAGTATGCATACAAACGGATGTAGAAAGCGGCATGAATATTCGGGCACACGGAATTTTTTTTTTGCTACGAAGTGTACACTACAACATTTGATTTTCGATCTATCTCCTCCTCTTCAATTTATGGAGAAGAACATTTTTTATTTCAACGACTAGCGACAGTTGGTACACGAAAGAACCAATGTCAGATGGATGCAGAAACTTAAGACGCGCGAAATAATATTTTTGATCGAAAGTGTACGATACGACGTTCCAGTAGCCTGACCTCTCATCCATTGATGACTGGTTTTGTTCTAATGATTTATTTGGCATACTGGAGAGATTCGGTACACATAAAGACTCAATATAGAAGTAGCCAGGAGCTTCAGAAATCGAGATTGATTTTTTTTCTGGAAAGTGATGCATAGAACAGTCGAGCAGGGTAATTTCTCATCCCTCGCCGCTTCATTGTTGTCCAATATTTGGTTGTGAAATACTGGCGAGTTCTCTTACACAAAGAGAGGTATTGGAGAAGTAGCCAAAGGCTTCAGACACACGAAACAATTTTTTTTATTCAAGCTCAACCGCACAAGCATCCAACAGTGGTACCTTCCTTCCCTTGATCACTTCTCGTTGTCTAGCACCTCATTACAGTACTGGAGAGTTACAGTACACACAGAGAGATCGTTCAGAAGTAGCCATGAGCTTGAGAGGCGCAAAAAGATTTTTTTCATCGAAGTTGTACGGTAGAACAGTCGAGCAGTATCACCTGTCGTCCCTTGATGACCTATTCTTGTCTAATATTTTTTTAACAGTACGAGGAAGGTCTCACACATAAAAACATATGAGAGAAGCAACTAGACGTTTCAGACACGGGAAATCGATTTTTTTTTGTGCCAAACCTGTATCGTAAACCTTCGATTCTTGTTCGATCTCCCTCTCTGCCGATTTATTGAGACTGATATTTTTTTTCAACTACTAGAGAAATTTAGAACAGGAAAGAACAGATGTCAGAAGGAGCCATAAACTTCGGACGCACGAAATAATTTTTTTGATCGGAAGTGTATCACACGGCTGGACACCAGTCTGACCTCTCATCCCTTGTTGACTGATTGGTGTCTAATCATTTGTTCAGCGTACTAGAGAGTCTCAGTACACATGGAGACATATGGATGAAGTAGCCAGAAGCTTCAGAAATAGAGAACGATTTTTTTGCTGCAAAGTATCCCATGCAACACTCGAGCAGTGTGATTTATCATCTCTTGCCGATTCAGTGTTGTCCAATATTTCTTTCAGAAATGCTGGGGAGTTCTCCTACACTTAAAGATGCATTGGAGAAGTAGCCAAAAGCTTCACACACGAAATAATTTTTTTTATTCAAGCTCCACCGCACAACAATCGAGCAGTGGTACCGTCCTTCCCTTGATCACTTCTCGTTGTCTACCACCTCATTACAGTACTGGAGAGTTACAGTACACAAATAGAGATCGTTCAGAAGTAGCCATGAGCTTGAGAGGCGCGAAAGAATTTTTTTCATCGAAGTTGTACGGTAGAACATTTGAGCAGTATCACCTGTCGTCCCTTGATGACCTATTGTTGTCTAATATTTTTTTTACAGTACGAAAAAGGTCTCACACGTATAAAAACATATGAGAGAAGCAACTAGAAGCTTCAGACACGGGAAATCGATTTTTTTTACCAAAGCTGTGCCGTCAACCTTCGATTCTTGTTCTATCTCGCTCTCTGCCGATTTATTGAGACTGATATTTTTTTTTCAACTACTAGAGAAATTTAGACCAGGAAAGAACAGAAGTCAGAAAGTGCCCACAACTTCGGACGCACGAAATAATTTTTTTGATCGGAAGTGTATCACACGGCTGGACACCAGTCTGACCTCTCATCCCTTGTTGACTGATTGGTGTCTAATCATTAGTTCAGCGTACTAGAGAGTCACAGTACACATGGAGACATATGGATGCAGTACCCAGAAGCTTCAGAAATAGAGAACGATTTTTTTTCTGCAAAGTATCCCATGCAACAGTCGAGCAGTGTGATTTCTCATCTCTTGCCGATTCAGTGTTGTCTAATATTTCTTTTAGAAATGCTGGGGAGTTCTCCTACTCTTAAAGATGCATTGGAGAAGTAGTCAAAAGCTTCAGACACACAAAATAATTTTTTTTATTCAAGCTCCACCGCACAACAATCGAGCAGTGGTACCTTCCTTCCCTTGATCACTTCTCGTTGTCTACGACCTCATTACAGTACTGAAAAGTTACAGTACACAACGAGAGATCGTTCAGAAGTAGGCATGAGCTTGCGAGGCGCGAAAGAATTTTTTTCATCGAAGTTGTACGGTAGAATATTCGAGCAGTATCACCTGTCGTCCCTTGATGACCTATTGTTGTCTAATATTTTTTTTTACAGTACGAGGAAGGTCTCACACGTATAAAAACATATGAGAGAAGCAACTAGAAGCTTCAGACACGGGAAATCGATTTTTTTTACCAATCCTGTACCGTCAACCTTCGATTGTTGTTGTATCTCCCTCTCTGCCGATTTATTGAGACTGATATTTTTTTTTCAACTACTAGAGAAATTTAAAACAGGAAAGAACAGATCTCAGAAGGAGCCAAAAACTTCGGACGCACAAAATAATTGTTTTGATCGGAAGTGTATCACACGGCGGGACACCAGCCTGACCTCTCATCCCTTGTTGACTGATTGTTGTCTTATCATTTGTTCAGCGGACTAGAGAGTCTCAGTACACATGGATACATATGGATGAAGTAGCCAGAAGCTTCAGAATTAGAGAACGATTATTGTTCTGCAAAGTATCCCATGCAACAGTCGAACAGTGTGTTTTCTCATCTCTTGCCGACTAGGCGTTGTCCAATATTTGTTTTAGAAATGCTTGCGAGTTCTCCTACACATAAAGACGCTTTGGAGGAGTGTTTAAAAGCTTCAGACACACGAAACAATTTTTTTTATTCAAGCTCCACCGCACAACAATCGAGCAGTGGTTCCTTCCTTCGCTGGATCACTTCTCATTGTCTACCACCTCATTACAGTACTGGAGAGTTACAGTACACACAGAGAGATCGTTCAGAAGTGTCCATGAGCTTGAGAGGCGCGAACGATTTTTTTCCATGAAAGTTGTACGGTAGAACATTCGAGCAGTATCACCTCTCGTCCCTTGATGACGTATTGTTGCCTAATATTTTTTTTACAGTACGAGGAAGGTCTCACACGTATACAAACATATGAGAGAAGCAACTAGAAGCTTCAGACACGGGAAATCGATTTTTTCATTACCAAACCTGTACGGTAAACCTCCGATTCTTGTTCTATCTCCATCTCTGCCGATTTATTGAGACTGATATTTTTTTTTCAACTACTAGAGAAATTTAGAATAGGAAAGCACAGTTGCCAGAAGGAGCCAAAAACATCGGACGCACGAAATAATTTTTTTGATCGGAAGTGTATCACACGGCGGGACACCAGTCTGACCTCTCATCCCGTGTTGACTGATTGTTGTCTAATCATTTATTTAGCGTACTAGAGAGTTTCAGTACACATGGAGACATCCGGAAGAAGTAGCCAGAAGCTTCAGAAATAGAGAATGATTTTTTTCTGCAAAGTATCTCATACAACAGCCGAGAGGTCTGATTTCTCATCTCTTGCCGATTCATTGTTCTCCAATATTTGTTTTAGAAATGCTGGCGAGTTCTCCTACACATAAAAACGTAACGGAGAAGTAGCTAAAAGCTTCAGACACACGATACAATTTTTTTTATTCAAGCTCCACCACACAACAATCGAGCAGGGGTACCTTCTTTACAGTACTGGTGAGTTACAGTACACACAGAAAGATCGTTCAGAAGTCGCCAAGAGCTTGAGAGGCGGGAAACAATTTTTTTCATGGAAGTTGTACGGTAGAACAATCGAGCAGTGTCACCTGTCACGCCTTGTTGACTTATAGTCGTCTAATTTTTTTTTTTTTTATAGTACGGGAATGTTCTCGAACATATAAAAACATATGTGAGAAGTAACTAGAAGCTTCAGACACGGGAAATCATATTTTTTTTATTAAGTCTGCACGGGGCATTAATCGGGAAGTCCCACCTCTCATACCTGTACGATTTATTGTTGTCCATTATTTTTGTCGGAATTCCTGGACAGTTCTAGTACGCATACAAACAGATGTAAAAAGTGCCAAGAATATTCGGGCACACGGATTTTTTTTTGCTACGAAGTGTACATTAGAAGATTTGATTTTTCATCTATCTCCTTCTCTGCCGATTCATAATGACTAATATTTTTTTTCATCTACTAGCAACTTTCAATACACGACAGAATTAGTTCTGTCGTGTATTGAAAGTTGCTAGTTTCAATAGTTTCGTCCGAAGTTTCTGGCTCCGTCTGACGTTAGCGTCAGACGGAGCCAGAAACTTCGGACGCGCGAAATTATATTTTTGATCGAAAGTATACCATACGACGTTACAGCAGCCTGACCAGTCATCCATTGGTGACTGGTTTTGTTCTAATGGTTTATTTGGCGTCCTAGACAGTTTCAGTACACATAACGACACATAGACGAAGTAGCCAGAACCTTCAGAAATCACGAATGATTTTTTTCTGTAAAGTGTTCCCCATAGAACAGTCGAGCAGTGTCATTTCTCATCGCTCGTCGCTTCATTGTCCGCTAATATTGGTTTTTGAATTACTGGCGAGTTCTCCTGCACATGAAGACGTATATGAGATGTAGTCAAAAGCTTCAGGTACACGAACCGTTATTTTTAATTCAAGCTCCACCACACGATAATCGAGCAGTGGTACCTTTCCTCCCTTGATCATTTCCCGTTGCCTAGCACTTCTTTACAGTACTGGAGTGTTACAGTGTACACAGAAAGATGGCTGAGAAGTAGCCATACGTTTGAGAGGCACGAAATACTTTTTTTCATGGAAGTTGTACGGTCGAATAATCGGGCAGTGTCACCCGTCATCCCTTGACGACTTATTGTTGTCTCATATTTTTTTTACCGTACGAGCAAGATCTCGTACATATAAATACATACGTGAGAATTAACTAGAAGCTTCAGACATGGGAAATCGTTTTTTTTTGTTTATTAAACCTGCACCATACAACATTCGATTCTTGTTCTATCTTCCTCTCAGCCGATCTATTGGGACTATTTTTTTTCAACCACTAGAGACTTTCAAAACACGAAAGAACCGATGTCAGATCGAGCCAAAGCTTCAATTGCACGAATTAATGGTTTTGATCGGAAGGGTATCACACGACGGTACAGCAGTCTCACCTCTCATCCCTTGTTGACTGATTGTTGTCTAATTATTTATTTAGCGTACGAGAGAGTTCCAGTACACATGGCGAGACATGGAAGAGATAACCAGAAGCTTCAGAAATAGAGGATGATTGTTTTCTGAAAAGTATTCCATACAACCATCCGAGCAGGGTATTTTCTCATCCCTCACCGATTCATTGTTGTCCAATATTTGTTTTTGAAATACTAGCGAGTTCTCCTACACATAAAGACGTATGTGAGAAGTAGCCAAAAGCTTCGGCCACACGAAACATTTTTTTTTATTCAAGCTCCACGACACAACAATCGAGCAGTGGTACCTTCCTTCCCTCGATCACTTCTCGTTGTCCAGCACCTCTTGACAGTACTGGAGAGCTCCGGTACACACAGAAAGATCGTTCAGAAATAGCCATAACCTTGAGAGGTGCGAAAGAATCTTTTTCATGGAAGTTGTACGGTACGACAATCGTGCAATGTCACCTGTCATCTTTTGATGACCTATTGTTGTGTTTTTTTTTACAGTACCATACAACATTCGATTCGTGTTCTATCTCCCTTTCTGCCGATTTATTGAGACTGATATTTTTTTAACTACTACAGAATTTTAGAACAGGAAAGAACCGATGTCAGAAGGAGCCAAAATCTTCGGACGCACGATGTAATTTTTTTGATCGGAAATGTATGACACGGCGGGACACCACTGTGTCCTCTTATCCCTTGTTGACTTATTTTTGTCTAATCATTTATTTAGCGTACCAGAGAGTTTCAGTGCACACAGGAGACATATCGAAAAAGTAGCCAGAAACTTCAGGCATAGAGAATGATTTTTTTCTGCAAAGTATCCCATACAACAGTTGAGGAGTGTGATTTCTCATCCCTTGCCGATTCATTGTTGTCCAATATTTGTTGTTGAAATGCTGTCCCGTTCTCCTATACATAAAGACGTATGTGAGAAGTAACCAAAAGCTTCAGACACACGAAAATATTTATTTCTTCAAGCCCCACTACACAACAATCGAGCAGAGGTATCTTACCTCCCTTCATGACTTCTCGTTGTCTAGAACGTCTCTACAGTACTTGAGACTTACAGTACCCACAGAAAAATGACAGTGAACTAGCCATAAGCTTGAGAGGCGCGAAATAATTGTTTTTCAGTAAAGTTGTACGCTAGAACAATCGACCCTGTCATCCTTTGATGACCTACTGTTGTCTAATGTTTTTTTTTGCTGTACCGCAAAGTTCTCGTACATATAAAAACATATTGAGACATAAGTAGAAGCTTGAGGCACGGAAAATCCTTTTTTTTAATTAAGGGGGGATTGTCTTTTTTTTCGCAAAATTTACCGCTTTTTGGGAATTTTTTTGTGAAGAAAGTATACAACAGAAAACTTGTGAAACTTGGCATATAGTTTTATTGATCTGTTTACTACATACAAAAATTTTTTTAAACAATTTCATCAGAAAATCCCCCCTTAAACGCGTTTTTCCCGAAACAGCTTTTTCACAACTGGTGTGCACGATTTCTCAAAAACTATTCAACCGATTGCCTTCAAATTTGGACAGAATGCTCAGCTGACATCCTTTTATCGTTTGATGAAGCAAAAAAGCAATACGTTTAATAGTTTTTTATTTATACCAAAAAATCGATCAATTTTTTTCGAAAAATCGATAGTTCAAGTTCAAAACGTCACTAAATCGTCAATTTTTTTTCCCTTCATCGAACGATAGCTATATGTGTCTAAAGTAAAATGCTTTTTGGGTTTTTGTTGCAGGATGAACGTGAAGGCTGTAATCGTGCACACCATCAAAAAAGGACCATCGCGCGTCGAGGGGGGTGGGAGGCGGATTTTTTGATGAAATTGTTTAAAAAATTTGTTGTATGTAGTAAACAGATCAATAAAACTATATTCCAAGTTTCACAAGTTTTCCGTTGTATACTTTCTTCACAAAAAATTCCCAAAAAGCGGTAAATTTTGCGAAAAAAAAGACAATCCCCCCTTAAACCTGTACCATGCAACAATCGAGAAGTCTCGCCTCTCATGCTCGGACAATTCATTGTGGTCCAGTATTTTTTCAGAATTCCTGGAGAGTTGTGGCACTCATACAAATATATCTAAATAGTCGGCAGAATATTCAGGCACCCACTTTTTTTGCAACAAGGTGTGCAATAGAACATTTGTTTTTTTATCTATCTCCTTCTGTGCCGATTTATTGAGACAAATATTTTTTTCAACTACTAGCGACTTTTAGTATACGAGAGAACTAATGTCAGATGGAGCCAGAAACTTCGGACGCACGAAAAAATCTTTTTGTTCGAAACTGTATCATTCGACGTTCCAGCAGCCTGACCTCTTATCCATTGATTCTCGGCTCTGTTCTGATGATTTATTTAACATACTGGAGAGTTTCGATGCACATAAAGACACATGAAAGACGTAGCCAGAAGCTTCAGAATCGAGAATGATTTTATTCTGGGAAGATTTCCATAGAACAGTCGAGCAATGTGAATTCTCATCCCTTGCCGATTCATTGTTGTCCAATATTTGTTTTTGAAGAACTGGCTAGTTCTCCTATACATAAAGACGTATGTGAGAAGTAGCCACAATCTTCGGACACACAAAACTATTTTTTTTATTCAAGCCCCACTGCACAACAATCGAGCAGTGGTACCTTTCCTCCTTTGATGACTTCTCCTTGTCTAGCACGTCTTTACAGTACTAGAGAGTTACCGTACCTACAGAAAGATGGCTGAGATGTTGCCATAAGCTTGAGAGGAGCGAAATATTGTTTTTTTTCATAGAAGTCGTATGGTTAAACAATCGAGCAGTGTCACCTGTCACCTCTTGATGACTTATTGTTGTCCAATATTTTCTTTACAGTTCGAGAAGGTTCTCGTACATAGAAAAACATATGTGAGACGTAACTAAAAGCTTCAGACACGGGAAATCAGATTTTTTTATTATATCTGTACCATGCAACAATCCAGAAGTCCCACCTCTCATGCCTGGGCCATTTATTGTTGTCCAGTATTTTTTCTAAATTCCTCGAGAGTTCTAGTACGCATACAAATAGATATATAAAATGGCCAAAATATTCGGGCACATACAATTTTTTTTAGCCTCGACGTAGACATTAGAACATTTGATTTTTTGTCTATCTCCTTCTCTGTCGTTTATAGAGACGAATAATTTTTTTTCAACTACCAGCGACTCATAGTACACGAGAAACTAATGTTAGAAAGAGCCAGAAACTTCGGACGCACGAAATAATATCTTCGATCGAAAGTGTACCACACGACGTTGCAGCAGCCTGACCTCTCATCCCTTGATGACTGATCGTTTCCAAATGATTTATTTAGCATACTCGAGAGTTTTACTACACACACAGATACATGGAAGAAGTCGCCAGAAGCTTCAAAAATGGAGAATGATTTTTTATCTGGAAAATCCTCCATAGAACACTGCTAGACTGTTCTTCCGTTTAACTTTCATGAAAAAAAAATATTTCGCGCCTCTCGAGCGTATGGCCACTTCTCAGCCATATTTCTGTGTGTACTGTAACTCTCTGATACTGTACAGACGTGCCAGACAATGAGAAGCAGTCAAGGGAGAAAAGGTACCACTGCTCGATTGTTGTGTGGTGGGGCTTGAATTAAAAAAAAAGTTTCCTGTGTCTGAAGCTTTTGGCTACTCCTCACATACAAATATTTAAAATACCTCACATATAAGTATGTCAAAAACAAATTCTAAACAACATCGAATCGGCAAGGGGTAAGAAATCACAGAGGTCGACTGTTGTATGGAATACTTTCCAGAAAAACGTCATTCTCCACTTCTAAAGCTTCCGGCTCCTTGTTCCATGTGTCCTCATATGTACTGAAACTCTCTAGTATTCTGAATAAATGATTAGAACAAAACCAGTCATCAATGGATGAGAGGTAAGGCTGCTGTAACGTCGTATGGTGCACTTTCGATCAAAAATATCATTCGGTGCGTCCGAAGTTCCTGGCTCCGTCTGACATTAGTTACTTCGTGTACTAGTCGCTAGTAGTTTGAAAAAATATTTGTCTCAATTTGGAACACTCCGAAAAATGAGAAAAAATACTGGACAACAGTAAATTGCCCAGGCATGAGAGGCGAGACTTCTCGAATGTTGCATGGTACAGGCTTAATAAAAAAATGATTTCCCGTGTCTGAAGCTTCTAGTTACGTCTCACATATGTTTTTATTTGTACGAGAACTTGGCGGTACCGTAAAAAAAATATTGGAGAACAATAGGTCATCAAGGGATCACAGGCGGCACCGCTCGATTGTTGTATCGTTCAACGTTGATATAAAAAATTATTTCCCGCCTTTTAAGCTTATGGCTACTTCTCTATAATCTTTTTATGTGTACTATAGCTGTAAAGAAGTGCTAGACAACGAAAAGCCATCAAGAGAGGATAGGTACCACTGCTTGATTATTGTGAGGTGGGGCTTGAAAGAGAAAAAAAAAATCGTGTGTCTGAAGCTTTTGGCTACTTTTCACATACGTTTTTATATGTAGGAGAACTCACCAGTATTCCAAAAACAAATATTCGACAACAATAAATCGGCAAGGGATGCCAAAACACAGTGCTCGGCTGTTGTGTGAAATATTTTCCAAAAAAAAAAAAACAAAAAACATTCTCGATTTCTGAAGTTACTGGCTACTCCTTCCATGTGCCTTCATGTGTACTGAAACCCTCTAGTATGCTGAATAAATCATTAGACAACAATCAGTTAATCAGCGATGAGAGGTCAGACTGCTGTACCGTCGTGTGATGCACTTCCGATCAAGCAAATGATTTCGTGCCTCCGAAGAATCTCGCTCCGTCTGACATGTGTCCTTCCGTATTCTGAAAGTCTCTAGCAGTTGAAAAAAAACATTAGTCTCATTAATTCGGCAGAGAAGGAGATCGAACAAGAATCGAATGTTGTACGCTACAGGTTCAATAACAAAAATCGATTTTCCGTCTCTGATGTTTCTGGTTTCTTCTCACATATGTTTTTATATGTACGATAACTTTGGGGTACCGTATAAAAAATATTAGACATCAATTGGTCATCAAGGGATACTAGGTGACACTGCTCGATTGTTCCACCTCACTACTTCAATGAAAAAATGTTATTTCGCAACTCTCAAGCTTATGGCTACTTCTCCGTCATCTTTTGGTGTGTACTATAATTATCTAGTACTTTATAGAAGTGCTACAAAACGAGAATTCATCAAGGGAGGAAAGGTACCACTGCTCGATTATTGTGTGGTGGGACTTGAATGAAAAAATTGTTTCGTTTGTCTGAAGTTTTTGGCTACTTCTCACGAACGTCTTTATGTGTAGAAGAACTCGCTAGTATTTCAAAAACATATATTGGACAACAATGAATCGGCAAGGGTCGAGAAATCACACTGCTCGACTGTACTATGGAATACTTTCCAGATAAAAATCATTCCCTATTTCTGACGCTTCTGGCTAATTCTTCCAGTTATCTCCATGTGTCCTGAAACGCTCCAGTATGCTTAATAAATCATTAGGCAACATTCAGTGTACAAGGGATGACAGGTCAGACTGCTGAACCGTCGTGTCATACACTTGGGATCAAAAAAATTAGTTCGTGCGTCCGAAGTTTCTGTCTCCTTCCGACATCTGTTCTTTCGTGTTCTAAAAGTCTCTAGTAGATGAAAAAAGTATAAGTCTCTTTAAATCGCCAGAGACGGAGATGAGTCAAAAATCAAATGGTATAATGTAAACCTTGTGTCAAACAAAAATTGCGTGTGCCTGAATATTCTGGCCACTTTGTACATCTTTTTGTATGCGTACTAGAACACTGCAGGCCTTTAGAAAAAATACTGGACAACAATAAATTGTCCAGGCATGAGCGGTGAGATTTCTTGATTGTTGCATGGTACAGGTTTAATTTAACAAAAATGATTCCCCGTGTCTGATGCTTCTAGTCACTTCTCACTTATGTTTTCGTATGTACGAGAACTTTCTGGTACCGTAACAAAAATATTAGACAGCAATAGGTCATGAAGGGGTGACAGGTGACACTGCTCGATTGTTCTACGGTACAACTTCAATGACAAAAATTATTTCGCGCCACTCAAGCTCATGGCTACTACTTTGTCTTATATTTCTGTGCACTGCAACTCTCGAATACTGCAGAGAAGTGCTGGACAAGGAGGCGTCGTCAAGGGAGGAAATACACCACTGCTCGATTGTTGTGTGGTGGGGCTTGAATAAAAAAATTTGTTTCGTGTGTCTGAAGCTTTTGGCTACTTCTCACCTACGTCTCTATTTAGAGAAGAACTCTCCAGGACTTCAAAAAACAATATTGGACAACAATAAATTGTCGAGGGATGAAAGGTGAGACTGCTCTATTGGAGTATGGTACACTTTCGATGACGAAAATTATTTCGTGCGTACGGATCTTCTGGCTCCTTCTCACACGCGTTTTTATGTGTACTAAGTATAAGTCTCTTCTGGTTAAACCAAATTATTAGACTCAATACACCAGCAGAGAGTGAGATAGAACAACACTTAATTGTTGTTTTGTACACCTTCTACAAAAGAAAAATAGCGTGTGCCTATAACTTCTGGCTGCTTCTCAAGAACGAATTTGAGTCAATCAATTCAGGAATGTCCAATTGAGGCCCCAAAAACCATTCGGAGCAGCGCTTTGACGACGCACCATGCCCTGATCAGCAATGCTTTGCTTTATCGAAGATATGATCGATGTCTGCCATGACGGGGATCGTCGAACAATGTTCAAAGTTGTGCGATAACGTCGAGGGTAATGTTGATTTCATCTTTGGCGTTTCGTGCGAGCCGGTGGTCGCTCGAGCCGCGTTCGAACGACGCACCTTCCCCTTACTCGCAATCGTCTGCTTTATCGAAGATGAAATCGGCG
This sequence comes from Ophion ellenae, assembly GCA_963210295.1. NCBI lineage: Eukaryota > Metazoa > Arthropoda > Insecta > Hymenoptera > Ichneumonidae > Ophion > Ophion ellenae. The sequence continues at coordinate 13,232,135 of OY723388.1, forward strand.
ACTCGTATGACGAGTATGGTCGAACAACATTCAAAATCACGAGAAAATGGCCAGGGCAACGTTGATTGCAACTTTTCCACGTAACCAACGTTCCTGTTGTCCTAGTTGAGACTTGCTACACCGCACGACTTGTCGCCTCGCTTGGATCGAAATAACAAGAAATCGAGAACGATCTGGAGTAAAAGGTTTCAGGGTTGTCCTATTGAAGCTCCAAACATCCTTTCGACCATCGCTTTCATTTTTGATCGCTTGGTGCGAGCCGGTAGTCGCTTCTCGGGAATCGTCTGCTATTTCGATAATGGAAGCAACGCCTGCGTTGCCAAGGACGATCAAACAACGTTGATACTCGCGCGGGAACATCGAACGCAACAATTATATTAAATTTATCTCTCAAATAATGCCTCGCACTCTCAGCTCGTAGTACTGCCCGAATTGTCCGCCCGCTATGACCACAAATAGCGTGAATAAGTTCTTTTTAAAAGTTGCGCAAATTTCGACGTTTTAGACGACGCAGGTATTCTCATATTCTTAAGAGGTACCACAAAAAACCGCCACCCGTTTGGATTTCCGGAATCCATCTGTATCGAAAAGGGAAAAATCATACTTCACGCGCGAGACCAAGATCTCATTTTTTTAACGGACTGGTTTCGTCTTTTATCGTTATTGATTTTAGGAGAAAAGTCCGAGCATTATACTAGACGGAGTGGTCGAATGAGAAATGGAATCCGGAAAGCATCCAATCTTCGAAAACTTAGCGACAAATTATTGAGAGTTTGGCAATAAAATTACAGCTTTTGGTTTTGCTTTTTTAGTGCGCAAAAAAATCGCTTGGTCTTTAGAGATTTGAGGACTATTGTGTACTTGATGATTTTGTTAATTTTTAGTTATTCTAAAAACAAATCAGTCCTCGGCATGCTTCACTCTGATGGGTGGGTTCACCCCATAAAACCGTTTTTCCGTTGATAAAATAAAAAATACGGACCCGATAGTTTCAAATGCTCTACCATGCGAACAAGTTTCAACAAAACCGATGGTGGATTCTTGAAGTCATTTTCCTGGTAACAGTCGATGAGAGAGGGTGGACGGTCAAGCGGAAGAATTTGCAAAAGTACGGAGGATGAGAGAGATGATAAGTATAATCGAGGGAAAATGAGGAACTAAAGAATGATATTGAATGACGCAGTAAGAATTATCTTACTGCGTCATTCAATATCATTCTTTAGTTCCTCATTTTCCCTCGATTATACTTATGATAGCGACGACTGATAGTCGTCGCTCTTTCATCCTTCGTTATTAAACGAAGGATGAAAGAGCGACGACTATCAGGTTAGGATACACGAAAAGGCAATTCACCCTCATTGGCTTGTTCTTCGCGCGGCTTCAAACACGCTCTGAACTTGTGCACCCAAGAGTGACGGAAAGCATTAGCAGACGATACGCGAAACGTCATATCGCCCGCGCAAGCGAGACAAATGCCTATCTGCTTTGCTTGTCGTCTGCTACGTGCCCCACGCTCGGATTCGAGGGCCGAGTGGCGTCGTCGATCATGGGAGCCCTACAACAATCCTTCGAAAGCCCAAATTCTATTGCTTCCCATTCAAAAACTATTTGAAAGAAACAAAAAAGCCTCGACAATTAGACTCGGGCTAACTCCCTGAACCAGCCAGTGCCGGGTGCGTCAGCTATTATGAATCACCCTGTATTTGTATATTCGTGTTGACCACAATACAGTGGTCCTAGAAATGAGAAATATTGTCATATCTATATTATGTATATATTGGGGACGCGAGAGTCCTCGAATAACCCGCGAAACTGTTCCCAAGCGGTCAGTTTCATCGCGAGTTTTCTCACAGACCTCCTCGGAGCTTGGTCACCACGTAGTCAGCACATCCTGCCGATAACGAAAAATATTCATTTCATTGCTCATGTACAACTCGAAAAAAATAACGTTATCAGTGCTAATATTCGGTTACATGAGGACCGAGCTCGAGAGCGAGGGTACTGACGCCAAGTCCTTTGTCTCAGAGACAAAGAAGGCGAGGGTACATATTGCGCTTCGAGAGCTGGAGCAGCAAGCAGTCAGTTCCGTCCGGTCTCTCCAACAGCGCGCATCGCAGAGTCGGCGCTCTGAAAACCGGTACATTTATTTTATTTTATTTTATATTCTTTTCGAGTTTACCCGGTCTCTTCGACAGTGTAACTATAAGTCTCTGTAAAACCGGTATTAATTGTTCAAATCATAATAAAAGTAAAAGGAAACATAACAAGTCAAACACTGCAACAAATCATTTGCGAAACTTATATTATTTTCTTTATTGAATGTAACTACGCTTATTTACGTGTAAAATACACGATTGTTTATATCACCTTTTGAATTCTTCGCGCATTAAAATTACGCAAAATACGGCGACCGCGCAAACGTGTAACATTTTCAGAGCAAATAATTAAAATATATTTGTCCCTCGTTCGTGCGTGTAAACACGCAACGAACAAATCATCGTAGTGCATTTCTTTCTCTCTTTCTCTCTTCCTCTCGCTCACGCCATTACGCACGTATTCACGCTCACGCCATAACGCACGTATTCGTCTCTCTCATAAAATCATACCTGTCCAAAATTGGACAAATCTGGAAGTGCTTTTTATGAGGCTTGGGAAAGTTGGCGCACGAACACGCTACATCCGCTGACTCGCCGTAATCTGGCAGGTTAGCGACTGGCAAGGTTAACCCGGTGTTGAGTGTTCGGACGTCGATTTCTCTCGACCTTGACATTTGTATTCGCGGCTGGCCGCCAATCGCCGTAACCGGGCGGAGGTGAGCCAGACCTAGCGAGTCGGCGGTGCTGCAATCTGGCACGCACTAGACTCGCTCAGCGAAACAAATTTAATTTCATATTAATCTGTACCTATGCGTTAGACGAATACGTTTCCCGATACATTCGCTCAACAAATAAAAAACCTCATCCGTCCAAAATCGGACGTATAAACAGGGTATTTTCCGAGGAATTCGGAAGGTTTGCCGCACGAACACGCCACACGCGCCGACTCGCCGTAATTCGGTAGGTCAGCGACTGGCACGGTCACACCGGTGCTTAGTGTTCGGGCGTCGGCTTCCGTTATTCTCAACATTTGTTCTCGCGGCTGGCCGCCAATCGCCGTAACCGGGCGGAGGTGGAGCCAGACGTAGTGAGTCGACGGTGCCGTAACCTGGCACGTGTTGTACTCACTCATCGGTTCAAATAATTATAAAATCTATATATGTATATTTATATTTCGAAGCGAATGTATCCCTCATAAATTAATCCAGTCCTCGTAGTCTCTGACTGCTCCCAAAAACATCGGCATCATCGGGCCATCGCATTCGCACGAGCACCGGGTACCCGTCTGGGCAACGACAAGTCGGGTCGAGCTGGAACATCTTTGCGATTCCTGGACAAATTCGGTCACACGGTCGAGTAGTTGTGACCCGCTACGCACCGCCGCTCTTTCTCACCAAGGTAAGCACAATTTCACGCTACTTTCTTATTTCCTTACCTGTCGCTCATGCGTCAAATTATACACCAACGACTTTACCGAGCGCCTATCCCAAGTGGGCACATTCCCGCTTAAACATGGCGCGTTTCTTCTCCGATGGTAACAACTTACCGTCATATAAGTCATATGACTCAATTCATTATAATCCGTACGTTCGTGGCACACTTCCCATTCGTAAATTCAAATCCTGAAAGGTCAATTGAAAGACGATTAATTATCGATCAAAAATGGGACCCACGACGTAACAGTTGCCGACATTCATGAGACTTGTAACCCTACCAAGCCAGCGATGATGTTCAAATATCAGATTATTAAATGCATTCGTAATCTTTATTTTCTAGAGAAATGAAGCACAGAATGATCAATAATTGAGTGTTTTCCACATTTGAAAGCACCGTGCAATAGTTCGCATTGCCGTAGTGGCTTTTTTCGGGTCGACGGTAGTAAATTTTCCAAAATCATTCACAGGGAACGAATCCGAAACTCTGAAGGTTATTCAGATAATGAAACACATAAACGAGTTTTAATAGACCGTCTTTCATACTGGATTCCGGTCGATCCAATAAAAGAAACGGTTGAAACAGTCGTATTTATCAATGTCGAATCTCATGTGAATGCCTCTTCGAATCAACGTCTTTTACTTCTGGGAACGAATTCGAGTCCGCATGCAAGTATTTCAATTGTGGGATACAACCTACAAACTAAGAACGCCGCGCTAAACATTGGATTCTTTCGCGGTCGTAGTCCACGGCAGCAGTAGTAGTCCAATGACTATTTTCGTGTCGAGGGTGGTCAATTAAAGGAAAATCATTCACTGGTAACGAATACGAACACTCTGAGGGTTATTTCGATAATTAAACACCAAACAGATTTTAAATAGACCGTTTTTTCATATTGGATTCGTCTCGATCCGATAATAAAACGGATTTATCCTATATAGGCCTATTTATCAACGTCGAATCTCATGTGAATCTCTCTTCGAATCGACAACTTTTACATCTGGGAACGAATCCGAGTCCGTATGCAAGTGTTTCTATTGTGGAATACACGCTACAATTTGAGAACGCCGCGCTGAACATTGGATT